>SKCR01027588.1:0-540618 GCA_019454045.1 Zanthoxylum bungeanum | reverse complement strand
GTTCCATCTGCTTCTTGCCTTTTTAATCCGGCTGACTGGATTTTCTTCCATCTGCTTCTAGGAATTTTGATACATGTGATGGCCTTTTATTCTATATGGTTCTTGGCTTTTTGGTCCACTGATGGGCTATTCTTCCATCTGGTTTTTTGGCATTTTGATCCGTGTGACGGGGTTTTCTTCCATCTACTTCTTAGCATTTTGATCCGTGTGATGGCCTTTTGTTCCATCTGCTTCTTCGCTTTTTAATCCGTTTGATGAGCTTTTTTTTCAGCCATTTATTGGTATTTTGATTCGTCTGATGGTCTTTTCTTTCACCTGCTTCTTATTTTAGGGGGGTCTCGCCCCTTGTACTTTTCCTTAGAAGGGTGTCACCCCAATATTCCTTTTAAATGAGCCCCGCCCCTTGTAATTTTTTCCAGGTAGGCCTCGCCCCTATTATTCTCTTTCAGGTGAGCCTCGCCCCCAGTATTATGATTTTAGATGCTTTTTGTCTTGAAGGCTCTTGCAGCATGGCTCGTTTCTCAAGAGTTCTTCTTATCTAGTTACTTTGTATCAATTTCCTGAAAGGAAATGTTATCTTTATGTATGTATGCATATATGTATGTATTCGTGATGTCCATATGTGGAGATTTCCTTATATTTTGCCTCGTTTTTGCCTAGGTTGTCCTTCGTGGTTTCGAAATCTTCGATTTTGCTTTCTAAATTCCCTATTTTTATCATACAATGACTCTTTACATGTTTTGAGAAGTTTTTTGTTTGTTTTTTTTAAATACCTTTTCTTTCTAAAGTATTAGAATTGTCTAAATTCAAATTCAATTTCAACGAATGTTTCACCTTTCAATTGCTTTACTGTTTTTGTGTGTGTGATCATTTATAAGGAATTACGCACAACCCAGATAGGTTTATGCTGGTGCTAAGCGTAGATTAGTACTAATACTTTGGTTCATTTTATCCTTTCTACCACTAAGGTATTCTAACACCTAGTTAATGGTCAAAAATATTTCTCTAAGTTTATTTCATGTAGGACTTTTCCTCATCCTAGTTTTCTTAAGTCGTCAAACTGCCTTTTGACGTAAAGACTTTACATTTGTGATGCGAGCCCCTAGTTACTCAATAATTTCACCAACTCAAGTTACATTGCATACTCAATATTTGGTTTGTAAATTGATGCAAAAGTACTCGTGGGGTTCATGATACTCCTGGTTACTAAACAACTCAAGCAGTGGAGTAGGGATTTGTGGGATTCACTCTTTTTATTTCTTTTTCCTTTCATTTTCTTTTTCTTTGCTTTTTTTTTTGTCATCTCCTAAACTTAGTGACATCTTAGCCTCAGCTTTAGAAAAGAATAAAATGAATGTCGAGTGTTTTGACCCTCCTATAAGTTGTGCCAATATAAATTCTTTCTATGTGCTTTAAAATTCCAAAGTGCCAGTTTTAGTGCGTAAAATTTTGGATGGCATTTTTCCGGAGATTCCAAAGTTTAAAAATTGATTTAAGAATTTAGACATGATCTTTTTTTAAGAAACGGAAAATTTTGCTAAATCCATTTTATTTCATCATCAGAAGAGTCATTACATGAGAAAAGTACATATGCAAATACAAGGATTTGGAACCCGGCCAGTGGGTGGTTGAGGCTTCTTCAAGTTCTTGGATTTTATTGGCCTCGATCAGGTTCTAGATTTCATGCCCAAGGCAAGTGCATTTATCGGTCTCATGTCCTAGGAACTAGTGAAAATGGCACCATAGATTCAGATTGAGTTTGCATGGTTACGAGTTCAGCACGGGTTTTGGTTTTAGTGGTTTCAATAAGCATTGTCTCTACTGATTTTCCAAAATCTTGGACATTGGTCTTCCCAAGTAGGAGAAGTGTCGCTTCTGGACGGTGTTTACTTCTGTCGCTTTATTTCTCGATCCTCCTCCATTATTATTCCTATATTGCCTTTGGCTATAGTGATTTTTTTCTCTGCTTCCTCATCTTCTATGTCTATGAAAGTCTCTTTCAACAGCTGAAAGCTTGTCATCATAGAGGTCATTCTTCTTAGCTTATTGTAGATGGAGGGTTTGGTACCCTTGATGATCATTTTGATTTGGTTATGTTTTGATGGTCTAGTCTGCATCTTCAATAGCTAACTTCTCCAGTAGTCTAAGTATTCTTTGATGCTTTCTTCATGCTTCTGCTTCGTGTTTGCAAAGTCCCAAAGTGATAGATCCAGTTTCAAGTCTGTGACATATTGGTTGAGGAAGACTTCTACCAAGTTTCTCCAATCATTCTTTATTTTCTTCTCCAGACTATGGTACAATATCATTGGTGCTCCTTTAAGCAACATGCAAAGCATATTTAGAACTTGGCACTCAAATAGGCCAGTAGCACTTATGATAGACACATATTGGCGGAGGTGTGCCTTGGGGTCTTTGTTCCCATCCAATTTGGTCATATCAGACATCTTAAACTCGACAATGAGTTGTTCTTCAAAAACCATGGCACCATAATCTATGAGGTATTCATGTTTACCCTTCATCTTTTGGGTGACTGGTTCTACTTGTTCTTTTAATTTCTATAGTTCTTTTTTGGTCGAGGACTTGGCCATTTTTCCCGTAGCATATTCTAACAAGTCTTCATCATCATCTAGAATAAAGATCTCATTAGTTGTCTTATTCTTGGGCTCCTCATGTTTCCTTTCACTAGTTTCAGCCTCCGCTACCCTAGGCGTTATCAGGTTAGCAAGAGCATTGGCCATTGGCTGTAGTTATTCTGCCATCTTGTTCATGGTGGTTTCCAAACTAATCTGTATGGGAGCTGTCATTGTTGGCCATTTATGAGTCTGCTAGCTGTTTCTTGACTAGTATGCCTTATTTTCTAACCCAACGGCCCACTATGATGGTTGGATCACAAAGTGTTGGCATGATGCATGTGTGCATGCAAAGCATGAGATGCATGAAATGCTTGGTGTGTTTAAACATCAACATATACTCTTCCAACCTTATTCCTCCCACACACACACGTGATAAGTAAATATCTGCCATAGGTTTAGCTTAGTTTATGCACCAACGGGGGGTATATAAATCATTTCTCTCATATGCTAAAGGTAAACCTTGGCTTATTTGGTTCTGTTCCACCGTTAAAAGAGAAAAACCGCCCATTTATATAATGTGTAAACCTAATATGGTGATCGTGTCTTTGTCTAAAAGTGACGAATTGGACCATTAGTAATCAGGGTTATTTTGGAGATAGGCTTAGAAATATTTAGAGATATCCAAATAGGCAAAAACAAGGTGCACCTTTTCTGGATGAAAGTCAGTTAGGGTATCAGACTCATGTTTTGGCGCTCTTGGATCATAACTAAACTTTTTAGGCCAAATGAGGTTTGCTTACAGGGTGGCCTATTATCATTTCAAAGCATTTGGCCCAATCATCATGAAATGCAAACTTGTCTCAGTTGAAAAGGCTCAACAAGTTTTACATCCCATGGCAAAAGCTTCAAACAACTTCAATTGATTGGGGGCCCAAATACAAGCATAAGAAAAGCTTCTATATGATAAAAACTATGGGTTTTTCATGTAGGTTTAAAAGGGTAAGGCTTAGGCTCTTATCGATGAAGGGTCGTCCACAACTAGGTCTCTCCACCTAAGGGTTCAATCGACCAAAGTGAACGTACCTTTTTTATACCTAAGGATATAAGGGATTGTCTAAAACTAGGTCACCCCATCCAAAGGTTCAATAATCCAAATAAACACACCTTAATACCCAAGGGTACATGCCAATAAGTGATGGTTATCATCACATATAAATCCACCATCTTGAGTGAAAATGATTTCCCGATATGCAATGCCATCGGGGTTAAAAAATGGTATGTAAATGATAAAGACATGGTTCTCCTCAATCTTGCCATAAATACTATAAGGTATTTTTTCGGGATCGATTCTCTTTCCTCAGTGGAGTCGCCATATGTAAGAGCGAAGCGAGGTTTCCCACTACGTGTAACATGTCGATAACCACTACACTATTGGGCTCGCAGCCCGTAGAGAGTATTGATAGCCCATGAAGGGACTAACCGGAGAATAAAAGAATCGCCACATAGTATGAAACAATGAGAATGATTTAAGGTCGTACTGCACCCCATACGAGTATAATATTTACACCCAAAAAAGATACCGTCATATCTTTTAATGCAAGAGCATGCAAAACAGTTTATATAACACACAATAGCATAAACACATATAATGAAAGCATCAAATATAAGCGAATAAATATCCGGAAGCTATTACAACATTGGTAAAATAGTAATCAAACAAAATACCATATAAATGTTTAGAAATTATTAAAGAAATGATGAAGTACTAATCAAACACAATAGAAGTTAGGCCAAACAAAATTTTTTTAGGCACTTAATGTTCGGGTATTTTTATCAATGTCTGGCCCGTCTTTATATAAGTCTGGTCGGATGACATTTGCAAACCAGAGAGCTAAATACTACAGAAACATGCATCTTGATACTGAACTAAACATTTATTGCATCTTGATTCTGAACTAAACATTAGTTGAATCTTGATACTGAACTAGACATTAATTGCATCTTGATACTGAACTAAACATTAATAAAATGACTAAAAATAAAAAACATGATTATATAGGATAATAGGGCAGTAACATGCATAGAATTATAACAGTAATGACAAAACCAATGTTAAGATAATAAATGACAATAATAAAATAATAAAAATCAGATAAAATAAAATAAACTAGAAAGGCATCAGATGTGGCTAGGGATGGAAACAGGATTCGGACCCGGCCCGGGTCCGGAATTAAAAAATCCGGACCCGGGTCTTTAAAATGAAGACTCGGGTGATTCCGAGTCCGGAAAAAATTAAAAAAAAAAATTAGATTTTAATAAAAAATATAAAATATTATGCATATATACATATAATAGAATTTAATAAAAAAATTAAAAGAATTGAAATAAAACTAATAAAATTGACAAAATACAAATATAAATATAAAAAAATACAATTAAAATTTAAAAAAAGAAAGAAAAAGAATTCGGGTAATCGGGTCCGGACCGGGTAGACCCGGGTCCGGACCCGGGAATATTTACCCGGGTCCGGAACCGGGCCCGGGGTTGTGAAACCTCTTCCGGGTCCGGACCCGGGTCCGGCCGGATTTTGCCATCCCTAGATGTGGCATGGTATATCTATCAATGGCTATATGTGTTTGCATGTTCGAGACCGAGCCTCCTCTAGTAACTCCAATTCGGCCAAACTATAAAGGCTGTCTACATCCCTATAACTCCCCCTAAGCCTTGTGGCAAACATCATACGTACTAAGGGGTAAAGCTGTTTGAGATGACGCCAAAGAGGCCCGTCATCCGGCCAAATAGGCTCTAGCACTTCAGCCTCGTTGTCTGGGTCCTACACAATTGGTACAGGATCGTCCGAAGAGGGACATTTGAATAACGGATGGTCTCTTGTAATTTCCTCAACACTTGGATGCGAACGGTTAAATTCTATATATGGCTCCGTACCTTGGAGATCGGCTCCGGATGAATCGTCGGTATTAGCTGTCTCACCCTCTTCTGGCGGTTGCTCCATGATTGGAGCCTCGGCTGCTTCGTCCTCATCCGATGGAAGCTGAATAATCGGTACTTCAGCAGGTCCCACTTCCTCGATACCTTCAAATATGGGAGCTTCGGGCCCCGGAGTTTGGGTCGTTTCGGGCATTGCAGAGGGCGACTCGATCCTAAGCGCCTACACAAAGTATAAAATTTTAAAACCTCAATTTACATCAAACTTATGTACAAAAGAAGGCAGACTTCAAACTCGTACCTTAGAACGACGTACAAGTGGCACGTCTGAATCCGAGCTATGACTGGGGAAGACTGTTTCCTTTTAATGTGATTCATTTTTTTGGGTTTGGATGTTTCAGCTACCTTCTTTGACCCCGCCGGCTCAGAAGACTTGGGGGACAACTGGATAGTAGAAAATACCCTCATATAGGGCAGAGAAAAAAATCTTTCACGACCAAGTGGCCAGAAACGGTCAAAAGAAGAATGGACCGATGTACAAGAAGCAAAAGGAACGATGATAAAAGAAGAAAATAAAGAACGAGTCTCCGACAAGGAATCCTCCACGTCAAAGACCGAAAGAACTTTAAAATGGTCCGACGAAGCGGAACGCGCATGGAAGAATGGAAGAGGCCATCCTTGAACGAGGCCAAGCTGACGGACAATGAAGTTGGGCGAATACACCTCCACTCCAGCCTTACCATTGGCCCCGGTCAGGATGTCATGAATCAGGTCGCGGCTGCCTAAAAACTTGTGCCATATGCGAAGACCTGTTTGTCCTATTTCGACTGAGGAATATCATGAACGAATGACGGGCTGTCCACCACAGAAAAAGGGAAAAAAGATGGAGCCCGAGAAAGAGTATATAAATATTCAAAGACAACGCGATGGATGAGAGAGGACGACCGAAATTGGGCGAAAAGAAGGCCAGCAAAATGATAAGAATGATTTGAATCAATGGTGCCGAAAATAGGGAAATAGGCTCTCAGCCAAAGCTGAACGAGCCACAGAGGGCCGGAGGCAATCGGTGAAACCCCCGACCAAAGTTGTTTTTGAAGGACGGCCAATCCCCGATAAATGGCGGCTAACAAAAAGGATGCCAGGTCTAAGCGACGTCCATTGGCAAGGTCTGAAGAGGTGGGGAGGTAGCCCGCCACAGGCTTTTGGCTAGGCGCGCAAATGATATATTTGCACAGCCAATAGTGAATGAAGGATGTTCGCTCTAACATCGAAACAGGACCGGCCGATTTTGAAAATATGCGAAGAAAAGAAGAGTATGACGAAAAGAACGAAGAGTCCATTGGAGGATGAGGGAAACATAAGGTTGTACAGGCCGAGATGGGTGCACCCAGAGGGGCTAGCCGGTGAGAGCACCGATGTCACGAAGAGTAATAGTAAAGAGACCAGTAGGGAAAATGAATACATTGTATTCAGAAGACCAAAAGAGTAAGGAAGTAGGAAACATGTTGCGGTCAAAATGAGGCAAGGCCAATGAAAGTTCGATGAAGGAAAGGAAGCCATGTTCCTCTAGAAAGGCACGGGTATCCGCATGCAATAGCATACGTTGGAACCAAGACTCAAACACAGCGTCGTGTTTGGGCCACGTGCGAATCGAGTTGGATTGAGCCAAATGAGAAATATTAATTAGCTCCGAAAACGGGAGACCAGAAGATGAAGAGAACTGTTGAGCCAGCGGGGCTGTGGCAATGGTGTCGTCTTCAATAAAAATGGGACCAAGCACACACTGGCCGTAGTTCTCATTGAGGGTATGAACACCGAAAGTGCTCACAGAGGAATCGTCCAGCGCCATCTTATAGTCGGCAAAAGTTGAGGAACTGGTTTTGGGGGCAGAAGAAGAAGACGCCATTAATGCAAGGTTGAATGTAAGAAATAAAGGAGGCTTGCGAAGAGGGTCGAAAGTAAAGTAAAAACCAGAGTTGGCTGAACCCTTACATATACGGACGAAAGATTTAACCAGAGACAGATGTCGCAACGCAAATCGCCGAAAGATGGAAACGGTAGGAAAATGAAGAGAATGAAGAGTCGCCTTGGACATATGTTGGGATATGATTCGATGTGGAGTGACGTGTGACGAAAGGAAACACCGAAGTGACGGAAAAAACGGCTCATTAATAGGCGTCATGATGAATGTATTGGGAAAGGTCACGCATTTATTGCAGAAGTGATGGGTTCGCATGGGACTGTAAAGGACGACCTAACAAATTGCAGGGCGAGAACTTCTCCCTCAAGTACAGGGCAAGAACTTATCCCTCATGTTTGCCACACTCTCAGCATCTCAGCATCGGCCTTCACTAAATCAGCCAAGCCTCAGCATCTCAGCATCAGCCTTTAATAGATCGGCCAAGCCTCGGCATCTCAGCATCGTCCTTCACTAGATCGGCCAAATACAGGTGTCAACATAAGTCATCCCCCGGAAGCATCGTCCAGGCTATCACCATTATTGTTGCGCGTGACATAAGAAAAGCAGAGTTGATGTGACAAAACCATCAGACTGCAGGTTACTTTCGACAAAGTCAGGCCTAGGGCAGAGAACCCGTCAATCGGTCAGGTAGCACATGGAAAGCATTGCAAATGAGAACAGTGTCATGTCTTGAGAGTATATAAAAAGAGGAGGGTTAAAGAGTATGCTCCGAAAATAGCTTATAGGAAAATAACAAATGATGTAACCTATTCCAACCACCCGGCCAATGGCGAGTCCTACTCACAGCATCTCAGCTTGGTCTTTCATAACCAAGCAAATTCCTTACTGAACGGATGAAAGGGGAAAGAACAGAAGGAGTAGAACAAAGCCGGAAAAAAGAAATGATCTACATGGAACAGGGCTATCGGAGATAAAAGATTTTCTTTAATGAGTTGTGAAATGGAATGTAAAAAAATTAGCTAACGGCCATCCACACGGTGTGAGGTGTGAAAGGGAATGTAATGTTGTGGATGGGCTACATCCGTTAGCGACAGCTAACCAGGGTCCTCTGTGTGGAAGGTATTGCATCCCCTGGTTGTGGATGGGTTACGTCCATTGGCAGCGGCAGACCGAGTTCCTCTGTGTGGAGGGTAATGCACTCCCCGGTTTCGCAGATTACCTGTCCTGAAGGATCGGCCGGGTAGCTAGCTAGTCGAGGGCGAGAAAGAATGCCCATCAGACCAGCCCTCAATTAGTGTAGTGGCCTCCCCTGAACGAGAAGAAAGAACCGAGATGGAAGGCCGAGAAATTCGCCTCGATTTTCATTTCCAATTCAATCAAGGTGAATTTGAGGGACAATTGTTGACAAAAGAAGAAATGTCACCCTAGAGCGAAAATCACCCTAGAACGAAGGAGTAAATGACGAATGCAAGAAGGGCGACGAAGGTATGCTCCCCAGTTCGAGTCCCGCTAGAGTCACCATCGTTGGGAGGACCATATCGTACAGCTCTCGGTCCGAATCCGGATTAGTTAGGCCTAATGTGACACTGGATACCGGGTGGGGAACCAAAAAAAAAAAAACTAAATTATTTTCTTTCAATTTTTCTTCTATTCTAGAAGGAAAAAAATAAAAAATAAAAAATGAAAATAAAAATAATTAAAAATAATTAAAGCTGTTAGCCAGGTCAGCATTTCTTTTCTCCTGGTGGTGCAAATGATTCATCCAAAACTTGCACCAAATTTTAAATGAAAAAATAAAATTAAAAATTATTTTAATTTAATATTTAGAAAAATTCGTCTTTCCTCTTCCACACAAAATATATATTTATATTCATTTGCTCTTCAGCTTCAGTATCAATTCAGAGCGACAGAGAGAGAAACAACACGCTCTCAGAATCTAACGTAAGCTTCTCGATCTTGTTATTTTACTGTTCTTTTAGCTGTTTCTATCATTCAGTTTGATTCCTCAAACGGCGTCGTTTTGTGTTCGATAATTTTGATCGATCTGCATGTTTTATTTGATTAAGAAGTTTGTGTAGTTGCCGTTTTATTTTTATCTGTGAAGCGGCGTCGTTTTTGAGCTAGACTCAGGCTGATCTGTGGCCGATTTTGGGTTTAATGAGTGATTTGAGGAATGGGAGCTGGGATCTAGAGTTCAGTCAAGTTGATTGTCGTTCATATGATGTGATCTGATTCTTATTGGATGATTTGATTGATTTCAGTGATTGATGATGATATTTGATTGCTTGATTTGGTTTAATTTTTTATGGATCTGTGAATTTGGCTAAGATGAGTGGTCAGATCTATTGAAAAAGACTTTTTTTTAAGGTAAGCTTGGAAAAATGACTACTTTTTCATGTGAAAGAATAAAAGTACTGCTTTTGATGATCAGTTATTAAATTTTGCTCTTAAAGACTTTATTAACTACTTGGATGAGACTCTCATTTGTCAGAAAAAGATTTGAGTGGAATATTAATTGATTACTTGAAATTTGTTTCCATTCGTAAGTGAAAGTTTTTCAATTTGTTGCTTAATAAGTTTGTGAATGTTTGTATTAGAGATCGGTATGATGTGTAAACTTTTAATATACTTGGTGAATATGGTATCATTCTCTTTATTGAATTGGTCAGTTTGTATATCTTTTGCAGTTCTATTAAAAATGGCCGATACCGAGGATATTCAACCCCTTGTTTGCGACAATGGAACTGGAATGGTGAAGGTTAGTCAGTTGTTTTCCTGCTTCTTTTCGGGTCCCTGTTATGAGCTTTGTTACTTCTTGGTTCTTGTTAATTTTACCTAACTTCAATAAGTTGTCAACATTACAGGCTGGATTTGCCGGCGATGATGCTCCAAGGGCAGTTTTCCCTAGCATTGTTGGTAGGCCTCGACACACTGGTGTAATGGTTGGAATGGGTCAGAAGGATGCCTATGTTGGGGATGAGGCCCAATCAAAAAGAGGTATTCTTACTTTGAAATACCCAATTGAGCACGGTATTGTTAGCAACTGGGATGATATGGAAAAGATCTGGCATCATACTTTCTACAATGAGCTTCGTGTTGCTCCTGAGGAGCACCCAGTGCTTCTCACTGAGGCACCTCTTAACCCCAAGGCAAACAGAGAGAAGATGACCCAGATTATGTTTGAAACTTTCAATGTACCAGCCATGTATGTTGCTATCCAGGCTGTTCTATCTCTTTATGCCAGTGGTCGTACAACTGGTTAGTATAAACCATGACTCTAATCTGATTTTCTTTTTTTTTTTCTTTTTAATTTTTAAAGTAGTTTTTAAAAGTTGTAACTGGAACTGATGCGGAATTGGCTGCACATTTGAATAGGTATCGTGCTGGACTCTGGTGATGGCGTGTCTCATACTGTGCCAATCTATGAGGGATATGCCCTTCCCCATGCCATTCTCCGTTTGGACCTGGCTGGTCGTGATCTCACTGATGCATTAATGAAGATTCTTACTGAGAGAGGTTACATGTTTACCACCACAGCCGAACGAGAAATTGTTCGTGACATGAAGGAGAAGCTTGCTTATGTTGCCCTAGACTATGAGCAAGAACTTGAGACTGCCAAGAGCAGCTCGTCCGTTGAGAAGAACTATGAGCTGCCTGACGGCCAGGTCATCACCATTGGAGCTGAGAGATTCCGTTGCCCAGAAGTCCTCTTCCAGCCATCTCTCATCGGAATGGAAGCTGCTGGTATCCACGAGACTACCTACAACTCCATCATGAAGTGTGATGTGGATATCAGAAAGGATCTGTACGGTAACATTGTGCTCAGTGGTGGTTCAACTATGTTCCCTGGTATTGCTGACCGTATGAGCAAGGAAATCACCGCACTTGCTCCAAGCAGCATGAAGATTAAGGTTGTGGCTCCACCAGAGAGAAAGTACAGTGTGTGGATTGGAGGATCAATCCTTGCATCCCTCAGCACCTTCCAGCAGGTGAAAATTTTATTACCATTCAAGTTCCCTTCACAACATACCTGTTTTATTTGTAAAAATTACCATTCAAGTTCCCTTTACAACATACCTGTTTTATTTATATTTTACATGTCTTCATTGTCTGACATGAATACTTTGTTACGGAACAGATGTGGATCTCAAAGGGTGAGTACGATGAGTCTGGTCCATCCATTGTCCACAGGAAGTGCTTCTAGGTCCTACAAGTGCTTGACGGGTGAGTTGTTTCTTCCATTAAGTTGGTTTTTGTGTCGTGTCGTGAACTCAATCTGGTTGACATGGAGAAGTGTTAAGGTGAGGCCATTGAAGGATGGGTTATAATATTTTGGTATTACATTGCTTCTTCACAGCATTTCAGAGGCTTAATATTCAATCCCTTCATTGCATTGCATCATCTGGTGTTCAACCAAGTCTTTTTAAGTAGGTTGTTTGTAGCTGGAGGTGAAGAGTGTTTGTGATGCATTTCCATTTCATTTTCATAATTTTCGTATTTTAAGGTTTTTTTCCCCTGAAACATCAATGTTAATAGAGCTATTGTATGAGAAACTTTATATTAGTGTCAGCTTGCAGTGTTAAACTCGGTTATGAAATTTATATTTAATACTTGCTTGAGAGCTTTTAATGATGAATCTCTGACTTGTTTCACATTATCGTATCTGTTTTAGTAAATTCTTGTTTCCAATTATCGAATCTAGTATGTCTGAGTTTCTGCAAACCAGAAAGCATACCCAGCTCTAAATGGTTGTTTCATGGAAAACGTAACACGATTGTGCATCAGAGTTAAATCTGGCATTTGCATTGTGCTTGCAGCTTGTGATAAAATACATTAGTTTTTGCCTTGGATAAATTCCGATTCAGCTAGGGTTTTGAATTGCAGCATTAGTCTTTTTTTTTCCATGATTCTTGAATTTCTGAATAGTTTGCAAGCAAGTGAACCTTTGGCTAATGATTCAAATGCTAGGCAAACCTTTAAGCGGCTGTAGGAAAATTTAATTAAGCAACTAAGCACTGTGACCAAGTTCCAATCAAACAAATGTTTTTTTTCCAAAGACCGTGTGTGTATATATATATTATATATATATATATATATATATATATATATATTAATGGAGAACAATGTAACATTAACATAATTTTATTTAGAATGTATGTTATAAAAATTTGACAAATTTTATATTGATTATCGAGATATAATATATTTTGTTGGAAGAAATTTTCGGTGAGTCATTCTTTGTTTGAATTTGAAATTGGGACTGGCTATATATATATATATATATATATATATATATTGCGAACTTAAACACACTTGATATAAGATTTTATAGGTTTGTTGGAAGCCTAGAAAACAAATGTAGTAAAAATCAATGCAAAATTTCTTGAAAAAGCAAACTTTCTGAGTCTTAGAATCCAAGTAAAGATTGATTAAGAATGTCAAAGAAGTTTGAGATGGTCCGGTCCGTCGTCGAGTTGAGTTAGTTGTCAATATTTTTTTAATAAAAAGTTTATGAAGTTAAAAATATATTTTAAAATTATCGACCTTATCTTTATTAATTTTTATTTTTTAAGAATAATAAATAAAAGAAGATTTATTACCTCTACCCCACTTCAAATTAAACGTCTTTTGACTTGTTATGTATGATCAAATGTGCGAAATTACAATTTTTTTGGGAGAAAAAAATTAAATAATTTGGAAGGAGAGATTTTTTAAATCTAGGAAGTTAATCTGCTTGATTTAGCAAGCAAACAACATACACGTGACTGTAATTGCAGTACCCTTTTTGAGTTTAATAAGTATGTCTTGGAAAAGGAATTAAAAGAACACGTGAATAGAATAAGAATGTTTCTGTAATTATTAAAGTTTGTTACTCGAACTCTTTCTGTGTTATTCTTAATTATTTAAATAAATAAAAAAATTCATCACCATTGTCGGGGTAGAATCCGACGAAAGGAGAGGACAAGATAAGAGATGGGAACAAGAAAAAACAGTGACTTGAGCAAATGCTGATAGGGTTTATGCTTTCGGTGTCAATCCGGATCGTATTTATGTTCGATTCATGAATTATTTATATTCATGAATATGAAAAAATTCAATTTTTTCTCATAATATTACGTATTTATGGTAACACCTCTTGTCTTTTATATACGTATTCGATCTAATTTCGATTAGATCGAAACTAAATCTGGTTTAGTGATATGTGTATATTAGACAAAGACCCAATGATTTACAACGTAGTGCGTAGTTACAACCTAATTTGTAATTGACATTGAGAAATGTCACTATAAGTTGTATATCCTTAAATAAAGTTCATGGTCAAGATTTACTGACACAGGTCGATTAGTAAAATCCATTGAGACCAGTACATATCGTATATCGAGACTTGGTCCGATAGTTTATCTCAATAAACCATGAGTCTTGGGAGACTCGTATAGATATGTAGATGTTTATTTGATAAACACTAAATGATTCACAAAAGATTTTCTAATAGATGATACATCAACGTCAATATGAATCTCCTCGAGTCGAGTAGCATAATGGTCCTTAGACTTGAGATACCACAATGGATATATGAGTTATCCTTTACACTTTGATGGTTGTCATGTTACCGACCTATTTAGGTCAGACCTCCGCCTGTTCGTTGGGTGTGGACTGATGCTCATGACATCCGTTGTGTATCAGATTGATATCGTCAGTACACACACTGTGTACAGGGCATAGGTATCCTACACATATTTACGATCTGTTAAATCCATGGTCGTGGTACATTGTGAAAAGCGAGTTCCAAGTGTTATTTATACATCATAAATTTAAAAGTCGACTATATTATACTTTAGAGATTTGATGTTCTCCTCTATATCTCTGGTATGATATGGATAGCTTGTGACAGATGGATTATATGTACGCGATAATCTCGACTTGCATAGTTCAACGAGATTATCTGTGGTCGTCATAATTTACGAGTGGGTGAATTATGGACACAGAATTGGATTATGTGACAGATAAACTTAAACTTAAAGAGTCTCACAATATGAAGTGTATTCGTTGAGCACTTGGACAATACGTTATGAATAATACCGATCATTCATAATATTTTATTGGATTAAGCGAGTTAATTCGAATCGTTTAATCGGTAAACGAAAATACACATGTTGTGGTATTTTGGTTATTTTTTAATGTGTATTTGTATTTGATTCATAATTAGATTATATACACATTAATTGACAAATGCTAGTTTGACACTTGTAAAGTTAGGAATGATTAATTCAATAAATGAATTGAATATTATTAAATACATATGTATAAAATTTTGACTTTTATTTAATCTATATATTAATAGTAATATATGTTTAATATTTTACCATGTGTTTTTACCAAGCCTTTTAATATGATTAATTTTGAATTATTCAATGACCATTTTAACCCCAAAAGTCACGCCCCTTTTGCTTTTAAACGGGGAAAAAGTTGTTTTCTCTTTCTTGCTTGGTAGTTGGCCAAAAATATCACCATTTTTGGAGCTTCAAAATATTATTGAGAGAAGAAATAAAGTAATTAAACCAATAAATAGCTTAAAGATTTTTGAAGATTTGTGAGGTAATCTTTATTTCCTTTAGCTATAATTTTTTTTTATTGTTCTTGATTTTGTAGAAATGTTCTAGGGTTTCTTTTAATCTCCAAATTGGGGATTTTTTTAATTTGGATGATGGTTTGACGGGCTAGAAGCATGTGTATACTTAAATTGAACTAGATTAAAATAATTTACGTTCAATTTATTGTTAGACAACTAGATTGTCATTATAGAGTGTAATGGTCACTCTTATTATGCCTAGAATTGTTCTAAAGTTCTTCATTTGTGATGCATTTGATTGGTGTTAGGATTAATTTGATTAATCTTGATTAAATTGGATTTAAAGCATGAAATATGGACTGTTTTTATGTTCTGTTCAGACCTGAAAATTTTAATTTTTTGGTGATGAAATATATGTTATTTGGATATGTTGGATGGTATTGGGTATTAGGATAATTTTTGAAAATTATTTTGGAATGAAAATACATGAAAACGATGAAAAACAGCATTGTCATGTGAGTTTTGGGCTTACTAGGTCACGGCTACCCGAATACTATTGGGTTGAACTAGCAACCTCATGTGGTATGGGTTGGTCGGTTCAATCGAAAATACTTTTTATGTTATTTTACGGAAAAACAATTTCGTAAAATTTTCGTTTTATTTCATTATTAATTATGTCGTTATTTGATATCGAATAATATGGTTAGGTGAAATATGAATAAATTATAGATATAAGATATCATATAATTTATTTGGTAAGTTTAAAGTTTTTAAATTTACGATTTCACATGAACCGGTCTTCCGATTCGTATAACCCTAACAAAATGGTATCAAAACATGTCTGATCGTACATCCATTACATTTGTCATGCTTGATATGTGATATATAATCCAATTTTAATGTTTACATATGCTAGCAATCTAGATGTTTACTTCACTTTTTGGTTTCAGGTTCACGAGAAACGTAACAAAGATTTAATGGTTAAGTTGAATTACAGTTTCCCAGATAGAATTAAATTATCGAGAAATTGATCTAGATTAAATATCTGTATTTGTTGTAAAGTAAAATCCACTTTAGAAATATCCCGTTAAATTAGGCTTTATAGTAAGTGGTATTATGAATACTTGTTTCTTGGTCCGTCTTGTCAATATGGATGCGAATGATTTTCTGATGTTGTAGTTGCATCATGCCAAAGCTCTGTAGTTATGGATGATGGTAGTTCATTTTGCGCTAGTAGAACTTATTTGATAAGAGACAAATTCAAGTGAAAGTGGAAATCTTGAACATGCCAAAATTGTAAAGACTACATCGGTAGCTTGAGTTTGTCATTGACAAGTATGGCCTTGATATGCTTCATGTGAACATGCCAAAGTCGTCACAACGAGAAACGATCAAGA
The DNA here is from genome assembly GCA_019454045.1 of Zanthoxylum bungeanum. NCBI lineage: Eukaryota > Viridiplantae > Streptophyta > Magnoliopsida > Sapindales > Rutaceae > Zanthoxylum > Zanthoxylum bungeanum. The sequence goes on along the minus strand of SKCR01027588.1, from coordinate 524,211 downwards.
TCAAAATCAGGAGTCATAGTGCGTGTGATTAACAATGAGTTGTCTACCTGTGAATGTACGTAGACGAGAACGTGCCAAAACTGTGAGTCAAAATATATTCATGGGGTCCACTTCTCACTAAAGAATTCAATTCAATTATTGAATTCTCATTTTCTGTTGATGATTACGGTATTACGTAAAATAGTGGGAGACACTGCTGGGTTAAAAATCTATAACTGAGTTAGTATGATATTATGAAAATTATCTGCCATTGTTTTCTTTATTCTATCGTGTAGATAAAATTAAACTTCTAATCCATTGTATGCATATTTTAAATATGTTTTCTGACTTAACTTCTGGTTGCAGGTTTCTAGAATAGGTTCTAGAATAGACTAATTTAGATATTATCTCGTAGAGAAAATAGTTTTTTATTCAGTAAAAGATTGACATTAATTGATTCATGTCTCAGGATTCTTCACTGACATTAAGAAGACCTATTAAGTATTTATTTTGTTGACAATGATGATTCATGATTTTAGTGACCTATGGAGGTTATGTTTCGGACACAATTTGCAAATTAATTATTTACAATTATTGTGAATAGTTGAAGGTAAATTATAATACTAAAGAAAGGAGATATATGTATAGTTGCGTGTAGAGAATATTGAAACTCACTGTTAGGGTTGGTGCTCTGAGCGCCAATTTTATTATGTATTTCCATGTAAATACTAATGTAACATTTTATTATGAATAAAATAAACAGTTTCTTTTATATAACATCCTCTTTAATATGGTAAAGACGTAATAGACCATAGAATGATTAGTTATGATACTATTACAAGAGCATCGCAATTGACATTGAGTTGTATCATGACATTGTCATTCTTAGACAGTTCCTGGTCAAGGTTTACAATATTTGGTCTGTATAGTAAACCCGTAGGGACTGGTACATATCGTATATCTGATGGTTTCTCAATGAACCATGAGTCTTGGAGACGCGTATAGATGTGTAGGTGTTTATAGAGGATAAACACTGAAAGACTCATCGAAGATTCTTAATGGATGGTACACCAACGTCAATAAGAATATTCTCGGGTTGAGTGAGCATAGTGATTCTTTGACTTGAGACACCACTGTGGATATATGCGTTATTCATTGGGTGTGGACTGATGCTCAGGATATCATGTGTCTACCAAGAAAGGATCTGTCAGTTCTATGTACAGATCATAAATTCAATATGGTGTTAGCAATCTGTTAAATCCATGGGTCTGTGGTACACTGTAGAAATTAGTTCTAAGTTTTTTTAAGGGATTGCTAATAGAAACATCGACGTGATTATATCTATAAAGATTTGACGTTTAAATCTATATCTCTGGAATAATCCTGATACCTGTAACTGAGGGATTATACGTATGCTATGACCTCGACCCGTATGGTTTAGAGAGTTTATCCATGTTCGTCATAATTTACAGGTGGGTAGATTATGGACACAAAATTTGATTTCGTGACAGATAAGCATGAATTTAGAGAGTCTCACTAATGAAATATACTCGTAGAGCACTGGGGCAACTTTTATAAATAATAATGATTATTTATAAATCGTTTAATGGTTAAATGAAAAATACCTACAAAAGGGACTTTATCATCATTTCCAAATTAATGTGTATTTGTATTTAATACTTGATTTTATTAAATACACACATTAATTAAATATCAAATTTTGATATTTGACATATATCATTTAAATATATGTATTTCAATATTTAATGTAAATATAATACATATATTATGATATTTGTATTTAATTATTTAAAAGTTAAGTAATTAAATTAATTAAATTACAAAATATCTATTACATGATTATTATTTTAGGAAATGACAAGTTATAATTGGTAACACTTGAAAGTTTACTTTATATAGGATAAATGTTATATTTTTATCATGTAAACTTGTTCCAATTAAAATGAAACAAAATGCAAATTCTTCTTATTTTTGTTTATGTGTCACGGCAATAACAAAGAAAAATATATAAGTATTTTTGTTTCATTTTTCAACATACACAAACAAGGTTTCTAAAAATTTACTATGGAAAGATTGAGAGAAAAAATAAAGAACCTAAAGGAAAAGCTTGAAACTTGGAGTTTTAGTAAGTTATTTCCAATTTTCTTCAATTAAGAAATTGTTTCTTTAATTTTATACTTCAACTTGTGTAGTTTAGAATATTCTCTAATCTTTAATTATATGAATTATTGTGATTGGAAACTTGTTGGAGGTGTTTTGCATTTATGTTTAATTATTAAGCTTAAAAAGAGTAATTAAGTTTATTTGATTAATTAGTAATCAAAGTTGCCATTCAAGAATTTTAATCCCACTCACTTATAACCTATAATTATTCTTAAGTTATTTCAAGTGATGAGACTTGTTTGGTGAATTAAAGAATTGGATTAAAGTATTGAATTTGTTTAATTTGGTTTAATTTATCAATTTATGGAAATTATAAAATTAGGGTTCATAACCTTTACCAAATTTGGGGCTTTTCATATAAGAGATTTAATTTGATGTATATATGATGTATATGAAATTTGGAATTGATTGGATTTGATCTTGACATGTTTTGAACGAAAAAGGACCAATTGTAAATCCTGAACATTACTGGGGGTTGTTCGGCAATTTCAGAAAATTATGAATTTTTGATGCAATTTCTATTTTCATGTATTAGACATGTGTAAATCATTTTGGGATTGATTTGGATCAATTGAAGATGTATTTGACAATTTAAGAACCAAAATGATCAAATTGTAAAGTTTTGGGGTAATCGGCAATTAAAGGAAACTTGATTTCTTTGGGTAAAATTTCAATTTTAAGTATTGGGTAATTAAATAAAAATTATTAATTGATCAAAGAAAATGTAGGCATTGCATTTTTGCATAACACCCGATGAGGAGTCTTATATGGAGACAACTCCCTCTTAGTCATGAAAGCCGCGGGAAAAGAACGTTGGAAGGGTAAAGTTGGAAAATATAATTTTTGATGGATTTACCCGAGTTGTTTCGCTTCGGTTGCTTGTTATACCTCCGTTTCTAAGCTCACCTTAGGCCCAAAACTCCCATAGACCACATACCTAACCCAAACCAAGCCCAAATACCCAAGTCAACCCAAGTCAAACCAAGTCAAACCAAACCTATGCCCATTGGACATGATTCACGCCCATTGCCCTCTATTTAGGTAATTGCACATTAATCACATGTTTAAATCTTGTTAAATCCTTACCTAAATAAAAGAAATCAAATAAAATCATTACCAAATCGAATCCAATCCCAAATCCTAATTAGGAGATGCATTCCTTATTAGAAACCAATTAGGAGATTCCTTCCTAATCTAAAAAGGAAAGCCTTTTCCCTTTGTCTATAAAAAGAGACCTTTGCCCCCATACACTACCGAGCTCATACACATCCCTCAAGCAACTTGTGAAGCCCTCTTTGCACGTCCAAAGCCCATCCAAGAACCCTCATTGCCGCATCCCAGAAGAAAAATCCATCCCAAGCCGCATATCACCATCCACCACCCTTCACCAAGACAACTCACGACCAAGCCCTTTTCTTAGCCCTCCTTAGCCGACTTCCAGCCACCATTCACAGCCCTAAAACACCCTAAAATAAACCTTATTTCCAGCCCCTGAAGTGCCGCAAAAAGACTCCCCAAAGCAGCTCCAAAACAGCGCAAAAAACAGCCCCTGAAAACGCCCCACTGCACAATTTCGTCCCCTGTTCTGGTCAGTATTTGTTGCGACTTTAGCCTCCAAAACAGTCCTAAAATCATCTAGAAACCATCCCAAAAATCCCCAAAAAGTTTCCCCAAGAAATCTTTACAAACGCACCTCCCGAGACCACCAAAATTACCCAAAACAGTCCACTAAACGCCCGAACCAGTGACCTGAAACGCAGCGAACAAATGGCGGTGAAACGAAGGTAAAACAGCAGCCCAAGCATCAAAACAACAAGGGAAAACAGTGAGCAAATAATTTGGAAAGGTTTCGGATCATTCGCCCTTCCAACGGACTTGGAACGCGCTTCCAAAGATCGACAAAAGAGGTTAGACCTGAGGGTACCTTTTACCTATCTTCTTTATTCTTTATTTTATTTTACTTGATATATAATTGCATGAGAGTCGTTTGAGGCATGATTTGATTGTTGGATGGGCGGGACATGTGTTCCCTTTTGTGGTATATAGGATGGAAACCCGGACGTAAATTCCGTAGCCGAATCCGAATGGACGGTAGTGCGGTTTGTACTCGGGATACAACGCCACGTACCACTTAAGAGACATATGTTTTGTCCCATCCAAACTTGTATTTGAGCATGTTATAATCTTTAGGTTATTTGTTTATTATTTGAAGCATGGTTTAATTTAGTTTGTTATTTGTTCGTTAAAGCATGTTTAGGTTGTTCACTATGCATGTTCTTAGTTTATGATGCGTTTGGGTAATGATTCATACATGTTGATTTAATGGTTTAATATGCTTGTCGTGTTACATTGCGTGGAATTATTTGGATAAAAGCATGTTAGATCTAAGTACCCTTGAGCATGATTATTGGATAGATGCGGTTGATTTAGTGCACAAATTATATCATCACAATGACATAAGTAAGGGACCATTCCGAACCCAACGGTTTGAGGTCTTCCCTTGCGAGGGGTGAGTGCGGCCTTAAATCTTTGTCCCGGTTCACACCGGGTGGCGACTCCATGTTATTTCGTACTTCCCAACTAGGCCGCGAGCCTAGAACAAGCGTCGCCAGGTTCTGTGTGTCTACAGTCTGGCGACTCCACTGGGGATATTAGAGAATTGGCCTCGAAATCATGTCTTGTGATGTGTATAATTTGTGCATTAGTTGACCATTTCTATAGTGGGTTGAGGGGGTTAATCAAAGGCTTTGTTGAAGCTAGGTGATGGTTGGGTGTCTTCCTTCACTCACTACCCTTCGGGGAAAAGCTGTGAAGGCACCTAGATAAATCATTACTTGTAGCTCGTTGACATACTAGTTTGAAGAACTCGTTGTTTATTCCTGACACCAAGCGATAAGAGCCTAAGGGGCTTGGGTACTTAAGAGAGCCTCGCTCCACCTCCCTCTGGGGAATCTACAACGGGAAATCATTCGACAGTTAGTCACACACCGTAACTCGTTGGCACGTACCGTAAGGTATAAAAAAAGTGCGCTCACTTGGTCGCTTGAACCCTTGAGTGGGGAGTCCTAGTTGTGGGTAAACCTTCGTCAAACGAGAGCCTTTGTCCGCGCCCCGTGAACCCACTTGTGAAACTTAGCCATAAAGAACCGGTAGTTATTTATTTTATGTTTGTGTGTTGGGCCGCCGTCATTTGGATCCAGTTGGACCTTTTGTCAAAAGATGTGAACTTGTTGGGCCATTTAAACTGGGGCAAGTTTGTGTCCTTTGACAGTTGGGCCAAAAGCTTCTAAAATGCCGGTGGGCCACTTTGTGAATGGGCCTTTTATCATTTGAAGTCATTTAGCCATATCATTGTAAAGTGTAAACCTGTTGGGCCTTTTCAACTGGGACAAGTTGCACCGCGCATGGTGCGATTGAATGCTTTAAAATGATAATGGGCCAACTTATATATTCCATGCATCGCATACATCTCGTGCATCTCATGCATACATGCATCATGTTAAGCCTTGTGTCTTAAAAGCCATCATGGATACCCGTTGGGTTAGAAAAAAAAGAAGTCAGAGCATTCCTTGGGAAAATCCAGTATATCAGTCGGTTCATTGCCAAATTGACTTCTGTTTGTGAGCCCATCTTCAAGTTGTTGAGGAAAGATCACCCGGTAAAGTGGAATGAACACTGTCAGACGGCCTTCGACAGAATCAGAGAGTATTTGGTAAATCCGCCTGTGTTGAAACCTCCGAGACCGGGAAAGCCTTTGGTACTGTATTTGGCTATAGAGTCAGAAGCGTTGGGAGCTATGATGGTACAAGCCGATGAGTTGGGAGTGGAACATGCTGTCTACTATCTTAGCAAGAAGCTGCTTCCGTACGAAGCGTCGATATCAAGAGGTGGAGAAGATTTGTTTAGCAGTCGTGTGGGCATCCAGAAAGTTGGCCATTACTTCCAATCTTAAAGATCCAGGTAGTAGCAAAGGAGAATCCTTTGAAGTACTTGCACTCAGTACCCTCGCTGGTTGGGAAGTTGGGCAGATGGTAGTGCTGCTGACTGAATTTGACATTGAGTACCTCACCTCCAAGGTAATCAAAGGGCGAGCCATGGCCGAATTCCTAGCGTTGCAACCTGTTGAAGGGATCAGTATAAGTTTGAGTTTCCCGACGAGGAAATCCAAGCTATAGCCGTCCAAGGATGGAAGATGATTTTGATGGAGCAGTGAATTGCAAAGGAGCCGGAATCGGTTTGTAATAGTAACCCCTGGGGGAGAGACTTTGCCTATGGCCAAGAGGTTGACGTTCAGGGTAACTAATAATATGGCTGAGTATGAAGCATGTGCATTCGGCTTGACTGCATTAATAGCCTTGAGAGCTACGAACATGGACGTTTACGGAGATTCAATGTTGGTGATCCGACAGATGCAAGGAGAATGGGAGTTAAAGGAAGAACAGTTGAAGCCGTACTTATTCCACCTCAGAAACCTAGCACAGGCTATCCCTAACTGCAAATTTCAGCACTTGCCTCGGGAAGAAAATCAGATGGCAGATGCATTAGCGATGTTAGCCGCAACCTGGGAGAATCCAGAGAAATTGGTGATGAGACCACTGGTGTTGACGGCGAGCGAGTAAACCTGTTTATGAGATTGAACAGATCTCGGAAGTATAGGTCGATGACGGAAAACCTTGGTATCATGATATTCAGAGGTATCTGGAGCATAGGGAACTCCCAGAGGAAGCTATAGAAAAGACAGAATCGCAATTCAAAAGTTGGCTGCTCAATATGTGAGTCTGAAGGGAGAACTTTACAAGAGGCAAGCGAACAGTGTTCAGCTGAAATGCTTGAGAAAGGAAGAAGCTCAGAAGATAATGGATGAAGTGCATGCTGGCGTCTGTGGACCGCATATGAACGGATTGAACTTGTCCCGCAAGATTGTGAGACAAGGCTTTTACTGGTCAACCATGGAAGCCGACTGCGCGAAGCTGGTAAGGCACTGTCATGATTGTCTAGCACACAGGAATTTGAATCATTTGCCGCATACAGAATTGCACGGGTTGTCAGAACCGTGGCCTTTCTCAGCATGGGGAATTGATATGATCGGAGAGATTCGGCCGAATGCGTCAAACGAACATCGCTTTATAGTGGTAGCAGTGGACTACTTCTCGAAATGGGTAGAAGCCGAGTCATTCCGTAATGTCACGGCAAAACAAAGGCTAAGTTCATAGCCCGGAATCTCATATGCCGGTACGGTATGCCGCCGCATCACGTGGTTACGGACAATGGAGTCCAGTTTCAGGGAGAGACCAAGACGATGTTACCGAGGTAGTGGGATAGGTCATCATAAGTCTTCACCATACAGACCGCAGGCCTAATGGATCAGTGAGGCAGCCACAAGACAATAAAGACGATTTTGGCGAAGATGACGGAGAATATTAAAGACTGGGCTGATAAGCTGCCGTATGCCCTGTGGGGGTACAAAACATCTGTGAGGACGGCGAGACCGGAGCTACGCCTTACTCTTTAGTCTATGGAATGGAAGCGGTACTACTGCCGGTGGAAGTTGAGATATAGTCCATGCGTGTGTTAGCAGAAGCAGAATTGCTTGAACGAGAATGGACCTCGCAGAGGTTTGAGCAGTTAGCATTGATGGATGAGAAGAGGATGAAGTCCTTGCATCATATGCAGATATATCAGAAGAGGTTGGCCAGAGCATTTAATAAGAAGGTGCGTCCTACCAAGATCAAGAAAGGTGATCTGGTACTTAAGCAGTCGAAGCCATCGACGACAGACCCAAGAGGGAAGTTCAGACCAAATTGGGAAGGACCATACATTGTTCAGAAGGTAATGGGAAATGGAGCAGTGAGACTGTCAGACTTGGAAGGAAATGAGTTCACCGAACCCATCAATGTTGATAGATTGAAGCTGTACTTTGCCTGAGGGGGCAAAAAAGAATGGATGGTCACCTGCAGAAGACCTAACCCAACAGGATAAAGAAAAATCATGCATCCACGCATACATATAACCCATTACTGCATTCTTTTTGTTTTCGTGTTTTTGTGTTTTGTGTTTGGTATTCACAGGTTTCGAAAACAGAAAAGTGAAAGCGGCGGAGATGATTCAACCAGAAGCAGCGAAAGCACTGTATTGAGTTTGGGTAGAAATCCCAGGGCTGAGGTCCACATTAGTGTTAAGGTTCAGATGGTGAATTGAGGGTTGAGGCCCGCTTTCAGTTTGAGTTTTGGGGAATGGATCCCGGGGGCAAAGCCCACAGTGTCGGTAGCAGAAAGGAAGAATTCCTTTGAGTGAGTGAGTGAGTTGCAAAAAAAAAAAAAAAAAAAAAAAAAAAAAAGTCTTTGGTAATTTGATATATGTCCGGTGATGACATTGTGTGCTATAGGTAGAAGCCTTAGAAACAACGAGTGCTGGAAGTGTTCGTCGCCGGTATGCTGAATAGATTGATCTTGACTAGACTCGTAAAGCACCTAAATACGGGATCTCAACAATGGAAGCCTGAGTGGTTGATGAGATGACTAGCTGAAGAGACAAAGGGTCGGTGAATGACCGTTTGCCTGGAGGTCCACCCTGGATTACAGACGCTATGATACATGATATGGTCAGAAATAACAGAAATGTCTCTGCAAGAAAAGAAAAGAAAAAGACCCCCTATAACCGATAAGCGTGAAGCTACCCATGGGCGAGTATTAGGACCACCATGAGGAGAAATGCTACCTTAAAGGGTAGGTGTGTCAAAAAAAAAAAAAAAAAAGAAGAAAGAAAAGAAAAAAAAAAGAGAGAGTTCCGAATGAAAAGAAAGAGACAAGAGTGCAATACAGAAGACCATATCATGTCAAGTATGCTGAAGTAATCACAGAATGTGATTAAGACATTCAGGTTGGTTAGACCCACTGGTCCGATTCTCCGAAGCGAAATTATCGAGTTGGCTTGCTTAAGGAATAAGCTGTGAAAGATCCTTGGCACACACACACACTAGGAGTCTAATTTGGATCACCTATTCAGACGATCGGAGTTGAGCATATCGAGTACTTTGAAGATTCTCTGGCTTTGACATCAAGCATTCGTTGAGGACGAAAATATATCCAATTATCAGAGATGATCTCGTGAGAGGAATTGCAATACGCTGAGTGGAATCATTGACATCAGTTTCAGTTTCTGCCGAGAATGGCATTCTGGGGGCGAGGCCCACATTGACATCAGTTTCAGTTTCTGCCGAGAATGGCATTCTGGGGGCGAGGCCCACATTGACATCAGTTTCAGTTTCTGCCGAAAATGGCACTCTAGGGGTGAGACTTACATCACATCAGTTTCAGTTTCTGCCGAGAATGGCATTTTGGGGGCGAGGCCCACATCACATCAGTTTCAGTTTTTTCTGCCGAGAATGGCATTCTGAGGCGAAGCCCATATTACATCAGATCATTATGGTCCGGGAATGGACAGTCCGGGAATGGACAGCTCAGGAATGAGCACGCTCGGGAATGAGCACGCCGGGAATGGCACTCCGGGAATGGAGATTTAGTCCGGGAATGGACAGCTCGGGAATGAGCACGCTCGGGAATGAGCACGCCGGGAATGGCACTCGGGGAATGGAGATTTAGTCCGGGAATGGACAGTCCGGGAATGGACAGCTCGGGAATGAGCACGCCAGGAATGGCACTCCGGGAATGGAGATCGGTTCGGGAATGGACCACAACACGGTGACAGTTCGGGAATGGACTTCATCACATCATATCACAACAACACTCCGGGAATGGAGATTGGTTCGGGAATGGACCACAACACGGTGACAGTTCGGGAATGGACTTCATCACATCACACCACAACGGTGACGGTTCGGGAATGGACCTCATCACATCACATCATCACAGCAACACTCAGGGAATGGAGATCGGTTCGGGAATGGACCACAACACGGTGACGGTTCGGGAATGGACCTCATCACATCACAACAACGGTTCGGGAATGGACCAGAGGTCGAAGCACCTCAACATAACATCAACTCAAATCAACACGGCAAGTCAAGTGGCAGCTGGCGAGCCAGGTAAGTAAAAATGCATTGCACGTACTTTGATAGAATTGTCATTGTCACACACTGACAATGCACAAGTCCCATCAAAGTGGGGGCGACTGTAGGCATTGCATTTTTGCATAACACCCGATGAGGAGTCTTATATGGAGACAACTCCCTCTTAGTCATGAAAGCCGCGGGAAAAGAACGTTGGAAGGGTAAAGTTGGAAAATATAATTTTTGATGGATTTACCCGAGTTGTTTCGCTTCGGTTGCTTGTTATACCTCCGTTTCTAAGCTCACCTTAGGCCCAAAACTCCCATAGACCATACCTCACCCAAACCAAGCCCAAATACCCAAGTCAACCCAAGTCAAACCAAGTCAAACCAAACCTATGCCCATTGGACATGATTCACGCCCTTGCCCTCTATTTAGGTAATTGCACATTAATCACATGTTTAAATCTTGTTAAATCCTCACCTAAATAAAAGAAATCAAATAAAATCATTACCAAATCGAATCCAATCCCAAATCCTAATCCTAATTAGGAGATGCATTCCTTATTAGAAACCAATTAGGAGATTCCTTCCTAATCTAAAAAGGAAAGCCTTTTCTCTTTGTCTATAAAAAGAGACCTTTGCCCCCATACACTACCCAGCTCATACACATCCCTCAAGCAACTTGTGAAGCCCTCTTTGCACGTCCAAAGCCCATCCAAGAACCCTCATTGCCGCATCCCAGAAGAAAAATCCATCCCAAGGCCGCATATCACCATCCACCACCCTTCACCAAGACAACTCACGACCAAGCCCTTTTCTTAGCCCTCCTTAGCCGACTTCCAGCCACCATTCACAGCCCTAAAACACCCTAAAATAAACCTTATTTCCAGCCCCTGAAGTGCCGCAAAAAGACTCCCAAAAGCAGCTCCAAAAACAGCGCCAAAAACAGCCCCTGAAAACGCCCCACTGCACAATTTCGTCCCCTGTTCTGGTCAGTATTTGTTGCGACTTTAGCCTCCAAAACAGTCCTAAAATCATCTAGAAACCATCCCAAAAATCCCCAAAAAGTTTCCCCAAGAAATCTTTACAAACGCACCCCTCCCGAGACCACCAAAATTACCCAAAATAGTCCACTAAACGCCCGAACCAGTGACCTGAAACGCAGCGAACAAATGGCGGTGAAACGAAGGTAAAACAGCAGCCCAAGCATCAAAACAACAAGGGAAAACAGTGAGCAAATAATTTGGAAAGGTTTCGGATCATTCGCCCTTCCAACGGACTTGGAACGCGCTTCCAAAGATCGACAAAAGAGGTTAGACCTGAGGGTACCTTTTACCTATCTTCTTTATTCTTTATTTTATTTTACTTTGATATATAATTGCATGAGAGTCGTTTGAGGCATGATTTGATTGTTGGATGGGCGGACATGTGTTCCCTTTTGTGGTATATAGGATGGAAACCCGGACGTAAATTCCGTAGCCGAATCCGAATGGACGGTAGTGCGGTTTGTACTCGGGATACAACGCCACGTACCACTTAAGAGACATATGTTTTGTCCCATCCAAACTTGTATTTGAGCATGTTATAATCTTTAGGTTATTTGTTTATTATTTGAAGCATGGTTTAATTTAGTTTGTTATTTGTTCGTTAAAGCATGTTTAGGTTGTTCACTATGCATGTTCTTAGTTTATGATGCGTTTGGGTAATGATTCATACATGTTGATTTAATGGTTTAATATGCTTGTCGTGTTACATTGCGTGGAATTATTTGGATAAAAGCATGTTAGATCTAAGTACCCTTGAGCATGATTATTGGATAGATGCGGTTGATTTAGTGCACAAATTATATCATCACAATGACATAAGTAAGGGACCATTCCGAACCCAACGGTTTGAGGTCTTCCCTTGCGAGGGGTGAGTGCGGCCTTAAATCTTTGTCCCGTTCACACCGGGTGGCGACTCCATGTTATTTCGTACTTCCCAACTAGGCCGCGAGCCTAGAACAGTGTCGTCAGGTTCTGTTGTCTACAGAAAAATTTTTGAAATCGAAAATTTTGGTTTTTCACGTTCCGCTGCGCTAACCCTGTAATTCCCTATAAAACCCCAACAAAATGATATCAGAGCGAGTCTGATTCTAGATACCCGATATGATCATGCCTTTAAAATTCATTGTTTAATTTAGTCTTTAATTTATGCATGCATGTTTTATTTAATTTGATTAAATAAATTAAAAGCATCTTTTGGGGAAAAATTCCTATATAAAATAAGGTTTTTAATTTAATATGTATTTGATGCATATTACTTGGTCCGTCTTGTCAATACCTCTTATCGATAAATTTTATGTGACTATATTCGAGAACGTGCCAAAGCTGTGAGGATATGGCCGGTAGAAATTTATCTATACCGGATATATTTGATATCAGATGAATTCAAGTGAAAGCGGAATCCTGAACATGCCAAAGCTATCAGGGTTTCGCAAGTATATTGAATTTATCATTGACAAGTTTAACCTTGGTACGCCTCCTTGTGAACGTGAAAAAGTTTTCATAACGAGAAACGACCAGGACCGAAATCCTAGGAGTCACTATTGAGTGATCGATAATGAGTTGTCTACCTAATGAATATACATAGGCGAAAACATACCAAAACTGTGAGCTGAAATATATTCATGGGATCCACCTTTTACTATTATGTTATGATTTGATTATCACATGTTTTGTATTGTGTTTGGAGATTACATGTTTGCATGAAATAGTGGGATGAGCATTTTTAGATTAAAAATCCATGATTTATTTAATACTTTATGATAAAATATGAAACTGTTAATTTTGCTAATTGTATATTCGTTATTTATTTGATAGATTTGCGAAGGCAGCACCTATGGCAACCCCTTTGCTCGTATGTTTGATACAAATAAGTTTAAGGGCGCTGAGAATTTTACCGACTGGGATATGGATTTGAGGATTGTCCTCGGATCCAAGAAGCTGGGATACATAATGTAAGGTCCATTACCGCTTGCTATATCTTTAAATGCATCTCCTGAAGAAGTTGAGACTTTCCGCAGATGGAAAGATGATGATTTAAGAGTTAAATCATACATACTTAGTTCTATTTCTTCTGAGCTTAATAAGCAATACTTTGAGATGCATGATGCTTATAGTATGATGACACGTCTTCTTGAATCGTTCATGAACCAAGAACAGGTCATGATTCATAGAGTTGCAATAGAACTGTTCCATTCTAAACTTGATGAGAGGAAGGCTGTGAGCCCGCATGTGCTTCATTTGATCGAGCAATTGAGGCGCAGTGACTTCCCTCTCAATAGAACACTAGGACGGAGTGTCATACTTGGCTCACTCCCGGTGTCATATCGCCAGTTCTTCATGTACTTCAACCTGAATGGGATTCATTGCTCTTACCGTAAGTTGCATATGATGCTTCTCATAGTAGAGGAAGATTTAAAGAAGGGAGTTATGACTCGCCTTCTGAAACCTACTTCACTTTCTGCTTCTTCCCAATCTGAGTCGAAGGGGAAGAAGACAAAAGGAAAGAAGAAGAAAGGCTTCAATGTTCCTTCGCAGGTTAAGGTAGCGAAGCCCAAGAGAGCTTATGAAGATAAGTGCCACCACTGCCAGAAAGTCAGGCACTGGAAAAGAAACTATCCGGACTATCTTGCATAAATAAGAAAGGAAAGAGCATCGACATCATGTACTTTTATTTTTCCTATTATTGATATCTCATTGGCTTGTGAAGTTATGATATCTAATTGGATTTTAGATTCTGCTTGTCCTATTTACATTTGAAATACGTTGCAGGTGCTGACGGAAAGTAGACGGCTGAAATCTGGGGTGATGCAGTTGCGATTCTGGAGTGGCAACTCTCTGGATGCGGTTGCAGTGGGCATATATGAGTTTCATTTACCCAGTGGGAGACTTTTGTTAAATGAATGCTTTTTTGTGCCAGGATGTGTGGCGAATATTATGTCTCTTTTTTGTATTAGATACTTAAGGATATAATGTAAATATTAAGAATCGTTCTTTGTATTTATATGATAGAAATAATATTCCGATCATTTGTTTTCCAAACGAGCATGGTCAATACATATTACGTACCTCACAAGATATCTTTAATACTGGAATTAATAAACGTAAACAATCTGATATAAATAATACTGAACTGTGGTACATAAGGTTGGGTCATATAGGCGTGAAACGCCTAACCCAATGGATTAAGAATGGTTTGATACATGATCTCACCATTGAATCTTATCCAACTTGCGAATCTTATATTCAGGGTAAAATGACCAAAGCCCCATTTTCGAGTGTTGGACACCGAGCCACTGACTTATTGGAACTCGTACATTATGATGTATGTGGTCTCATGAGTCAAAATACACACAGTGGTTTTTCATACTTCATCACATTAATCGATGATCTGTCACGGTACGGTTATGTTTATCTGATGAAATATAAATTGGAAACCTTTGAAAAGTTCAAAGAATTCCGAAATGAAGTAGAAAAATAAACTGGTCAATATATTAAATGCCTTCGATCTGATCGAGGCGGTGAATATATGAGTGGATATTTCACTGATTATTTAAAGGAGAATGGGATTCTCGCTCAATATACTCCTTCGGGCACTCCGTGGAGTGTCAAAGAGGAGAAATCAGACTTTATTGGATATGGTGTGATCGATGTTGAGTTATATAGATTTGCCCTTTTTACTTATTGGGTTATGCTATTTTAATTGCCGCTCATCTCATGAATAAGATTCATTCCAAAGTTGTTTCTACGACTCCGTATGAGATATGGACGGTAGGAAACCAAATCTTAGTTATGTTAAGATTTGGGGGTGTCATGCATACGTCAGGATGGCTCAGCAGAATAAGCTTTTGCCTCGAGAGCAGAAGTTTAGGTTTGTTGGATATCCTTCAAATACGAAAGGATATTTATTATATGATACCGAGCATCAAAATGTGTTCGTAGGTCGCTTCGTAAAATTTCTAGAAATAGAATTTTTGTTTAAAGGTGGTGATCATAGACATGTTGAACTTGATGAAGTACAACCTGACACCAATGAATCAACGGAGGAACATATACTTTAAGAAGAGAAGAACCTTCAACACACGCACTTTGTAGGTCACAAAGGGTATCTAGACCTCCTGAACGCTTGTATTTGATACAAGAAAAGAGTCTGGATGTTCTTTTAATTGAAGAGACTTACCCTTTTACCTATAGAGAATCAATGTTGGACATCGACTCCGTGAAATGGCAAGACGCCATGAAATCCGAGATGGACTCAATGTATGAGAATCAAGTTTGGAACTTGGTTCCGCTTCCCGAATGAATTATTCATATCGGTTGTAAATGAATTTACAAAAGGAAACGAGGGTCCGATGGAAAGGTTGAAACCTTTAAGACTCGACTGGTAGTTAAAGGTTACTCGCAGCGACCTGATGTCGACTACGATGAAAATTTTTCGCCAATAGCAATGCTAAAGTCTATAAGGATTTTGTTGTCAATTATCGCTTATCATGATTACGAGATTTGGCAAATGGATGTCAAAATGGCCTTTCTAAATGGGTTTCTTGATGAAGAAATCTATATGGAACAACCGGAGGGTTTTGCATCCGGTGAGAACTCGGGCATGGTATGCAAGCTGAAGAAGTCCATTTATGGACTTAAACAGACTTCACAAAGTTGGAATCTTCGAATCGACGAGATAATCAAATTGTCTGGTTTTCTCAAGAATTCGGAAGAATCCTCTATGTATAAGAAGGCCAGTGGGAGTATGGTGGTATTTTTAATTCTCTATGTTGACGACATCCTTATCATTGGGAATGATATTGGGATGATGTAAGGCGTCAAAGCTTACCTTTGTAAGAATTTCTCCATGAAAGACCTGGGTGAAGCTTCTTATATCTTGGGTATAAAGCTATATAGGGATAGAGAAAGGAAGCTTATTGGGTTATCCCAATTAACGTACATAGATAAGATCTTAGAACGGTAAAATTTTGCTAACTGTAAGACAGTAAACATATCATTCAGACATGGCATTAATCTTTCGGAGAAGATGTGTCCACAAACAGAAGATGAGAAGATAAGAATGTCTAATCAGCCTTATGCTTCATATTTGGGCCATGTTATGTACAAGGCCTGATATTAGCTACGTGGTTAGTGTAACCAATATATATCAGTCCAATCCAGAAATGACTATTGGATGGCTGTTAAACATATTCTGAAGTATCTCAAAAGTACTAAGGATAAGTTTATCATATATGGAGGAAATGAACTGCAGGTTAATCGGTATACAGATTCTGATTTCCAATCAAATCCCGATGATATAAAGTCTACATCAGGATTCGTATTTACCCTTAACGAAGGTGCATTTTGTTGGAAAAGTTCCAAATAGGGGTCTACAGCTGATTCCACCATGGAGGATGAATATATTGCTGATTTTGAAGCTGCAAAAGAAGCTGTTTGGCTTAAGAAGTTTATCACAGAACTGGGAGTTGTCCCAAGTATCGAGAATTTGATTCTGTTATACGGTGATAATACTGGTGCCATTACGCAAGCAAAAGAACAGAAGACGCATCAAAAATCGAAGCATGTGGAATGAAAGTACCACATCATTCGAGAGATTGTGTTGTGAGGTGACATTGTAGTGTGCAAATTGTTAGTGTTCCTAGAACATGCCAAGGATCTATAAGTCATGATTTATGTGTGAATAATCAAAGAAGTTGCGGAAAAAGACTTACATTGATTGATAGAGATTTCAAAAATTTGAGTGTTATTTGGAAACTCCAAGCTTTGTATGTTGAATCCAATCCAAAGGTGAGTTTCCCTATCACCTCACTAAACTCCTTAAGTGCTTGCTTGCTTGATTTTTGAAGCAAAATCAAAGAGAGGAAAGTATGAAGGTCACGACATTAGGGTTTTTGTTGGAGAGAGATGCGTTTGGTTTGTGTATTAAGTTTACTTAATACCAAACTTGGTTGTTGAGGGTTTTGGTTTAAAAAAAGCAAAACTTGGTAGGTGGAAAGTAAGTGGTATTTGATTAAATGCCAACAACTTTTCCAACCACCACCTTCACATGTGTGACATGTGTGAAGTGGGCCACACCCCCTTTTTGAATTCAAAATTCAAATGGTCTCAACAAATAAACTTTGGGCCCGGATCCGTTTAATCCGACTAAACGTATTTTCCGTCGCTTAATAATTAAATCTAATTCAATTAAATAATGATGCCTCGTAAAATTATTACGAAAGTCGCTTACGAATTAATTCTAAATTAATTCGTTCGCTCGTATTAAAGTCCAACTTTAATTATGTATTAAAATCTAATTTTAATTAATATATCTGATATATTATTTTAGCCCAATAAATAAATAAAACAGAAAAATCCCATTTAACTATTAAATATATTTTACCGATTAATTCTAAATTAATCGCGTTCTCTCTTCCGTACGTATTTAATCTCAGATTAAATGTTGCCGCAATTAATCTCAGATTAATTTTCTCTCTCATAATTAATCCTAGATTAATTCTATTAGAGTCAAGTGTCATCGGTGAATCTTTGAGAAGCGACCCAAGAGATCACTGGATATATTGGCAGTAAATCTGGTCGTCGGACTATCCGATCATGTGCGTACCTCGTACCACGTTATTACCGATTTACAAGACATGGTTGGCTTCTAGTAAAGCACCGTGCCTACCCAATTCTCCAGAAATATTCAACAAAGAATATATAATCTTTTTCAGGCGTAGTATACGTAGTATTGCGCATTGCGATCCAGTATCGGATGTCACATGCAAGGCCTGGGGCTGGAATAGTGTCTGCCCCGTACGAAGCATATATCGGATCACAAGCTACTAGTCTCTTTAATCGGATAATCATGACCTTGTCATATTATCCCGATGGTTGCAACACATTAGAGTACCAGTTCTGTATCCTTGTGTGATCATCATTTCCATATGACTGAAGTGATACTTCCATCTTGACATCACATCCAATACACTACGATTCTCAATAAACCCAGAAGAGGCGTACATAGAACCTGTTAAAGTCCCGGACGACCAAAACCAAAGCGTATTGATTGTCACAAGTATTAGCGATGCAAGTCTCAGGTTAAGACCAAATACACCTACCATGATTCGGATTCCCATAGACACATAGTCATACTACCAATGGGATTCCGAGAGGTCTATCCATAGCGAAGATGTTCCCGTACCATCGGTAAACACAACCTCCTATCACACTTGCATAAGTATCCAATACTTAAATATATGAGAACTATGATGTTATGCTCCCACAACGCGCACAAGTGCAATACTAGTCTATTCCGCATTATCGATGTCCAGTCTCGATAATACTACGACTAGGGATATTTAATTATTAAACCTTATTGGATTGATACTGTCTCATATCTTATAATCCGGAACTAATCATAAGGATTTTTATCATTTATATATTCAAGTAATCTAATTACAAAATGATAAAATAACAATTTCCTTTATAACATAGTTAAATCGTACAAAACCACAATGTCTTTTACAAATAGTGATGCTATGGGTCATATTTATCCAACAATCTCCCACTTGGCTCATAGCCAATCACTCAAGTACTTAACACCTGAACTATGTAAGTGTTTCTCAAACTTTTGTTGAGAAATAGCTTTCGTCAGCGAATCTGCAATGTTGTCATATGATACGACCTTCTCGATCTTCACATTGCCACGATGTATGATCTCACGAATCAGATGGAAACGTTGAAGTACATGATTGGATCGTTGATGAGACCACAGTTCCTTAGCCTGCGCTATAGCCCCGTTATTGTCACAATACAATGGAACGGGCTCAGCTGCTAACAGAACTACTTCTAATCCAATTAGGAATTTACGGATCCAAACTGCCTCTTTTACTGCTTCAGCTGCAGCAATATATTATGCTTCTGTTGTTAAATCGGCAACAGTCTCTTGCTTGGAAGATTTCCAACTTACTGCTCCGTTGTTCAAACAAAATATGTACCCAGATTGTGACCTACAGTCATCTTTATCGGTTTGGAAACTTGCATCGGTATACCCAGTTACCTCAAGTTCTCCATCTCCATAGATTAAGAAAGCATTCTTAGTTCATCTAAGATACTTAAGGATGCTCTTAACCGCCATCCAGTGACCATCACCTGGATCGGCCTGATAGCGACTGCACATGCTCAAAGCATATGAGACATCAGGTCGCGTGCATATCATGGCATACATGATCGATCCGACCGCCGAAGCAAACGGGATCCGACTCATGTTGTCTCTCTCATCTTGAGTTTTATGACACATGTCCTTAGATAGAGTGACGCCATGTGACACTGGCAATAGTCCCCTCTTGGACTGATCCATGTTGAATCTCTTCAACACTTTGTCAATATATGTGCTCTGGGAGAGTCCAAGCAGCTTTCTAGATCTATCCCGGTAAATCTTTATTCCTAGAATAAAGGCTGCTTCTCCCAGATCTTTCATGGAGAATTTTAATGAAAGCCAAGCTTTCACCGATTGTAGCATGGGAATGTCATTGCCCATAAGCAATACATCATCAACGTAAAGGACAATGAATGTCAGTGCACTCCCACTAACCTTCTTATATACACAAGGATCATCCTCGTTTTGAATGAAATCATATTCTTTTATGATCTCATCAAAACGTTGGTTCCAAGAATGCGATGCTTGCTTCAATCCATAAATGGATCGATTTAACTTGCAAACCTTATTTGCATGTTTCGATACGACAAAACCGTTAGGCTTTTGCATATAAACATCCTCCAAAAGGTTTCCGTTAAGGAAAACAATTTTGACGTCCATCTGCCATATCTCATAATCGAAATATGCAGCAATAGCAAGCATAATCCGAATGGATTTAATCATGGCAACATGTGAAAATGTTTCGTCGTAATCGACACCATGTCGTTGACGATACCCTTTCACTAAAAGACTAGTTTTGTACGTTTGTATATTGCCATCCATGTCAGTCTTCTTCTTGAAGACCTATTTGCAACCAATAGGCTTTACGCCTTCTGGTGCATCAACCAGTGCCCAGACTTGGTTGGTATACATGGAATCCATTTTGGATTTCATGGCCTCTTGCCATAAAGCGGAGTCGATATCTTGTATCGCTTCCTCATACGTAGCCGGCTCATTATCCTCAATGAGATTAATATCTACATGAGGTGAGATCAAAAACCCATACCTCTCAGGTTGTATTCTGAATCTCTCTGATCTACGTGGTTCTTGTGTATTAGAAGATTGTGGTACAATTTCATTTCTGATGAACTGTTCATGTTCCGTTTGGGAATCAGTGCCAGGAACAGTATTACTCCGATTTTCATCGAGTTCTACTTTCCTCCCACTTACCACTGCATTTAGGAATTCCCTTTCGAGGAAAACCGCATGTAGAGCAACAAATACTTTGTTCTCTTGTGGGTTGTAGAAATAATATCCTTTGGTTTCCTTAGGATAACCTACAAATAGACACTTATCTAATTTGGGTTCTAGTTTGGTACCATTCAAACGTTTAACGTATGCCAAGCATCCCCAAATCTTCAGGAATAAGAAACCTGATTTCTTTCCTGTCCATATCTCATACGGAGTCTGTTGAACAGACTTTGACGGAACCTTATTCAAAATAAGTATTGCACTGTTCAATGCATATCCCCAGAAGGAAATAAGTAGCTCTGTGCGACTCATCATCGACCTTACCATATCCAACAAAGTTCGGTTTCTCCGTTCGGACACACCGTTTAATTGAGGTGTTCCAGGAGGAGTCCACTGTGAAAGAATACCATATTCTTTCAAGTAATCAAGAAACTCATTGCTTAAGTATTCGCCACCACGGTCCGACCTTAATGTCTTAATACTTTTTTCGGTCTGTTTTTCTACTTCGTGTCGAAACTCTTTGAATTTCTCAAAGGTTTTCGACTTGTGTCTCATAAGATACATATAACCATAACGCGATACATCATCCGTAAAGGTTACAAAGTATTCATATCCACCTCTAGCCTAGCTATACATGGGCCCACATATGTCACTATGAATGAGGGCTAACAGTTCGGTGGCACGTACACCTTTACCGCTAAAAGGTGTTTTAGGCATTTTTCCTAATAAACAAGATTCGCAGACGTCATATGAATTTGGATCAAATCCGTCCAAGTACCCACTTTTTGAAAGTGTGGATATACGAGTCTTGTTAATGTGTCACAGACGACAATGCCACAGATAAGCTTCATCTATATTACTCAATTTGAGCATTTTTTTTGTCATATTATATGTTTGAGATTCATTTATATTCAAAATATAAAGACCATTATTAGCATCAGCAGAACATATCTCAAAATCATCTTTATAAACAAAACACCAAGTGTTTCACAATACAAAAGTGTACCCGCATTGGGTCAAACAAGATACAGAGATAATGTTTCTAGTCAAACTAGGTACATAATAAACGTCTGATAATGTAAGTACATGCCCCGAGGGCAGTTCCAAAATATAGGTCCCAACAGCCAAAACGGCGACCCTAGTCCCATTTCCAACTCGGAGGTCGATCTCTCCTGAAGTCAGTCTCTTGCTAATCTGCAGATCCTGCACATCAGTACATATATGAGTACCACATCCAGAATCAAAAATCCAATTTTTAAAACTAAAAGTAGACATGTTTATCTCAATAACAAACATACCTGAAGCCGGTGCCTTGCCCGCTTTCTTATCCTTCATCTGCGCCTTGTATTCACGGCAGTCACGTTTCCAGTGACCCCATTTGCCACACTGCAGGCAGACATCTTGGGATTTTTCCCTTGCCTTCCCAGAAGACATTGGCGATTTGGCCTTGCCCTTCTTCTTCTTCTTCTTTACACCTCCAGTCGCCTTGGGCCAAGCCCTCAGAGACTGAGATGTTGAAGCAAAGTGCGCCTCGCGCTTTCTGCCTTTCATAAGCTCTTTCTATGCTTCTTTAAGCATAACCATCAACTCTCCAAGAGTATCTTCTTGGTTCAACATGTTGTAGTTCATGATGAACCCGCTCCAGCTGTCGTGCATAGACTGTAAGATCAAATCTATGGAAGTCTCAGCCTCGAAGACTATGCCTAGCTGTCTCAGCTGTTCGATGTCAGCAATCATCTGTGACACATGGTGCTCAACAGATGTACCCTCTGACATGCGAGCGCGAAAGAGCTTCTTCTGCAACTCATACTTCTGCGACCTAAGGTTAGATCGGTGAAGGTCCTTTAATTTTATAATCATCAAATAGGGATCCAATCCCTTGTTCTGACGACAAAATTACGGGGTCATTGCAGCAAGCAAGACGGATTAAGCAGTTGAGTTGTCATCGTTATGAGCCTTCCAAAGCTCAAGCTCAAGCGGCTGCTCATTTCCAGGCTTAGGCCCGAGAGGTCTCTCTATCGTATAGAGCATTCTCTCAGCCCCCAGGACAATCCTGAGGTTCATATCTCAGTCAGGAAAGTTCGAACCATTAAAGACATTCTTGCCCATGATAATGTCCCTAACTCCGATCTTTCCAGCCATCTTAATTGCAATAGTCAAACTATTCAATTAACGATATTTGGGTACAGTCCAACTATTACAAGAAAATAATAGAATATTAGTCCAACTAATAAATACATAAAATGATGAAATAATTTGAAAGCGCATTATGCCAAGTATTTGAACGAAATTGCAAATTCAATACTGGCCTCACACTATTTTTCGGCGAGCCTTTAACCCTCTGTAGAGTACTCGGGAAACCTAGTTTCCTAGTGGGCTAGGATACCGTTAAATAACATACAACCTTGACTTTGGCCAACAAGCTGTATGATATTTAACTAGGTAGATCTCTAAGATCAATTGGATCTCATCCAATTCCTAGATCCGGTAGGTGGACATCCAAGTCCGAAACATATATACAATATATATGCCAATATATCCAATATATTTTCCTAACCTTTTCCTCTGAATCAACTAAGCATTGGCTTTGGCTCAACAAGCTTAATGATTCCTGTTAAGCGGGACCCATTGACTTTGGAAAGCTTCGTAATCGATGTCGATGAACAAGAAGTGATCTTGACTTTGGCCAAAAAATCACAACTTGGCCAAGACATACGATATAGAACAAAGCCTTCATGATTCAAACACATCCGCGATGGACAAAGGTCTTGACTTTGGCCAACAAACCAATGTCAATCTTGGATATTGAGAATGAATCACTCAATGGAAGGAAAACGCTTAATATTTGTTGAGGGTTTTTCGCGTAATTGGCAACCAATTAATTATCTTTGATTAGGTCTCATCATACACCCTTAAGCATGCATTCTAAAAGCATAATAAGGCGCGATAAATAAATTAATAATGATATGCGGATGGATATATAACAAACTTTGTTCCTAACAAATCTCTCCATTTCCTCTCTTTCCGACTAGCATTTATTCTTACTTCTACCCAATTACATAATACAATAAAGAAACCTCATTTACATTGAGGGGAATTGGTGAGAAGAGAAATACAAAGAGTAAAGAGATAATAGGCTGGACACGCATGTCCAATTTAATAAATTCTAAATTTATTACAATAATTTCCAAAATTGCCCTCACCCTTATAATATCCATCCGATATGCATTATTCATTCAACACATCCATATATTCACACATAGCATGTTATTCAATCAATCTAATCCAATTAATTAATCTTTGATTAATGACCATCCAATGTTCAAACAACGATTTGATTTGCGCGAGTCCAACTCGTTTAAGAATAAATACTCAAAGTACGTATTCTTGAATTAAATCGAACTACATTTTAAATCCAATTTAATTTGTATTCAATACTAATTCTAATTTAATTCCGAATTAAATAATTACACTTATTTATGTGTCTTAAAGACTTGGATTCTAAATCCATCTTAATGGGTCTCAAAGGCCCAATTAACATCAAATGTCAATTTAATTAAAGTCCAATGGGCTTTTAATTAATTCTTAAGGCATGGACTTTGTACGGGCCAAATTTGGGCCAAGGGCAAAACCGTCATTTCACTTCGAACCCAATGCCAGGTGAGGCCCAAAGCAATGACCCAGCCCAGAAAACTTTAAACCGTCAATAAAAGTAAAGCCAACCGCTTAAAGACAAATCTCTTTAATTATTCACCTATTGTATCTCCTTTCCTAAACACGATATATATTATCACATGCAAATATTCTTCATCATCGAAAGATGAAATCCAGAGCACGTTGTGGGCCCATTGCCAGCTTCTGTTACAGCTATAAAATAATCTCTTCCAAGTCTATAAAAGGGAAGATAACTCAACATACTTGGGGGGGCTTCTCGACTCTGATGCAGGCTTCACTTCTTTCTTACAATCCCATGCTCTCTGACATTAGCACTCTCAGAGCTCTCCATCACCTTATACACTTACCACCGCCCTCACGGCCACCCAAAGAGTTTAAGGTAACATCAAACCTTACTTTCACATTTTACTCATTTACTACTCATTTCATACTACTGACTTGAGCGTCGGAGTGCCCACGGCACCCACCACACCGGTGGGCAGCCTACTCCCGCTCACTCTACCTTTGTTTTGCAGGATCGCTAATGCCCCCAACCTACAAATTCTGATTGTGGACCTCGGCCGAATTCCAGCATCCACAATTTGGCGCCCACCGTGGGGCCTTAGCGATTCATAGCAAGCAAAGACCCCTAGTCTACGATCCTTGCAAACGTAACTGTGCATGGCTTCAATAAGCAAATGGACACCAGACCCCGTGGTGGAATAATTAGCCACTCTACAAGAACATTTACAATCATTGGAAGATGAAAATCTAACTATAAGGAGCTCCAATATTAATTCAACAGACTTCTTCAACTTCCCAAATGTGTGAGGATGCGACCCTGCTATTCAATCCAATCTCTTGAAAGCATTTAAGCGACAATTCTCCATCAGACGAACATTCACTGAATCACCAAAGATCCTGAGAAATCATCAATTTACCAGACATAAGAATTGAGTCACTGACTTGATTTATGGTGAGAAGTCATCAATTCTTCAGATAAAAATTATAGGTGATGCACAGAGATAAGCCAATCCCATTCAACAAGGTATTATTCTTGTTACAAATATATCCCCACACTACCACTCGACAAAGCTCAACAAAAGCATACAATACTTATTATAAAAATAACAAAACATAGCATTATGTTATACACTCAAACCACGTGAACAAGCATATATGCACCCAAGAGCTATATACAAAAGTCATGTACTAGCTTCCAAAAGGAGGCCATTATCACACGTTGAACCAGGCCTAATGCATAAACCAAGCCACGGAGCAAGAGCACCACACGCATGTGGAAAGTGTCCATGCCACGAAGCCCAAATTTATTAATCCATTAGCCACGTGCGCAATCTGAAGCAAGCTCTGTCCAATCATGCAAGAAGCAAACAGCCACCGACATACAATCCAATAAGGCCCATAAGCCTTAACATGAAGCAATCCCAATTATTTAAGTCACAATCAGCCCACACCTACTTGAGCATCAGCCCACGCTGAAACAAACCACACGCAAATGCAAAAAGTGAAGAGCCTATACACCATGTGCAACCATCACTCGACAGGAGCAAGTATACAACGCGACAGTTAACACATAATTAATATGTCGGACCAAATACGAAGCCTTGCGAGCAAGTTGATCAATAATCCAAGAAATCCATGCGCCATCATGGGTCCCACAAGCAATGAGCATTTATAAAAATTCACATTAAAGGCTTCCACTTCATGTGCAACTACTATTCGACAATTGCAAAACCAATACACGCCAGTCGACTTCTTGCACAGTGTGTGGACCAATCCTACGTGAGAGAAAGAGAAGTGTGAAAGAAAAATTTACTATCCAACCACACAGATAGAAATTTAATAGCCCATTCACAAAAATAGTGGACTGAATATCACTTTTGTAGCATGAAACCAAAGCTAAGCAACAAAACTTCATCCTTTGAATATAATAGCTCAAGCTTTGTAGATTAAATTTATTGAGCACACTTTTTAGCTCTCAGAGACATGGGAAGATTTTCATACGACGAGGTGAATAGCCATCAACTCCAGGCTACATGGAAATTCCAATATCTCTCAGAATACTTGGAATGATTCTCAACTCCTCCCGACTAAATTAAAGGTTAGTCATCATCTCCATGCTACATTGATTTAATATTGCCAACTCCATACTACACAGGGAATATATTATCATGCCTAGTAGAATGAAGAATTCTCTTGGATCTCTTCTAGGTTCAATCGACCAACCTTTTTTAGGTTAGGTAGTATGAAAAGTCTATTTGACTTCCATCAAGTTTATTCCATTGTAGTATCAATAAATTTATTTAGGTCTTGTATAATTAGTAATGACCTTGATAGGCATCCATCTCTTTCATACTACATATGGAGATAATCATCTCCACACTACGTATGAAGATTGTCATCCACTATAGACTTTATGGATATATTTCCATAAACTCTAAGAAGCATTGGAAGAGCCTCATGAACCTTTATCAGGTTCATTCGACCGTAGTTTTCTGACCTTCATCAGGTCAGGTAGAATGAAAATTATCTTGGACATACTTTCGGTCCAATAATCTGACCTTCATCAGGTCGAGTAGTATGAAGATTTTCTTAGACCTTCATCAGGACTAGTAGAATGAAGATTCTTATAAACGTTCATTAGGTTCATACGACCATGTCTCGTGGACATTTGTCAGGTCCATTCGACAATAGTCTCATGGTTAGGTAGGATGAAGATCCATTTGGACCTTCATCAAGTTCATTCGACCATTGATTCATGGACCTTTATTGGGTTCATTCGACTGTAGTCCTCTGACCTTCATCAGGTCAGGTAGTATGAAGATTCACATAGACCTTTATTAAGTTCATTCGACCATAGCTTCATGGACCTTCATCAGGTCTAGTAAAGTGGTGGTTCTCATAGACATGCATTAGTTTCATTCGACCGTGTCTCATGGACCTTCATCAGGTTCATTCGACCATGACCTCTTTTGACTTCCATTAAGTCTATTCGACAGGTCCAGTCGACAGTAGTCTCGTAGAATGAGAGGTGATGACTTGCATCAAGTTCATTTCATTGTAGTATCATGGGTCTTCTTCAGATCTAGTATAGTGTAATGACCTCCTTGGACTTCCATCAAGTCCATTCGACAAGTCCAGTCGACAGTAGTCTCATATGAGAGTGATGAGTGATGACTTTCATCAAGTTCATTTCATTGTAGTATCATGGGTCTTCTTCAGATCTAGTATAGTGTAATGACCTCCTTGGACTTCCATCAAGTCCATTCGACAAGTCCAGTCGACAGTAGTCTCATATGAGAGTGATGAGTGATGACTTTCATCAAGTTCATTCCATTGTAGTATCATGGACCTTCTTCAGGTCTAGTATAGTGAGTGATGACCTTTGACCTTCATCAGGTCTATTCGACAAACTCCACTCGACAGTAGTATCGTAGATGTGAGAAGAGTGATGACCTTGACAGATATTCTTCAGGTTCATCCTACAGTTGTCTCTTGACCTTCATCAGGTCATGTAATATGAAGATTCTCATAGATATTCATCAAGTCCATGCGACATGTCCATTCGACAGTAGTCTCGTGTTCTTCATCAGGTCTTGTAGTATGAAGATTCACATAGATATTCATTAGGTTCATTCGACTGTGCCTTATGGACTTTCTCAGGTCCATTTGATAGTTCATTCAACAGTAGTATCTTTGACCTTCATCAGAACTAGTAGTATGAGAAGGAAAGACTCTCATAGAACTTCTTCAAGTCTAGTAGTGTAAAGATCCTCATTGACTCATATTAGATCATGTAGAATGAAGAATGAAGACCCTCATGGATCTTCATCATATATGGAATGTGTAGACTCCCATGTACCTACATTAGGTATAGTGGAGTGTGTAGACTTTCTTGGACCTTCATCAGGTCATGTAGACTCTGATGTACTTTTTTCAAGTGTTGTAGAATGAAATCTTCTTAGACTTCCATCAGATCTAGTATTTGTAGACTCCTATGGTCTTTGACCAGTAGTATGGAGATTATCCTGATCATCATCCGGATCAGTCGACTGGGGACATCCCCCATAGACTCATGTAGAGTCAATTGATTATCCTGATCATCATCCGGATCAGTCGACTGGGGACATCCCCCATAGACTCATGTAGAGTCAATTGATTATCCTGATCATCATCCGGATCAGACGACTGGGGACATCCCCCATGGCTCATGTAGAATCAATTGATTATCCTGATCATCATCCGGATCAGACGACTGGGGACATCCCCCATGGCTCATGTAGAGTCAATTGATTATCCTGATCTTCATCCGGATCAGTCGACTGGGGACATCCCCCATAGACTCATGTAGAGTCAATTGATTATCCTGATCTTCATCCTGATCAGTCGACTGGGGACATGCCCCATAGACTCATGTAGAGTCAATTGATTATCCTGATCATCATCCGGATCAGACGACTGGGGACATCCCCCATGGCTCATTTAGAGTCAATTGATTATCCTGATCTTCATCTGGATCAGTCGACTGGGGGCATCCCCCATAGACTCATGTAGAGTCAATTGATTATCCTGATCATCATCCGGATCAGACGACTGGGGACATCCCCCATGGCTCATTTAGAGTCAATTGATTATCCTGATCTTCATCTGGATCAGTCGACTGGGGGCATCCCCCATAGACTCATGTAGAGTCAATTGATTATCCTGATCATCATCCGGATCATTCGACTGGGGACATCCCCCATAGACTCATGTAGAGTCAATTGATTATCCTGATCATCATCCGGATCAGTCGACTGGGGACATCCCCCATAGACTCATGTAGAGTCAATTGATTATCCTGATCATCATCCGGATCAGTCGACTGGGGACATCCCTCATGGCTCATGTAGAGTCAATTGAGTATTCTGACCTTCATCTAGTTCAGTTGACTGGGGACATCCCCCATGGCTCATTTAGAGTCAAATGGAATACCTGAACTTTCATCTGGTTCAGTCGACCAGGGACATCCCCATGGCTAAATGTCAAGCCAAGTTGAAAACGTGGACTACTCATAGTCCAAAAGACATTGAATTCTCTCTGTTGTATGTAACATGAACTATGCATTCTTAACAGATACTCTTACATCTTGTTTCATTCGACATGTATAGAAATACTCTCCAAGTCAAGAACTTCTTGACTTAGAGAGTAGGGGACAAACTGTACGGGCCAAATTTGGGCCAAGGGCAAAACCGTCATTTCACTTCGAACCCAATGCCAGGTGAGGCCCAAAGCAATGACCCAGCCCATAAAACTTTAAACCGTCAATAAAAGTAAAGCCAACCGCTTAAAGACAAATCTCTTTAATTATTCACCTATTGTATCTCCTTTCCTAAACACGATATATATTATCACATGCAAATATTCTTCATCATCGAAAGATGAAATCCAGAGCACGTTGTGGGCCCATTGCCAGCTTCTGTTACAACTATAAAATAATCTCTTCCAAGTCTATAAAAGGGAAGATAACTCAACATACTTGGGGGGGCTTCTCGACTCTGATGCAGGCTTCACTTCTTTCTTACAATCCCCTGCTCTCTGACATTAGCACTCTCAGAGCTCTCCATCCCTTTATACACTTACCACCGCCCTCACGGCCACCCAAAGAGTTTAAGGTAACATCAAACCTTACTTTCACATTTTACTCATTTACTACTCATTTCATACTACTGACTTGAGCGTCGGAGTGCCCACGGCACCCACCACACCGGTGGGCAGCCTACTCCCGCTCACTCTACTTTGTTTCGCAGGATCGCTAATACCCCCAACCTACAAATTCTGATTGTGGACCTCGGCCGAATTCCAACATCCACAGACTTCGGCAACCAAAGCCCAATAAGGAATCACCATTTTCCATAAAATTAATTTTGGCCCATTAGGCCCAATTAAATATTTAAAGGCCCAATTATTATATTTGGTCTTTATGGAATGGTTTTAGGCCCAATTTGGATCCAATCCAATTGTCCTAAACCAACTTGGCCCAACCAAGCCCATTAAGCCCAAATACAATAATATTAGCCCAATTCCAAATTGAAGACCAATTTATTTAATTACAATATTTCAAATATCACAATTATTAATTAAAGTGTATTAGCCATAATTAATTAGTTAAATTAATATTTCCAAAACACCAATTTATCTAATTAATCATGCTTTAACTAATCAACTTATGTCCAACACAAATTGAAACAAAACAATCAATTATAACATGCTAAGGTTCACGGCAAAAGGGCATAAATAACATCCAATTTGATTTCAATCCAATTAAATCAACATACAAGATTTATTTCATGCTTTAAACTCATCTAATAGTCTAAAATCAAAAAATCACCATGAATATATGCTAGGGTAGATTCGGCCATGGCTAAGATATTGGGGATTTTTGATCCAATCAATTTTTCACAAATCCTATCATGCATAACTCTAAGTTATCATATTATAAGCATAACCAAACAATCAATTTGAAGAAATCATGATCAAAACATAAAAGCCACAATTAAAGTATATGAACCCTAGAAAAAAAATCATGGTTAAAATTGGCTCTCTGATACCATTGTTAGTGTTCCTAGAACATGCCAAGGATCTATAAGTCATGATTTATGTGTGAATAATCAAAGAAGTTGCGGAAAAAGACTTACATTGATTGGTAGAGATTTCAAAAATTTGAGTGTTCTTTGGAAGCTCCAAGCTTTGTATGTTGAATCCAATCCAAAGGTGAGTTTCCCTATCACCTCACTAAACTCCTTAAGTGCTAGCTTGCTTGATTTTTGAAGCAAAATCAAAGAGAGGAAAGTATGAAGGACACGGCATTAGGGTTTTTGTTGGAGAGAGATGTGTTTGTTTTGTGTATTAAGTTTACTTAATACCAAACTTGGTTGTTGAGGGTTTTGGTTTAAAAAAAGCAAAACTTGGTTGGTGGAAAGCAAGTGGTATTGATTAAATGCCAACAACTTTTCCAACCACCACCTTCACATGTGTGACATTTGTGAAGTGGGCCCCACCCCCTTTTTGAATTCAAAATTCAAATGGCCTCAACAAATAAACTTTGGGCCCGGATCCGTTTAATCCGACTAAACGAATTTTCCGTCATTTAATAATTAAATCTAATTCAATTAAATAATGATGCCTCACAAAATTATTATGAAAGTCGCTTACGAATTAATTCTAAATTAATTCGTTCGCTCGTATTAAAGTCCAACTTTAATTACGTATTAAAATCTAATTTTAATTAATATATCTGATATATTATTTTAGCCCAAATATATAAATTAAACAGAAAAATCTCATTTAACTATTCAATTTATTTTACCGATTAATTCTAAATTAATCGCGTTCTCTCTTCCGCACGTATTTAATCCCAGATTAAATCTTGCCGCAATTAATGCCAGATTAATTTTCTCTCTCATAATTAATCCTAGATTAATTCTATTCGAGTCAAGTGTCATCGGTGAATCTTTGGGAAGCGACCCAAGAGATCCCTTGATATGTTGGCAGTAAATCTGGTCGTCGGACTATCCGATCATGTGCGTACCTCGTACCACATTATTACCGATTTACAAGACATGGTTGACTTCTAGCAAAACACCGTGCCTACCCAATTCTCCAGAAATATTCAACAAAGAATATATAATCTTTTTCAGGCGTAGTATACGTAGTACTGCGTATTGCGATCCAGTATCGGATGTCACATGCAAGGCCTAGGGCTGGAATAGTTTCTGCCTCGTACGAAACATATATCGGATCACAAGCAACTAGTCTCTTTAATCGAATAATCATGACCTTGTCATATTATCCCGATGGTTGCAACACATTAGAGTACCAGTTCTGTATCCCTGCGTGATCATCATCTCCATATGATTGAAGTGATACTTTCATCTTGACATCACATCCAATATACTACAATTCTCAATAAACCCAGAAGAGGCGTACACAGAACCTGTTAAAGTCCCGGACGACCAAAACCAAAGCGTATTGATTGTCGCAAGTATTAGCGATGCAAGTCTCAGGTTAAGACCAAATACACCTACCCTAATTTGGATTCCCATAGACACATAGTCATACTACCAATGAGATTCTGAGGGGTCTATCCAGAGTGAAGCTGTTCCCGTACCATCGGTAAACACAACCTCCTATCACACTTGCATAAGTATCCAATACTTAAGTATATGAGAACTATGCCGTTATGCTCCCACAACGCGCACAAGTGCAATACTAGTCTATTCTGCATTATCGATGTCTAGTCTCGATAATACTACGACTAGAGATATTTAATGATTAAACCTTAGTGGATTGATACTGTCTCATATCTTATAATTCGGAACTAATCATAAGGACTTTTATCATTTATATATTCAAGTAATCTAATTACAAAATGATAAAATAGCAATTTCCTTTATAACATAGTTAATTCGTACAAAACCACAATGTCTTTTACAAATAGTGATGTTATGGGTCATATTTGTCCAACACAAATTTCCCAGTGATGATAATTTAGCAGACCCGCTCACGAAGTCCATACCCCCGAAGTTATTTGAGTCGATGGGTATTAGATACAATCGATATTGGCACTAGAGCAAGTGGGAGATTTTGTTAGGGTTGGTGCTCTGAGCGCTAATTTCTTATATATTTCCTTGTAAATACTCTTGTATATATTTTATTAATGAATAAAATAAACAATTTTTATAATATAAATTTTTTTAGTATATGTTAAAGATGTAAATGACCATAGAGTGATTGGTTATGATACAGTTGCAAAAGCGTCGCAACTGACATTGAGCAGTATCATAACAATATCATTCTTTAACTGTTCCTGGTCAAAGTTTACAATTACTTGGTCAGTAAGTAAACCTGCTGAGACCGGTACGTTTCATATATTGGAATGTTAGATTCTAATGGTTTCTCAATGAATCATGAGTCTCGGGAGACTCATATAGACACATAGGTGTTTATATCAGATAAACACTAATGACTCATAGAAGATTCTTAATATATAGTACACAAACGTCAATAAGAATCTTCTCGGGTTGAGTGAGCATAGTAATCCTTCAACTTGAGATATCACTGTGGATATATGAGGTATCCTCCACACTTTTATGGCAGTCACATCACCGATCTATTAGATCAGACCTCCACTTGTTCGTTGAGTGTGGATTGATCCTCAGGATATCATATGCGTATCAAGATTGGATCCGTCAGTTCTGTGTACAGAGCATAGGTATCCATTATGGAATTAGAAATCTGTTAAATCTATGGGCCCGTGGTACACTGTAGAAATCAGTTCTAAGTGTTATTCAAGAGATTGCTAATAGAATCGTCGACATGATTATACCTAAAGAGATTTGACGTTTATATCTATATCTCTGGGATAATCCCAATACATGTGACTGAAGGATTATACGTATGCATTGACATCGATCTCTATGGTTTAGAGATTTTATCTGTGTTCGTCATAATTTACGGGTGGGTAGATTATAGACACGAAATTGGATTTCATGACAAAATATGCCTGAACCTAGAGAGTCTCACTAATGAGATATACTCGTAAGGCATTAGGGAAAATTTTTATAAATAATACTGATTATTTATAAGTCGTTTAACAGCTAAACGAAAGATACATGTGTTTGGGATCTTTCGGCCATTTTTTTAAATGTCGAATTGTGATATTTGACATTTATTAAATATATGTATTTTGATTATTTAATGTAAATATAATACATATATTTTAGATATTTTTATTTAATTATTTAATATTTAAATGTTAAATAATTAAATTAATTAAATAGTAAATATCTAGTTACTTTATTAAGTAAGTTAAATGGCTTAATTTGATTGGTTTTAATGGCCAATTTTAATTGGTTTTAAATGACATGATTTTATTGGTTTATTTGTGATAAACATCAAATTGTTTGATGTTTTATTATCACAAATATTCATTAAATCATTTTTCAATTTTTGAAATAAAATTGAAAATATATGGCCGTTATTCTTCCTTCATTTTCGGTGATATAGGGAAAATATATAAAGCCATTTTTTTCTTTTTTGTTTCATAATCTAAGAACCCTAAAAACATGTACAGAAGAGGCTTTGAGAGAAAAAGGGAGAAAAATGAAGAAAAGCTTGGAAAATCAAGTATTTTAGTAAGTTTTTCTTACTTTTTCCTACATGAAAAATGTTACTATCATACTAGGCTTCAACATGTGTAGCTTAGTTTGTTCTCTACTTTTTTATGGATGTGTTTTTTATGATTGGGAACTTGGATGAATGATCGAAGCATGTATATGTTTAAAGAATACATGTAAACTAGTTATTTGTATTCTTTTGCCATTTGATGGTTAGTTGCCATTCTAGAGTTACTAAGACACTCATGATTGACCTAGAATTATTGTTGAGTTTTTTCATGATGGTGAGGCGTGTTTGGTATTGTGGGAATTGAATTAAAGTATTGAATTTAATTAATTCGGTGTTAATTTTTTAATTTGTGAAATTATAAAATTAGGGTTCTTAACCCTCACCAAATTTGGGGATTTTTCATATATGTGATTTAATTTGATGTACATATGATGTATATTAAATTTGGGAATTTTTGGATTTGATCTTGACATGTTTTGAACAAAAAAATGACCAAATTACAAATTCTTGAAAATATGGGGACCATTAGGCAATTTCTAGAAAATCAGTTTCTTTGAGTTAGAAATTTTATTTTCATGTATTAGACATGTATAAATCATTTTGGGATTGATTTGGAATCAATTAGAATTGTATTTGACAATTTAGGACTAAAATGATAAAAATATAAAGTTTTGGGGGAAAACGGTAATTACTGGAAATATGATTTTTAGGTAAAAATTTCAGTTTTTAAGTATTGAGTAATTAAGATAAATTAGTTTATTTTAATTACCCAAGAAAAATTATTGAAATCAGAAAATTTTGATTTTCCGCGTTCCGCTGCATTTACCCGAATTGCCGCCCAAAACCCCAACAATCATTGCAGTGGCAACTCTCCTTAGCTTCCCACAATTTGGCCAATTAGAACTCTTCATTTTTCTGTCTCTGCACCAATCTATGGAGGCCTATGGCAGCTCTGCTCTGCCACCTGCCTGTCACTGCATCGGCCTATGGCAGTCCATGACAGCTCTGCTCTGCCACCTACCTATTACTGCACTGAACTATGGCGGCTGGTAGAAGATACTTTCGATAAGAACCTCGAGGCTCACCTGATCACCTCGGGTCAAACAATCTTCTCAAATATTCCAGTGTCGTCGAGTCTGACACTTTCTATAAGGTTGGATAAGTTTCCCAACTTATCCTATGGTTCTCCCATAGGTTGCCTCTCCGGACCTCAGATTCGGGTCATGATCTCTTCTAGGCATCACCTCAGATTCAGACCCCTCTGTCTGACTTCTCATCCTCAGAAGGATTTTGGGCTTTTACATTGTCAAGTGTAAAACTCACTTTACCTTTCCTTGGCATTATGAAATACATATGGGATAGCTATGTGAAATCAGAATCTAGAATAATGGAGTTAGTTCATGACTAGAGATAAAAACAATAAGAACATGGTCATGAATCTAATGGAAATCATTAGAGTTGAAGAACGAAACTAGATGATAAAACCCGAATTGAATCCATTCCTCTTCGGACGTCACCGCATTTGTCTCTTCTTGTCGCTCTTCAATCCTCCTCCGTGGATCTCTCTAAAATATGTGTTTTGTGTCTTTGTGTTGTGTATTAGCCTCCTCCTAGGGTTTTGGACGAGCTTGTGTATTTATAATAAAGTCTTGGGGTCCTTGTGCATGTAAAACCCTAAAAATTGTTGTTGTTGGAGGTCTGGCAGTGCCGCGGCGCCGAGACTGCGAGTATGGCAATACTGAAGGGGTGCCACGGTGCCAGTCACTTTTTCTAGCGTGTTGTTTCTACATTTTTCGCTCTCCTGTATGCTTCTTTGATGCATCCGTATGGTTCCAAAACACGTACAATTGCTCCAAGATCCATATCTTAATGCTTCCTACAAATAAAACATAAAACAAACTACAAATACATTAAATGATATGAAATCTAACAAAATAGTAAGCTAAGAATGCAAGAATAAGTGGGTATAAACCGCACTTATCATGGTGCATGAAGCCGAAAACTGATCTAATGTCCTCGGGCTGATGTTCCGTTTCGATCCAGTCCAAAATCTCAAGTCTGCCCCATCTCCCAACAGGTATCACAACTGCAAGCTTCAATGCTTCTTATGAATATCCATGTCGGGTTTATAGTTATGATCCATCGTCTCAGTTTCTGATTCATAATTTGGTTATCAATACTATTAGGGCTTTTCTAACCGAAGGTTGATCCGAGCTAACACTGGTCAGCTCATCCATTGGCTTCCACACTTGAAGAAGCTCATCTCGTGCCACCCCGGGATGATGCATGCTCTTGACATGCTGCAATCCCAGAGGTATATGATCTGCAAGGATCTGCAAAAATAGAAAACATGCAACGAGGGAAAACTCACCTCCTCGGGCTATTATTAGAACAACAAGGCCTCATTGGAGAAGTAAGGGAATAAACCCTCATTGCACCAATACATAGTAATAGGACCTCGACGGGACGTAATCCAGACTCGAGCCGAGGTGATAACTTGGCCACAATGGAAAGATCCGTCTTTGTGCCATTCAACACTTGGCCATGAGGGAGAAACTCCGACCTCATGCCATCAAAGATAATAAGGCCTCGATGGGACGTAACTCGACCTCGAGCAACAATAAGTACATGGCCACAAAGGAATGTTCCCTCCTTGTGTCAACACATATCAATAGGACCTCGGTGGGACATAACCCAGACCCGAGCCGATCAATCACACCACAGCCTGATTGGTACGAAAGCAGACCCGAGCCATCAAACTTCTTTCCAAGACTTAACTGCGATGAAAGATTTTCAACCTCCGGCACTCTGTGGAGGCTAGTGAAAGGCGTCCCGCGCGGAGCCATGCATTAAAAATAAAACAAAAATAAAGACAAGACAGATACCATAGAGGTGACTAGCATTTACCCCGCACATACGTAAAATAATTAACAAGGGAGCCCGAGGCAGCGTTTGGCCCCATGATACCTAAAACAATAATTTCAAACCTCACAGTTCAACGTCCCAGAGAACCGAGC
This sequence comes from Zanthoxylum bungeanum, assembly GCA_019454045.1. Lineage (NCBI taxonomy): Eukaryota > Viridiplantae > Streptophyta > Magnoliopsida > Sapindales > Rutaceae > Zanthoxylum > Zanthoxylum bungeanum. The sequence continues at coordinate 486,763 of SKCR01027588.1, read as the reverse complement.
TACGGATCGAGGGGCGACCAACACCATGAGATCTTTCAAAAGCTAGGCAGGCCCCGAGTCTTCAAACTCCATATAGACCCTATGGCCTTCTCCGTGCTATACTCCTACAGATCCGAAATGGAATGGCCAGTGTCACGGGGGCATTCCCATTCCTCATGTTCGACATACCCGAGGTTACACAATTGGATAGCTAGAGCTACGATGACATTCTCCCTCCCATTTATCGGCATACCCGAGGTTACATAATGTGATAGCCAGAGCTACGGGGGCATTCTCCCTCACCGTTATCGGCATACCCGAGGTTACACAATGGGATAGCCAGAACTACAAGGCATTCTCCATCCCCATTATCGGCATACTCGAGGTTACCCAATGGAATAGCTAGAACTGTTAAGGTTGGTGCTCAGAGTGCCAATCCGGGTCGTATTTATGTCCGATTCATAAATACGAACAATTCTTTTTTTCCGTAATATTACTTATTTATTGGTAGCACCTCTTGTCTTTTAAACATATATTCGATCTAATTGCGATTGGATATCTAATTATGATTAGATTGAAACTAAATCTAATTTAGTGATACGTGTATATTAGACAAAGACCCTAGGATTTACAACGTAGTGCGCAGTTACAACATAATTTGTAATTGACATTGGGAAGCGTCACTATAAGTAGTATATCCTTAAATAAAGTTCATGGTCAAGATTTACTAACAAATGGTCGGTTAGTAAAATCTGTTGAGACCAATACATGTCATATATCGTGACTTGGTCCAGTGGTTTATCCCAATAAACCATGAGTCTCGTGAGACTCGTATAGATATGTAGGTGTTTATCTGATAAACAATGGACGACTCATTGAAGATTTCCTAATAGATGGTACACCAACGTCAATAGGAATCTTCTCGAGTTGAGCGAGCATAATGGTCATTCGACTTGAGATACCACTGTGGATATATGAGTTATCCTCCACACTTTGATGACAGTCACATCACCGATCCATTTAGATCAGACCTCCGCCTGTTCATTGGGTGTGGACTGATGCTCATGATATCATGTGCATATCAAGATAGAATTCGGCAGTCGTGTGTACAGGGCATAGACATCCCACACGTGTTTACGATCTAGTAAATCCATGGATGTGGTATAACTTTGGAAATCAGTACCGAGTGTTATTTTGAGATCGTAAATTTGAAAACTCGACTATATTATACCGAAAGGATTTGACGTTCTTATCTATATCTCAGGTATAATATGGATAGCCTGTGATGGAAGGATTATACGTATGCAATGACCTCGACTTGCATAGTTTAGCGAGATTATCCGTGGTCGTCATAATTCATGAGTGGGTGAATTATGAACACAAAATTGGATTTCGTGATGGATAAACCTAAACTTAGAGAGTCCCACAATATGAAGTATACTCGTTGAGCACTTGGGCAACGCATTATGAATAATAAAGATTATTCATAATTCTTCATCGGATTAAATGAGTTAATTCGAATCGTTTAATCGGTTAAACGAAAACACATGCTTAGGGCCATTTTTGGTCAATCGTAATTATTGTGTATTTGTATTTGATACATAATTTGATTAGATAAACATTAATTAATTGTCAAATGAGATTTTGACATATGCAATTAATATATGTATTTGTTATTTAATGTAAATAAAAATACATATATAATAATAATTATATTAATTAATTATTTAGATATTTAAATGTTAAATATTTTAATAATTAAATAATATCCATTTTTCATAAATGTTATGAAATATGTTTAATTATTATTGATACAAATAACATGATTTTATTAAGCTTAAGTGTCAATCCCCTTAAGCTTTGAAAGCATGTTCCATGTTCTTGATTATCTAGTTTGATTCTAGGGTTTCTTCTTTTCTATAAATTTGGAGCTTTCGGATTTGGAGGATGGAATTGGAAGTGTTAAGCTGTTGGACAATTATGACCCATAACATCACTATTTGTACAAAACATGGTGTTGTTGTACAAATTAACTATGTGACAAAGGAAATTGCTCTTTTATCATTTGTAATTGGATTATCGGGATATATAAATGATAAAAGTCCATATGATTAGTTCCAGATTAATAAGATATGAGACAGTATCAATCCACTAAGGTTTAATCATTAAAATATCCCTAGTCGTAGTATTATAGAGATTGGACATCGATAATGCAGAATAGACTAGTATTGCACTTGTGCGCGTTGTGGGAGCATAACATCATAGTTCTCATATATTTAAGTATTGGATACTTATGCAAGTGTAATAGGAGGTTGTGTTTACCGATGGTACAGAAACAGTTTCGCTCTGGTTAGACCACTCAGAATCCCATTGGTAGTATTACTATGTGTCTATGGGAGTCCGAATCAGGGTAGGTGTATTTGGTCTTAACCTGAGACTTACATCGCTAATACTTGTGACAATCGGTATACTTTGGTTTTGGTCGTCCGGGGCTTTAACAGGTTCTGTGTACGCCTCTTCTGGGTATATTGAGAATCGTAGTGTATTGGGTGTGATGTCAAGATGGAAGTATCACTTCAGTAATATAGAGATGACGATCACACAGGGATACAGAACTGGTACTCTCTTAATTGCTGCAGCTATCGGGATAATATGACAAGGTCATGATTATCCGATTAAAGAGACTAGTTGCTGTTAATCTGATATATGCTTCGTACGGGGCAGACACAATTCCAGCCCCAGGCCTAGCATGTGACATCCGATATTGGATTGTAATACGCGATACTACGTATACTACGCCTGATATAGATTATGTATATTCCATGTTGAATATATTTCTGGAGAATTGGGTAGGCACAATGCTTTGCTAGAAGGAAACAATGTCTTGTAAATCGGTAAGAACGTGGTACTAGGTACGCACCTATTCGGATACTCTGATAACCGTATTTACTGCCAACATATCCAGGGATCTCTTGGGTCTCCTCCCAAAGATTCACCGATGATGTTTGACTCGAACATATAATTAATCTGGGAATTAATTATGAGAGAGAAAATTAATATGGGATTAATTACGGCAATAATTAATCTGGGATTAATTAAAAGAGAAAGAATTAATCTGAGATTAATTGCGTCGAGAATTTATCTGAGAATAAATTCGTCGAGAAGAGAGAACACAATTAATTTAGAATTAATCGGTAAAGTAAATTTAATAGTGAAATTAGATTTTACTATTTAATTTATTTTAATAGGGCTAAAATAATATATTGGATATATTAATTGAAATTAGATTTCAAAGCGGAATTAAAATTGGATTTTAATTCGCGCGAAAGAATTAATTTAGAATTAATTCACAAGCGACTTTCGCAATAATTTTGCTAGGCATTATTATTTAATTAAATTGGATTTAATTAAGTCGCAACGAAAAATTCACTTAATTCAGAATTAAACGAACCCGAGCCCGAGTGAAGTTGCGTGTTGGATTGTCCGACTTAAATTCGGAATTTAAAAGTGGTGGGATCCACTTCACTTACATCAAATTTGGACATTTGATGGAAGTGGTTAGATATAAAATAATGAGTTTGATTTGTTGAAAGAAAGCATGGCTTTGCTTACTATACACTCAAACTTATTCCAACACTCAACATTACCATATATAATAATTTGTTGACTTTGGAAGTGTGCAGATTTTACTATTCACAGCAACTATTTCTTCTTTTTTTGCTCATTGCCGTGAGCTTCTTAGTCTCTCCCATGGAATTTTGTTTCAAAATTCTAAAAAGCTAGCACTTTAAAGAGTCAAAGGAAGGTGATAGGGAGACTAATCCGAGAGTTTGGAACTCGTCTTCAAGCTCGGAGCTACTACATCCAAAGGAATTTTTGAAAGCCTATATCCAGTCAATGTGAGTATTCCACAACTCCCTTTGATTTATTCACAAACAAATCACAACTTAGAGATCTTGGCATGTTCTAGGAACACTAACAAATGCATGTGTGAAGTAATTTTGGATGATTGTAGGCACTACATTTTTGCATATAAGTCCCGATGATGAGTCTCGTATGGATGCACTACCTTTTAAGTTGCGGAAGTCGCGGGAAACGGATGTCAGAATGAAAAAGTCAGAAATTAGTACTTTGTTGGACTTAATTCGTTTGCCTAGCTACGGGTTCGCTTGTTGGATCTCTGTTTTAACTGTTAGCCTTGGCCCAAAATCCCCGCAACTCACACCAAGCCACACACCAAGCCCATCACCACCTAATTCACGCCCATGCCTCCCAAAATAACAAAAACACACATTAAAAACATGCTCAAATCAAGATAAATCATCTTCCCTAATTAAAAGATTTTTCCTTATCACATACTAATTAAGAGATATCCCCCATAATTACTCAAAATCCTTTCCCTATTCGTATAAGGTAAACCCCAACCTTTGCCTATAAAAAGAAGCCTAAACCAACACTTTCAAGCCTAGTGCATCCACGCCCAAGCTCTCCAAAATTCCTAGGATTCACGCCCAACAAAAGAATTGCCCTCCATCACCAAAAAAGACAAGCCTCCATTAGCCCTCCATTGCCGCCAAGAACAACACCAACACACCCTCCAATTTCCGTGAATCTTAGCCCCAAAACAGCCCTATATTGCCGCAAACAGCCCCAAAATCCCCCCTCACTTTCACGCCAAAATCACCCCCTCCAAACAGCCTCAAAACAGTCCACAAATCAGCCCAAAATACCACAAAAACAGCAGCCCAAACAGCCCTATAATCACGCCAAAAACAGCCCAAAACAGCCCCCATTCACCACAAAACAGCCCAAACTGCACCCTTAAACCACAAAAAACTGCACTCCAAAACACCTCAAAAATCACAAAAAAAACTGCACTTTAAATCTCTCTTTATTACCAAAAAAACTGTACTTTAAAACCACCGCAAAAACAGTGAAAACATCAAAAATAGCAGCAAAAATAGTGAAAATAGCAGCCCAAAATAGTAAGACAGCGAAGGAAAATAACGGACCGGTGAACCGGAGGAGTTGCGAAGCATTAACCCTTCCGACGGCCGTGTAACGCACTTCCAAAAGGCGACATAAAAAGGTTAGACCTAAGGGCACCTTCCTTATTTATTTTCATTCATCTTTTGATTATTTTATTTATTTTCTTCGCATGAGAGTCGTTTGTTGATGCATGTTGTGGCCTTTGGATGAATGGAATATGTGTTCTCTCTTGCGGTATATCGGATGGAAACCCGGACGTAAATTCTGTAGCCGAATCCGAATGGACGGTATTGCGGTTTGCACTCGGGATACAATGCCACGTACCACTTGAGAGACACACGTATTTCGTTTCATCCAACCTTGTATTCGAGCATGATTAGGTCGTTAGTAAGTTATTTATTTTTTAAGCATGATTTAGTCTAGTATGTTATTTATTTTTAAGCATGATTATGATGTTTCTTTATGCATGTTATAGTTAATTTCTTTCGCAATAGGAATTTAATTTACGTTTATGTTTAGGTTGTTATCTATTTTTCGTACTTGATAATCCAACATGCTTATGAGATTATTGTGTGATATCGTATGTTTGCCGTTATGATGACTTACTTTTAAAGCATGCAAACTTAGATTTAGGATTTCTTTTTATGAATGCGAACTAAATATAGGTTGTTCTTGAGCATATATGTCGTGTAGATTCGGTTAAATCATTGCACAAATTATTTCATTACAAGTGGCATAAGTAAGAGACCATTCCGAACCCAACGGTTTGAGGTATTCCCTTGCGAGGGGTGAGTGCGGCCTTAAATCATTTTCCTGGTTCACACCGGGTGGCGACTCCTTTATTCTTCTGTTTAGTCCCCTGTGGGCTACTCCGTACTCCTAACTAGGCCGCGAGCCTAGAACATAACATTGTCGTCGATTTCTGTGTCATACAATGATATTATTGTAATTATTATCAAATTTGATCATTTGATGATATGTTACCATTCTAGAGTGTTATAACCCTCTTGTAATGCCTAAAAATTTTTCTTAGGTGGTTCATTTGTGGTGACTTTGGTTGGTGTTGTGATTAATTAGATTAATGTTGAAAGAGTTGGATTAAAGCATGAAAAATTGATAATTATTGCTTCTGGATCAGATCTGGAAATACTGTTCATATGGTGATGAAAATAATGTCTTTGCCCAAACCCCAACAAGAACTACGGGGGTATTTTCCCTCTCGGTTATCGGCATACTCGAGGTTACACAATGGGATATCCATAGCTATGGGGGCATTCCCCCTCCCCGTTATCAGCATACCTGAGGCCACAAACGTCACATAGGCCTATGCGTTTAAGCTCCCCAAAGTTGCAAGACATTGGATTGTGACGCTCTGCCCTAATAGTTTGATAATGACTCCAGGGATTGGTGTGCCACGGGGGGTTCACGTTTTTCCCACATGTCGTTCATTCGTTGGTGTATCTGACCATGTGCATCTCGCAAGAATATTAAACACGGTTTTCCCATCTAAATAAATAATAAGAATTGTGAACAAGTTTTTTTATTTAAAAGAGGAAAGTCTTATTCATATTCAAGGTATCTAATGCCCTTCTTCTAAGAGAGGCTCTATTGGAAGTTCCTTCGTCGCGTCTAGGCGATCCTTAGCAATACCTTTCTGAGCTGAGCTCTTCTTGAACAATTCTTGACAACGTCCTTCTAATCTTGATCGGGGCTTCCAGCTTGTATCTTTTAATGACCTAATATCTTCGAGAGTATGTGAATGTGCGTGAGTTGATTCCCTCTCCTTCCGAGCTTTTTTCCCTTCCGTTTCGTGTGGTTTTCATCCATTTTTTCCATTCACCTCTGTCGTTGAAGCCTTTAAAGATATGTGGTCTCTCTTCTCCTGCCATCGTCTTAGTGTGCTTGCTATTTTTGTATTGATTCCCCACAGACGGCGCCAACTGTTGGCGATTGATTTTCGTTCTAGGGGTAATTCGGGAAAAGCACTCATCGAACAATCTTCCCTGTGGATTGGTTTTGTTTGTTGGGAACCACCAAATATAAACTTAGCAAAAGATGAGAAATTACATAGATAAAACATAGGGTTTAACGTGGTTTCAGCGAAATGGATCCAACCTACGTCCATGAGCACAAGGGAAATGAAAGCTTTATAACGTGGTCGGGTTTGACCGACTTGACCTATCTCTCACTTACACTTAGCCTTTTGCTCTCACTTTTACAAGTTATGTGTGAAATAGATTTTGTCTCACCTCTTTCTTTAATATTTCTTCAACCATCATCAAACCCTCGCCTCTTTCCCTTATATAGTGCATTTGAATCCACTGGTCCACCGCTTATGACATCAGCTTATGTCACATGTAGGGATGGCAGTAGGTAGGGTATGATGCGGGTTTTACATTACCAAACCCGCACCCGCATATGTAAATAAATTACCAAACCCGCACCATACCTGTTGGGGGTTTTAATTTTCATTACCAAACCCGCACCACATATAAAATAAATTACCAAACCCGCATTGGTACCCAACGGATTTTTTGTGGGTTTTAAAATATTGAATTACTTTGTGTTCTTAATAATATAATTTTTTAATTAAATAATTTATTTTTAATTGCTAGCTGTAGTTTTCACATTTGTTTTTTCATTTGCCATATACAACATGCAATGTATGTATTTACAGTACATAGATAACATAATATATGAAAGACTCAGTACCATATGTATATTTTTTTCATATAAACATAATTAAAACCCCTTCATAATTATAATTATCTAAGTTAGCCAACTCAATCGACAATAAGCTAAAAAGTAATCACCAACCCTTGGTCATATTTTTATGCTAAGTGTAATGAAAGTGATGCTTACAAGGCTCAAGTGGTATAAGTGTAATGAAGAAGCAGGAAAGCTACTGAAGTTGCAGCAAACATTAGCTTATTTTGCTCCTCTCCCGTTTTTGATAATGTGAACTTAATCCAAATTTTTGTATTATAATTTTATAACAAGTGTGATTAAAAAAAACAATAATAGTCATGCAAAAAATCTTCAGTTGGGCAGGTTGCGGGCTGCGGCTAAATAGAGTGTGGAACTGTGGATTAGTGTTTTAGGTTTAGGTTTAGGTTTTGTTAGTTGTTTTTATATGAAGGTTTTTTTATATTGTCCTAAAAATATTAATTAAAAAAAAATAATATTGCGGGTATGCGGATACCCGCATTTTTTTTCTTAAATACCAAACCCGGCATCCGCAACGAGTTCTTCTTTAAATTATCAAACCCGCACCACACCCACTAATATATTTACCAAATCCTACCCATTGCGGGCGGGTTTTTGCGGGTTTGCGGGTAAAATTGCCATCCCTAGTCACATGTCATCATTGTAGTAGCAACTCCTTAGCTTCCCACAATTTGGCCAATTAGAACTCTTCATTTTTCTATCTCTGGATCGACCTATGGCGGCTTTGCTCTGCCACCTACATGTCACTGTACCGGCCTATGGCGGCTGGCAGAAGCTACTTTCGATGAGAACCGTTGCTTTTTTCATACGAGAACTCGGGATACTGCAAACTATCCCCCCGGTCCCCAGGCTATGTGCCGAGACGAATGACCACCTCGAGCATAAGTACTTTGTTGCATCTGATATCTTCTCATCAGGTCAGATATGATCTGCGCACACACTATTAGATCACTAACAGTTCTTTTCACTTAATCCAAGATAATATGTAGATAATTTTTTGGAGTGACAGAATTGTGTGAAGGAGTGACAGAATTGTGTGATATGCCGATTTTTTTCCAATGCAAAGATAAACATGAAGAGTGCTAAAATATTTTATAATTTCGAAGTGACAGAATTGTGTGATATGTGGATTTTTTTTTTCCAATGCCAAGATAAACAAAAGTTCATTCTTAAATTGGCTTGAGTTTTTCAAAATAATAATAATAATAATAATTGGCTTGATAAATAATAATCGAACGTACTTTAATTAGTAAAATATTAGGAAAAAAAAAAACTCGAAGTCCAACAAAACACGAATAAAGCACAAAATTATTCAAATTTTTGCTGGGGTCAAATTGACACATGAGAAAATTTATACCTCCTTTTTCCAATTTTTTTTAAAAGTATTATACTATATGTTTGGTTCATGGTGAGACTGAATTTAAGAAGAGGCGAGAATGAGCTTTTCATGAAGGGAGAATAGACAGATGATGAATGAGTTTAAAGATGAGAAATTATATGTTTGGTTAAATGGGAGAATAAATATGAATTTTGGGTAAAATTTTTTGAAGAATTTATTAAATGTTTTTTTTAACCATTTTCTCATTAATTTGATTTTGAATATTATTACGCATTATCAATACACTATATTATTAGAAGCTTGAGAAATTGATATTTGAGAATAGAAAGTTTCAACTTCATATAAATTTTAAATTAACATGGTTTAGGGCAGACAACATGTTATTATAATTAATTAATCCAACGACTAAAATAAATTATATTTAACGGTTAAAACTTATTCAAGTTAAGGATTATTTGGTAATTTTTAATAAATATGTTATTCTCCCTAATGTGGTAATAACAATTCACCTATACGAGGGGAATTGTTTATTGCCACATGAGGAGAATAAGAAGTCGAAGCTCATGGTTCATATACCTCTTTAAAATTCAACCAAATGAACATCTCCTAAACTCATTCATCGACTCACATTCTACTCTCCCAAACCAAATGCGATAATAATATATCTTAAGTATCCACATCACCTAAATCCTAAATTGAACATATCTGTTAAGAGTTTAAACTTTTATTCAATAGTTAAGCCAAGAGAGAGAATTTATACCTCTATTTAGACTATTCATAAATCTATTTCACATTCAAATTTTTTTTTTTTAAAAATAAATGTATTTAACTTACAATTTAGGGATTTTAAGAATCCAAAATATATACAATAATGCTACATAACCTCAATAATATTCTAAAAAATTCATCTAAAATCAAGGGTTATGTAGAAATGAAATCAAGTGCTGCAGAGGAATAATAAAATATCTAAAATCTGGACGGCAGATTGCTTTGTCCTAAATAAAAAATTAGGATGGATGGCCTAGAATTTTTAAAAAATGCGTTAAACTTATTATGACGTGGCGTATAACTATTGGTGGAAATACTGGTTGGGGTAGAGCAGCCCGTATACAAGCGAAGGCTTTGTATAAAACGAGGATTTTAGAGTCGTCCCGTCGTGGTTCTTCGACAATCTGAATTTCGAGTCGACTCAGTGAGTTATTCTCTCTCTTTTCCTAACCTTAATTTAATTTTCTTTTTATTTTTAAAATTTTATTTTTTTATTGGATCTAGTACATGTTTTTAGATAATTTGATGCGTTAATATCTAGATCTGATATTTAGATTAGCAAAATGTCTAGGCCTAGTTTGTTCCCCCTTGGATCATTTAATAATTTTCGTAAATTATGAATGGAATCCGAAAATTGGTTAATTGTGATTAAATTATGTTCGTCCCTAAAAATCGAAGAATTTGAAACCGCTGATAACCTTGAGAAGTATTAAAAAGATCTTTCTTGGTTAATTTTGAGTTGAATTGAACAATTGTTGATCTACAATTTATGGGCTAAAGGTTGATTGCATAGTTAATTGCCTACTGGAAGTTGTTCTTAGATATATTAAAATGGGTAGTCTAAATTTTGTGGGAATGTTACAGAAATGGCTTTGAACGGACCAGCACCGGCTAGAGGAGCGCGCATGCTACTGCAAGTATGCGTAGGAGGAGGACGAGCAGTACTGGTGCTGGGGCCTCGGGAGGTGCAGCTGGTAACATGCTCCAGTTTTACACAGATGATGCTCCGGGACTTAAGATCTCTCCAAATGTTGTGCTTGTCATGAGTGTTGGTTTCATTGCTTTTGTTTCCATTCTTCATGTGATGGGGAAGCTTTACTTTGTTCGGAAAGAGTAGATCAGCCTGAATTTCTCTGAAGAATTATAAATCGAAATTTAGTGTGGTGAGTTCTGGATTTTGAAAACCAGATTTAGTCTTTTGTTTAGTTTACTTTGAGTTTAAGGTTCCTTGATGTAGTTGTAACTCTGGAATGAATGACTCTTGTTCAATGCCTTGGTCAATAGAAAACTTAAATTTCTTCTAAATGAAAATGTTACAGTTTGGGTGCATTTGTGTGGGTATATAATTGCGTATATAATTATAAATATATTAATTTGGCTCTTATATATGTTGGAACTTGATATGGTCTCTAGAATCTGTAGCTTAAAAGTTAGATCTTCTAAGAACCTCTGGTTTAGTCATTCTTTTCCTTAGTTTTGAGTCATGGATCAGATCCTTCGTATTTGCTTATCAATCAAAGTGGGAGAAGCATGTTGCTTCTCTATATATCAGAGCATAAGAGCCCGTACCTTCATCTTTCTTACCTTTCGGATGTATGTGCTTGTTCTCTGTTCTTTTGGTCTATTGAATTTTGCTATTCTCGATGGATTTGGCCAATGTTCTAAAAAAAGCTAGGAATACGGTGAGGAAGCACCTAACACCTAGGCCTTCTAGGTGGCACCTAGACGGACGGGCTAGGCGGCCGCTAGGTAGTTTTATTTTTTATTCAAATTTTTTTTTTTTATGATTGAAGTCTTGGTTCAGTTAGATTTAGAGTTAGAATTTGACAAATTAAGGTTAAATAGGGTTGGGTTATGACAATTGATTTTTAATTAAGTTTAGGATTTAACAAATTGAGGTTAATTAGGTTTATGATTTGACAAATTGAAGTCAATTAGGTGTAAGGATTCGGAAATTTGAATTCAATTAGGCATAAAAGCAGGAATTGGATATTCTTGCTGCCGTTGGCAGTGTTTCCAACGGTAGCCACCTATGCGTGTGGAACACGTGTCTTCGCCTCTAGTGGCCATCCGCCACACATGCCAGTCCATGAAGCTCAGAACCCACTGACTGTTTCAACGCTGCCATCCACGCTTCGATCAGAGCTATCGTTTGCTGTAGCTCTGCATTTTTCCGAGAAAGTCTGCCTATTCTACCATTTTCCTGTAAATCAGAATGGTTGGATAGCTGTCTAAGCGGCCAACTTGGTCATTTTGTAGAACAGTGGATTTGGAAAACACGATGCCTCTATTTGCGCATGCATGTAGCCTACTTATTATTATAACAATTGTGATGGTGTTTTCAAGCACTACAATATTTACAACAGCATGACAAAGACAAAAGAGTAATTTCCTTCTCTGGTTGACTACATGGTCAGACCGACCAGATCAGTGAAGACCGACCTCATTATGAAGGGACCGACCACTTTGGTTCATTGACCGAGCATTTAGAGGTCGGCAAGGACATTCTCATCATAAAAGGATCGCCATGGCCGACCTCATACATACCGACCAGATAAGCAAGGCGTGTTCAGGAGGAAGAATACCCTATTCTTCGGATAATGAGACAAAATTATCCTACTATCACGGAAGATTGATGAAATCAGTATCTTGATAGGACAAAAAGAGTAAAGGTAGTTTGAAATAAGGAAACCTTGTAAGAAAAGGAGTTTGACTCAACTAGGAAACCTTGTAGGAGAAGGAGTCTAAATTCTGGTATTATAAATAGGAGGGTAGAGCATATGTAAAAGGACATCTGAAAATCATCACAAGAGTGAAAGATTCGAATTGTAAAGTTCCAATCTGTAAGAGCGAAAGAGAGGCCTGAAAAGTGTATTTGAGTAATAAAAAGTACCACCCTGTTCTTGTCCGTGGACGTAGGTCGGATCCAAAATCCACCGAACCACGTTAAAACACCTTGTCTGATTGGCGTATTTTCTTGTTTTCCGCTAAGTTTGCTTTTGGTTCCCTATAACCAAACAAATTCACAGTTGAAGGAGGGTTCCCTCAGAGGTGATATTCCCGTATTACCCTGAGACCAAAATCCGCCGTCAACAGTTGGCGCCGTCTGTGGGAACTTTGGGGGCATCCCTCCAACAGGCTAAAAAAAAAAAAAAAAAAAAAAAAAAAAAAAGGGAACACGAAAGGAAGATAAGAACTCAAACAGAAAAAAGGGGGGGAAAGAAAGAAGCTAAAGGACAATCTCCTAACCTCCCGCCCTGAAGATATCCGGTACTAAGGTCTCCCCTTCATCCGACCTCAAGGTCCGTCCCCAATCCCCAGTGGCCCAGAACCAAAGATCTTTGAAGTTCTTATTCGAATCAGGGAGTTTCTTAACAACATTGGACGAGCTGTCATAAGCTGAAAGGTAATACCATCCATGGTACGACCTGGGATTGGCTTTCAACCGATATAGCCTCTTCACCTCTTCAAAGGAAGGGTCGCCAAGTCCTGCCCGATGCCAGACCACGAACAACCCGGCCAGAATCCTCCAACTGTTTAGACTCAGCTGACAGGGGGCGATCTCCATCTCGGCCAATATCCAAGCAAAATAAGGTTGAACCGGCAAACGTAGCCCACACTCGAAAAAAATAGGAAGAAGTGCCACCGAGCCCTCATCAGGTTGACTGGCACGATCCATTGGGCCAGGAACTTCAAGAGCAATGTCTATTGGAATGCTGTATCGTTGTCGCAATAACGCCAGGTCATCCTCAGTTATCTTAGAAGGACGGTTCATATCCAAAGCCGACGACCCAAGTTCCCCAGGCTCTGGGTCCTTCCGAGGAACCCTCTGATGATAGGAGTCATTCTCGACCTCGGAAGGAGTGGGGGTAGTATCAAGATCTTCTACACTAGGCGCCCCTGAGTCCGAGGAAAGCTCTTCAGCAGGGGGAGTTGAGATTTTGACAGGCCTCTCAGATGAAGAATTACTATCAGACATCCCTGACACCCAGAAAAACAGAGAAGGAGGGAGAATCAGTCTACGAGAAGCTACCCACGGTACCCGTGCTAAGCTAAACATGAAGTCTCTAAAGAAGTGCCCTAAAAGCAAAACCCAACAAAACCACAAGTCTCTACCTAAAGCAAAACAAGCAAACGAAATCACAAACACAACAAAAGAAGAAAGATCACTCAGAAGACTTACTTGTTCTTCTCGGAAGCAAGAAGCTATTCGCTGTGGAGATGCTCGTTCCTTAGGTGCCCGGCGATGAAAGACAGCAATTGGGTTCCGGGAAAACGGAGTTAAAAGGATTATAAGGAAAATTACAGAAGAGAAGGAGAAATTGCCGAAAAAATGGAACAGTGAAACCCTCGTTCTCTTATAGTCGTAACTGGGGTGCACATCGCCGTCGGTTTTAGCGGGAACCCAGCGGATGATTGACAAGTGTTGAAAGTTAGAAGAAACCCTAAAGTTGATTTGATGGGCAGTTAAGAAGACGTGACGGTTGTGCGTCTCGAGGAAAGACGAACGAAACGGCAAAGAAGATTCTTTTTTTTTCTGGGACGACTACTTGCAGGGACAATCAGCACACCCTCTTCATGTAGTTCCCGGTACCAACTCACATACTCGTTGGAACCGAGAACTAGGGGACAGATGTTGATGGTGTTTTCAAGCACTACAATATTTACAACAGCATGACAAAGACAAAAGAGTAATTTCCTTTCTCTGGTTGACTACATGGTCAGACCGACCAGATCATGTGAAGACCGACCTCATTATGAAGGGACCGACCACTTTGGTTCAATTGACCGAGCATTTTAGAGGTCGGCAAGGACATTCTCATCATAAAAGGATCGCCATGGCCGACCTCATACATACCGACCAGATAAGCAAGGCGTGTTCAGGAAGGAAGAATACCCTATTCTTCGGATAATGAGACAAAATTATCCTACTATCACGGGAAGATTGATGAAATCAGTATCTTGATAGGACAAAAAGAGTAAAGGTAGTTTGAAATAAGGAAACCTTGTAAGAAAAGGAGTTTGACTCAACTAGGAAACCTTGTAGGAGAAGGAGTCTAAATTCTGGTATTATAAATAGGAGGGTAGAGCATATGTAAAAGGACATCTGAAAATCATCACAAGAGTGAAAGATTCGAATTGTAAAGTTCCAATCTGTAAGAGCGAAAGAGAGGCCTGAAAAGTGTATTTGAGTAATAAAAAGTACCACCCTGTTCTTGTCCGTGGACGTAGGTCGGATCCAAAATCCACCGAACCACGTTAAAACACCTTGTCTGATTGGCGTATTTTCTTGTTTTCCGCTAAGTTTGCTTTTGGTTCCCTATAACCAAACAAATTCACAGTTGAAGGAGGGTTCCCTCAGAGGTGATATTCCCGTATTACCCTGAGACCAAAATCCGCCGTCAACAACAATAATCCTTGAGTACCACCACAAGAAGAGTCCAGAGTTATACCTTATTGAATCATTACCACATTGTTGATCTTTATAGTGGGGGATCAAGGAATAAATCAGATTTAGCACATTGAGTTTATTAGGTCATATGTCACCATACTTGGATTAATTTTTAATTCTATTTATTTATTTATTTATTTTTGTGAGAAGGATTAGCCTTTTTTTTTTTTTTTTTAAAAAAATTTGGAAGTGAAACATGCTGTTTGTGGTTAGAAGGAAACCACAATTTTACTTTCAATTATGTTTGAACTACTAGGAAATTGCTTATGGACAAAGCGATTCTATATTCAGACCTGAATGTGACCCTTGTAACTTTGTTGTCATGGAAATTTGCGGAGAAAGAAACAGCTTGTTTACTAATCCTTACAAAAATTGTTTGTACACAGTTATAAAAATTGTCAAAAGTGTCCTGGAAATTGAAACTAATCGTTACATGCATGTAATGTTTCTTCTAAAATCCGGATTCTTTGCATTGGTTAATCTGATTTCTTTACATGCTCCTCAGGAATCTTCCCTATAGCTCTTTCTTTAAATTGGTTAATCTCACGCTGTCTTTCATTGCTTGCCATCTCTTCAGGACTAATATTAACAAGGCGCTCCGGCTTTATCTCTCCAAGCAGCATCTTTCTTCTAAAATCTGGATTCTTTGCATCCCTCACATTGAAAATAATCGATCTGTACTGTAACTTCTTAGCCCCATTGAACGGTCCCATCTTCTTGAACATCACAGATTCCACTGACATTGAAACCCTAATTGGGTCACAGGCTTTCACTCGTTCCATCATCTCTTCATCTCCACATCCGGCAACCTCGCCTGTAACCTTCGACAATCCCTCTAGAAGATTTTCCCGAATCTTTTTACGCCAAGCAGCATCCGTACACTCCATTGATACATCATCATCTTTATGTTCTGTCATTGGTTTCTTGAAACAACTAAATGCTTGTACTTCTTCTTGTTCAAGTTTTCTTGAACAAACCATCTTAGTTTTTTTGGCTGGAAAGACACAGTGGCTTTCCAATCTTCTCTTATTTCTCAAAGTATGATCAGTGATACGATCGTTGGTCAAAGGCCTCCATGTCTCGAACAACCATTTTGCCATTAAGCGGATTCTATCTTTGTTATGAAGCTTGAGATGTCGTAGTGCTACATCAGCTTGAGTTGAGGCCATAGCTTCCTTGCTCACTGGAAAGCTTCGGAGCTCCTTCAACGACGCGACGCAACGGCAAACTTCAGCGGCGGATTTGGCGTCAGAAAGTTGGGCAGCGGCCTCTGCAGCTCTCTTTGCTTCGTTAACAAGATTTAGCAACTCTGTTTGATTCTGTTTCACCATCTTGTAATTGTTGAATGGTGGCAAGACATTTGATCCTTATTTCTATATATAATAATATATTCCTACACGATTTAGGAAATATCCCAAGTTGAAACAGATTAAAATTCTTGATTAACCCGTAATCCTTTTCCTTGCATCAAAAGGAAATGGTTATTTTCATTTGTACCCCGGTTGTTTTCACTTACTTTAATATGTCCTTATGTACTTGCCAATAGTTGTTTTACTCCTCAAAGCGAATGAAAATACAGGTGTATCAATGAGACTCAGATATATTAGATTAAGAAAGATGATTTATGTCAACTATATATATATATTCACATGCTTTGGATAAAAGCGTAATTTAATATACAACTTTGAAAGGAAAATAACTATGAAATTTTTGATACTGTATTATTATTATTATTTTTTTAAATTCAGTGTTTAATAATTTTATAATGTAAAGGTAGGTACCACATCATCCATATAATAATCTAGTTTTTTTTTTTTTTAATTTCTTTTGCTCCTATCAATAATTAGATTATACGACACACTTCTGTTTTTGATTATTGTATAATTAAGACTCAAAACATTCATGTTATTAGACAAATTTTTTTTATCCTTGTAAAATTTTATGTTCATTGTAAATATATAAATGTTAAATTTTTATATTAGTCCGAGGTATAATTATATGATGAAACCGCTATTGGATATTATAATGTATTATCTCTTGGACGTAATGTTAGAATAACTCCATGTTGTGAGTTTATTTTTTTTTATGAAACATCATTTGTCTTCTTAAAACAAATCAATTTATCTCAAATGTAGGAAAATTAAGACTTCTTGGTTCTTTATTATTCTACCAAAAATGATAAAGCCAGTCAAAATGAAATCTAATTATATCAAACGATACCACCACATTAATCACATTTTAAGAACCTTGATGACCTTCCAACAAGATTCCACACAGTAAAAACAAATTTTTTTTTTTATTGAAATCATTGGAAACGCCACCGCCAAACCACTCCTTCCGGGTTTAAGCGGAGCATGTAAAACCTCGGCTGTCCCAGACTCTTACAAGAAACGCACTCTCTAGATTCGAACTCAGAACCTCAAGGTGAGATCTTGAGCCCTACACCACCAAACCACGCCCCTTGTAAACCACACAATAAAAACATATTACATGATAAACGATAATTGTTGTATGTACTGTTGGAAAATGCTTATGAGTAAGAATTTTGAGGCACAGTTTTAAGCATGATCCACTTCGTGTTAGTGGTTGTTATTGAATGATTCGGATACTCCTCCGTGAGTAGTTCGAAATTGTATATTCATATGCTTAAAATGATGCTTGGGTGAATGAGAAATTGTTTCTCAAAGTTCACCCATTTGTGTTGGAAAATATAGGGAAATGTGATTGTCCCATATGAGAAAGCTATAAGAGAGAAAATGTATTTATATATAATTACTCATATGTAGATGGGTAAGTGTTGTAAGGATAGAGGCTCTCTCTACATGCGCACGCAGGGGGGGTGCAAATCAAAATTCGGTCAGGCCTGACTCGTGTGCACCCGCGCGTCCTGCGTACACGAATGCCGGACAAAATTGTGCGGGCCCGGCCCAGCCAATTTTTGCTTGTCTCTTTGTTTTTCCAAACCTTTTGAAGTTCCCTAAAAGTTAATTAATTCCATTAATTAATTTGGCACTTCAAACGAAAGATCTCATTAATGAATGATAAATGGCATACTTATCTATTTTATTTTCCATCTATATATAGAGAGAGCATTGTTTTCGTTTTAAGATAGAGGAGAATGATAATACACCAAACGCTTGGTACTTTTTCTTCGGTTACTCTTTGTTTTCGGTTTTGGAAGAGTTCAAACACTTTTGTGGTTCGTTGGATACGAGTTCGGTGGTGCCCTTACTCGTTCGTTTTCTGTTGCATCCTGGGAAACAATCGTCTCACGTTCTACTGCACCTTCGGTAGGGGACGAATTTGTTTTAAGGAGATTGTTGACATCAACAAGCGTCGGAAAGTAAGAAGCAGTGGTTCGATCTTTCATCACATTCAGAGGCAGACGCTTTCTGTCTCGTCAGAGGCTCGACTTCTGAAGACGTCAGAGGCAGAGGTTGGTTCAGAGGCAGAGGTTTATTTCAGAGGCAGACGCACCGTCAGGGTCTGTTCCAGGGTCTGCCGTCAGGGTCTGTTCCAGGGTCCGCCGTCAGGGTCTACTTTATGGGTCTGCCATGATGGTCTGATTTTGCCTTCAGGGTCTGCTGCGTGGGTCTGTTGTGTGGCTCTGTTTTGAGCATCATGGGCTGAAATTAAGCCTAATTCGGATTTCCTTGTAACTACCATTTGAATAATACTTTTAATACAGTCTTAAAACAAATTCTTCTGTGGATATGGAAATCAGTCCAAACACAGTTGATCCAAATGTGGCAGCCTCTTCGGCTGGCCAGAATATTGTGGCAGCCTCTATGGCTGTCCAAAGTGCTGTGGCAGCCTCTTCGGCTGGCCAACATGCTTCAGCCTCTGGGCTTAATCTAGCAGCCTCTGGGGCTGGCCAAGGTGTTGCTGCCTCTATGGCTAGTCAACCTGTTGGACATGTGAGCCATGTCAATCTTGCTGCTGAAAAACCTGAAAAATTCACTAGTCAGAATTTCAAAAGGTAGCAACAGAAGATGTTCTTTTACTTGACCACTTTGAACCTTGCGAGGTTCCTAAAGGAAGATGCTCATGTACCCATAGAGGGTGAGATTTATATTCAAGTCATCAGTGCCATTGATGCTTGGAAACATTCTGAATTCCTATGTCAGAATTATGTGTTGAATGGGCTATGTGATTCCTTGTACAGTGTGTACGCCGGAATGAAAACATCAAAAGGGCTTTGGAATCTTTAGATCGAAAATATAAAACTGAGGATGCCGGCACTAAGAAATTTGTCGTAGGCCGATTCCTAGATTTTAAGATGGTTGATTCCAAAACTGTATTAAGCCAAGTACAAGAACTGCATATTATTCTAGCAGAAATTCATGCTGAGAGGATGAGTTTAAGTGAAACCCTCCAAGTAGCCTCGATAATTGAGAAACTACCACCTGATTGGAAAGATTTCAAGAATTATCTAAAGCATAAGCGAAAAGAAATGAGCATTGAAGACTTGACTCTTAAGCTCAGAATTGAGTAAGATAACCGAGTATCTGAAAAAAGAGGAATATCTCATGATGCCAAGGCAAATGTTGTTAAACATGGCCATAAGAACAAGAACCTCAAAAACAAAGGGTCAAAGATGGGCCCTAAAGTAGGAGTTTCCAAGAAATCCAAATTTCAAGGAAGATGCTTCAACTGTGACAAAATGGGTCACAAGTCTTCTGAGTGCAGACTGCCAAAGAAGAAAAAAAAACAAGAGGCTAATGTGCTGGAAAACATGACTCAAGATGTTTCAGACATTAACCTTTCTGCTGTGGTTTCTGAAGTGAATCTGGTGGGTTCTAACCCAAGAGAGTGGTGGATTGATACTAGTGCCACTCGACATGTGTGCTCGGACAAGAGCATGTTTTCTTCATTTGAGCTTGCTGGTAATGGGGAAAAAATATACATGGGAAATTCAGCAACATCTGAGATTGAAGGTCAAGGAAAGGTGATTCTGAAGATGACCTCTGGGAAAGAGTTGACTCTGAACAATGTTCTGTATGTACGAGAAATACGGAAGAATCTTGTGTCTGGATCGCTTCTGAATAAGCACAGATTCCGGATGGTGTTCGAGTCTGATAAAGTTGTTTTGACTAAAAATGGGATGTATGTGGGAAAAAGGTATGCAACTGATGGGCTCTTTCAGCTCAATGTAATGGTTATTAAACCCAAAAATATCAATAAAGCTAGTTCTTCTGCTTATATTGTTGAGTACTCTAATCTATGGCATGGTAGATTATGACATGTTAATTTTAATTCATTGCGGAAATTAATTAACATGAATCACATTCCCAATTTTAAAATTGATAACAGACATAAGTGTGATACTTGTGTTGAGGCAAAACTGACTAGATCATCTTTTTATAACATTGAAAGAAGCTTTGAACCACTTGATCTAATTTATACCGATGTATGTGATTTTAATTCAATACAATCGAGAGGCAGTAATAAATATTTTATTACCTTTATTGATGATTGTACGAGATTTTGCTATGTGTATTTGATGAAAAGCAAGGAAGAAGCTATAGAGAAATTTGTTCTCTATAAGAATGAAGTTGAAAACCAACTGAATAAAAGAATTAAGGAGTTAAGAAGTGATCGTGGTGGTGAGTATGTTTTTCCTTTTGAATCACTTTGTGAACAAAATGGAATCATACATCAAACCACAGTTCCTTATTCACTTCAATCCAATGGGATTGCGGAACGGAAGAATCGTACCTTGAAAGAGATGATGAACGCTATGTTAATCAGCTCTGGCTTACCTCAGAATATGTGGGGAGAAGCTGTTTTATCAGCTAATTACCTTTTAAATAAGGTACCACGGAAAGAAGCAGGGAAAACTCCTTATGAAATGTGGAAAGGAAGAGTACATTCCTATAAATTCCTACGAGTATGGGGGTGTCTTGCCAAAGTAGTCATTCCTCCACCTAAGAATGTGAAGATATGACCAAAAACTGTTGATTGCATTTTCATAGGATATGCACATAACAATAATGCTTATCGATTTCTTGTGCATGAGTCTAATATACCAGATATTCACAAGAATACGATAATGGAGTCGAGGAATGCATCCTTTTTTCGAATACGTTTTTCCTTGTAAACCAAATTCGAATTTAAATGTGCACAAACGTGCACATGAGACTATCATTGAAGATAGTAAGGACCAAGAACACATAAATGTTCAAGAGGATCAACAAGTTGTTGAACTTGAACCACGGCGTAGCAAAAGAGCTAGAACAGAAAAATCATTTGGTCCAGATTTTCTGACATTTTTACTAGAAAATGATCCTCAAAGCTATAACGAAGCTGTAAGGTCAGCTGATAGTGCTTTGTGGAAAGATGCCATCAATAGTGAAATTGAATCCATCTTACAAAACCACACCTGGGAGTTAGTGAATCTTCCTCCAGGATGTAAACCTTTAGGGTCCAAGTGGATTTTCAAAAGGAAAATGAAGGCAGATGGATCAATTGATAAGTACAAAGCAAGACTTGTAATTAAAGGTTACAAACAACGTGAAGGTCTTGATTAATTTGATACTTACTCTCCTGTAACGAGGATAAATTCCATAAGGATGATACTAGCGATTGCAACTTTACACAATCTTGAGGTACATCAGATGGATGTGAAGACAGCCTTTCTGAATGGAGATTTAGATGAAGAAATCTACATGGAACAACCTGTAGGCTTTACAGCTCCAGGACAAGAAAAGAAAGTCTTTAAGTTAGTTAAATCCTTGTATGGATTAAAACAAGCTCCGAAACATTGGTATAAAAATTTTGACGACACCATGTTGTCAAATGGTTTCACAATTAATGAATGTGATAAATGCATTTATGTCAGAGAGACAAAAATTGGCTATATCATTTTATATCTCTACGTTGATGACATATTGATTGTCGGGAGTAATGTTAAAATGGTTAAATCTACTAAGAATATGCTGAAAGCTAAGTTTGACATGAAAGACATGGGTCTAGCAGATGTCATTCTGGGAATAAAGATCTCGAGAAGTTCAGATGGACTTATTCTTGATCAGTCGCACTATATGGACAAGATTCTTGGTAAATTCAACAATGATGATTCTGCTGTGGCTAGAACTCCTTTAGATGTGCGTCTACACCTATCAAAGAATTGGGGAGAGAGTATATCTCAAGTAGAATACTCTAGAGTGATCGGGAGTTTGATGTACTTATCAAGTTGTACCAGGCCTGATATAGCCTATACAGTAAACAAGCTCAGCAGATATACGAGTAATCCAGGGGTTGATCACTGAAAAGCAATAGTAAGAGTACTCTAGTACTTACGTTTTACTCGTAATTATGGGTTGCACTATCATAGATATCTAGCTGTAATCGAATGATACATTGATGCTAATTGGATATCTGATATGAAAGACTCAAAGTCTACCAGTGGCTATGTGTTTACACTAGCAGGTGCAACTATATCATGGAAATCCTCCAAACAGACTGTGATAGCCTGATCTACAATGGAATCAGAATTCATTGCATTAGATAAGTGTGCTGAAGAAGCAGAATGGCTTCAAAATTTTCTAGGAGATATTCCAAGTTGGCCTAAGCCAGTGTCAGCAATTTGCATTCATTGCGATAGTCAATCTGCAATTGGAATGGCACATAACAACATGTATAATGGTAAGTTTAGACATATTCGTCGGAGATATAATACCGTTAGACAATTACTCTCTACTGGAGTTATTTCGATTGACTATGTAAAGTCAAAGGATAACATTGCGGATCCGCTAACCAAAGGGTTAACCAGAGAGTTAGTTGAGAAATCATCGAGGGGAATGAGACTAAAGGCCGTTAGATAAATGTTTATTACTAAGGAAAACCCAACCTTGTTGACTGGAGATCCCAAGATCTAGGTTCAATGGGACAACCCACTCGTAATAGACATAATTGGTTCACTGTGGGGGTTACCCTCTAGTCCATTCCTATGATGAACTTAAACAGTGATGCCCGTATGGATAGAGGTTAAGCAAAGGCTTTTAATGATTCTTATGCGTCGGGAATCTGAGCGGAGTATTACGAGACACTCTTTAATAAGAAATCACCTATGTGAGAGAGAAGTGGGGCCGCTTCAAAGGGAATTGTACGTGGCTCAATTCTTATAAACTCTCGCAGAACCAGGTTGATGTTCATGGCCAAAATGAACATAATCCTTAGAACTCAAATATGTTAGGTAAAACATATGTGTGATATATGTTTTCCATTTAAATGAACGGTAGTACAGTTCAATGACATCGCGTCAACTGTCAGCCAGTAAATGAGATATATTTTCACAAGGGAAGGTTCAAAGGCTGAGGCCTACCTATCCTATACATGTGTTGAACCGTTGAACTCTTCTAGGTCAAAATAAAATGTTTTATAAAATATTTTTATTTGACGGTTTTTCGCCAATTTCATTCATGTGGGGGATTGTTGGAAAATGCTTATGAGTAAGCATTTTGAGGCACAATTTTAAGCATGATCCACTTCGTGTTAGTGGTTGTTATTGAATGATTCGGATACTCCTCCGTGAGTAGTTCGAAATTGTATATTCATATGCTTAAAATGATGCTTGGGTGAATGAGAAATTGTTGCTCAAAGTTCACCCATTGGTGTTGGAAAATAAAGGGAAATGTGCTTGTCCCATATGGGAAAGCTATAAGAGAGAAAATGTCTTTATCTATAATTACTCATATGTAGATGGGTAAGTGTTGTAAAGATAGAGGCTCTCTCTACGTGCGCGCGCAGGGGGGTGCAAATCAAAATTCGGTCAGGCCCGACTCGTGTGCACCCGCGTGTCCTACGTACACGAATGCCGGATAAAATTGTGTGGGCCCGGCCCAGCCAATTTTTGCTTGTCTCTTTGTTTTTCCAAACCTTTTGAAGTTCCCTAAAAGTTAATTAATTCCATTAATTAATTTGGCATTTCAAACGAAAGGTCTCATTAATGAATGATAAATGGCATACTTATCTCTTTTATTTTCCATCTATATATAGAGAGCATTGTTTTCGTTTTAAGATAGAGGAGAATGATAATACACCAAACGCTTAGTACTTTTGCTTCGGTTACTCTTTGTTTTCGATTTTGGAAGAGTTCAAACACTTTTGTGGTTCGTTGGATACGAGTTCGGTGGTACCCTTACTCATTCGTTTTCCGTTGCATCCTGGGAAACAATCGTCTCACGTTCTACAGCACATTCGGTAGGGGACGAATTTGTTTTAAGGAGATTATTGACATCAACAAGCCTCGGAAAGTAAGAAGTAGTGGTTTGATCTTTCATCACATTCAGAGGTAGACGCTTTCTGTCTCGTTAGAGGCTCGACTTCTGAAGACATCAGAGGCAGAGGTTGGTTCAGAGGCAGAGGCTGGTTTTAGAGGCAGAGGCTGGTTCAAAGGCAGACGCACCGTCAGGGTCTGTTCCAGGGTCTGCCGTCAGGGTCTGTTTCAGGGTCCGCCGTCAGGGTCTGCTTTGTGGGTCTGCCATGAGGGTCTGATTTTGCCTTTAGGGTCTGCTGCGTGGGTCTGTTGTGTGGGTCTGTTTTGAGCATCAAGGGCTGAAATTAAGCCTAATTCGGATTTCCTTATAACTACCATTTGCGTAACACTTTTAATACATGTACGTATTGTTGATGCCGATTTTTAAACCTGCATCAAACATTTCGAATTGTAATGTAATGGAGATCGATACAAAATATAAAATGATAAAATAATTAAGACTAATATAAGGAGATACATGGTTCGGCTATGGACCTATATCCACAAGAGAAAAACATGTAATTTCATTAATAATATTATTCTTCGGTATGGTTGCCATATCAAAAGTTCATTCTCAAAATAATTCATTGCCTCCCTATCCTTGAATCCATCTATTTATAAAGCATTTTCCATTAGCTACCCCTCTAACTTGGTATTTACTTCCCCTTCACTCCCTCACTAACTTCTTATTAATTTCCTCTAAAATAATAGAATAGTGAACTTAATGGACACATCTATTTATCTAGGGATTACAAGAGCAGTTAACAATGTTGATTCGTCAGGGATGTTGTCACACAGCTAAATTTCAACCCCAAGTTTTCTTAGCCAAGTGCGGCACTAAGTTCGCCCAACTTAGTCAGCCTTTTCCTGAAATCACACAAAGTCACAAGCAGTCACTCCACATTGTTCACACACCCTCACAGTAAGCACACAAGTAACCAACGCATCAAGTAAATACAAGACACCAAGCTTTATAGGACAATGCCCAACCTTTTTTATTACTCACCAAAGCAATTACAAGGAATCGTGCTAGAACATACAAAGGCTCAATAAACATTCACTCTTGTACACTCATGTATTATGCTCTCTCTCTCTGTATGTTTTTCACAAATACAATATATACTAGCGGCAATTACTGTTAGGGTTGATGCTCGGAGTGCCACTCCGGATCGTATTTATGTCCGATTTATGAATACGAGCAATTCCATTTTCCATAATATTACTTATTTAATGGTATCACCTATTGTCTTTTATACACATATTCGATCTAATTACGATTAGATTGAAACTAAATCTGATTTAGTGATACAAGTATATTAGACAAAGACCCTAGGATTTACAATGTAGTGCACAGTTACAACGTAGTTTGTAATTTACATTGAGAAGCGCACTATAAGATCTATATCCTTAAATAAAGTTCATGGTCAAGATTTACTAACATGGGTCGGTTAGTAAAATCCGTTGAGACCAGTACATGTCGTATATCGTGACTTGGTCTGATGATTTATCCCAATGAACCATGAGTCTCGGGAGGCTCGTATAGACATGTAGGTATTTATTTGATAAACACTGAACGACTCACTAAAGATTTCGTAATAGATGATACACCAACGTCAATAGGAATCTTCTCGAGTTGAGCGAGCATAGTGGTTCTTCGACTTGAGATACCACTGTGGATATATGAGTTATTCTCCACACTTTGATGGCAGTCACTTCACCGATCTATTTAGATCAGACCTCTGCCTGTTCGTTAGGTGTGGACTGATGCTCATGATATCCTTTGCGTATCAAGATAGAATTCGTCAGTCCTGTGTACAGGGCATAGGCATCCTACATGTGTTTGCGATCTAGTAAATCCATGGCCGTGGTATAACTTCGGAAATCAGTTCCGAGTGTTATTTAGAGATCGTAAATTTAAAAGTCGACTATATTATACCGTAAGAATTTGACGTTCTTATCTATATATCAGGTATAATATGGATAGTCTGTGACGGATGGATTATACGTATGCAATGACCTCGACTTGCATAGTTTAGCGAGATTATCTGTGGTCGTCATAATTCATGAGTGGGTGAATTATGGACACGAAATTGGATTTCGTAACGGATAAACCTAAACTTTGAGAGTCCCACAATATGAAGTGTACTCGTTGAGCACTTGGGCAACGCGTTATGAATAATACAGATTATTCAGAAAACTTCATCGGATTAAATGAGTTAATTCGAATCGTTTAATCGGTTAAACGATAATACATGCATTAGAGGATTTTGGCCATTTAATAATTATTATGTATTTGTATTTGATACATAATTTGATTAGATACACATTAATTATTTGTCAAATGAGATTTTGACACATGCCATAAATATATGTATTTATTATTTAATGTAAATAAAAATACTTAAATAATAGTTATTATATTAATTAATTATTTAGATATTTAATTGTTAAATATTTGAATAATTAATTGATAAACTTTTTCATAATTGTTATGAAATATGTTTAATTATTATTTGAACAGATGGCATGATTTTATTTAGCTAAATGTGTGTGAATTTGATTGGCCACTAAAAAGATTAATATTATTTAATTGGATTAAATTTTAAATTTGACAAAAATGCCCATATAGAGTCGGTCCTACCTCTTTTTATTTGGAAATTTTTTTTCATTAGCTTCTAATGGAAGCTCTTGGCCGAATATACACAAAAAAATAGCTCTCAAACTATCTTTGATGATTCAAGGAAGAAAGGAAGGGAAAATCAAGAAAAAGACTTTAGGAAATTGGAGAATTAGAGGTAATACTCAATATCCCTAAGCTTGAAAGTATGTTTCTTGTTTTCTTGATGATCTAGTAAGATTCTAGGGTTTCCTTTTCCTTAATAATTTGAGGCTTTTTGTTTTGGTGGATGAATTGGAAGGATTTGATGCATATGTGAAGTGATTTGGATGGAATTATTGTAATTATTGTCCAATTTGATCATTAGATGATATGTTGTCATTATAGAGTGTTATGACCACTCTTGTGATGCCTAGAATTGGTCTTGAGTGCTTCATGTGTGGTGACTTTGATTGGTGTTTAGATTAATTGGATTAATCTTCAAAAAGTTGGATTAAAGCATGAAAATTGGTATTTTTCTGTTCTAGATCAGATCTGCAATTGATTCTATTTTGGTGATGAAAATGATGTCATATAAATGTATTGGATGTGTTTTGAGTGTTGGAACTATTTATGGAAATTATTTCAGAGTTGAAATAAGCGAAAACGGTGAAAAACGACGTTACCGGGTGACTTTTGAGCCAACCGGGTGACGGCTATCCAAACAGTGAATTTTTCACTATTCAGGCAGCCCATGAACTGCCCTAACACTATTGGGGCTGACCTGGGCAGTCCCCATAAGTGTTGGGTGGTCAGTTCGGTCAAAAACGCAATTTGCGTCATTTTGCGGAAAATCATTTTCGTAAAAGTGTCACGACGTTTCTTTTATATTTATATCATTATTTGATATCGAATAAATGTGTTTAGGTGAAATATGAATAAATTATTCATATTAGATATTGAATAATTTGTTCGGTAATTTAAAAAGGTTTTAAAATTACGATTTCGCCCGAACAGCGCGTCTGCTGCGTCCTTCGCCCAAAACCCAAACAAAAATGGTATCAGAGCAGGTCTGATGCTTTATCCATTACATGAGTCATGCTTGATATATGATATGTAATCCAATTTTAATGTTCGCACATGCATGTAATTTATATGTTTCTTGACTTTTCGGTTCTACGCTAACAGAAACGTAACAGAAATTTAATGGTTAAATTGAGTTATGTTTTCTAAGGTGGAATTGAGTTATTTAGAAAATTATTTAGATTAAAATTCTTCATTTGATGTGGAGCAATGCTTCCTTGAGGAATATCCCCGCTTAAAATAAGGCTGTAAAGTAACGTGTATTAGATGCATGTTTCTTAGTCCGTCTTGTCTATACGGTTTATGGTTAACTTTCTATGGCTACATCCGAGATCGTGCCAAAGCAGTGAAGGTGTACACCGGTAGGACTACACCGGTAGCTTGAGTTTGTCATTGGCAAGTGAAGCCTTGATACGCCTCTTTGTGAACGTGCCAAAACTGTCATAACGGGAAACGGTCAGGACCAAAATTAGGAGTCACTGGTGAGTGATTGACAATGAGTTATCTACCTAATGAATATACGTAGGCAAGATCGTGCTAAAGCTGTGAGTCGAAATATATTCATGGGATCCTACTCTCACTATGGAATTCGATTTAATTATTGAATTCCCGTTCTCCGTTGGGGATTACGGTATTACGTAAAGTAGTGGGAGACACTGCTGGGTTAAAAATCCATAACTAAGGCAGTGCGTAATTTTATGGAATTTGCTACTTTTGTTTTTCCTTTATTCTATATTGTTTATAGAATTATACTTCTAATCCACTGCATATCATATTACTTGAATATGTTTTATGATTTTACTTATGGTTGTGTTTTTCTAGAATATGTTTTAGAATGACAATAGACTCAGATATTGTTATATTAGTTCAAACCATCAGGAACTGTTGTTCCAATTTTCTTGAAAAATAAATATGGTTAGTGACTAACTAAGTCACGATTAGTAATCTAAATAGATATATGTTTTGGATATAGTTATCTAGAAAGAAATAGTTTCTTATGCAGTAAGAATTGACTTGAATTAGTTCATGTCTCGAGATTCTTAACTGGCATTAAGAAAATCACATTAGTATTTGTTTATCTTATAATGATGTTTATTGGCTTTAGTGACTTTTAGAAGTCACGTGTTTGACACAATTTGCTAATCAATCATTTGCAATTGTTGTGAATAATTGAACTCAAATTATAGAGCTTAAGAAAAAGAGATGTGTATAGTTGTGTATAAATAATATCGATTCTCGCAATACGACAACTGTAGGTATTGGATATCGGATCTCTCGTCTAGTTATTTAAAATAATATTTAATAATTATTTTGATATTTGATATCAGAACTTGTGACTATTGGATAGTTACTTGTCTTTATAAACAGTTGTTACATATTTTAATATGACTAGTAGTGTCATTAATGAAAGATAAACATTAAGAAAATGTTCGGTTAACTAAATAACTTAGAATAGTGCTTTATGAGATTGTATCGCATAAGCATAGAATGCTTATTCCATATGGTCAAGGATGGTCTGATATGAGTTCACACCATATATCCTTATCCGTTTAATGAATATTGTATTCAGGATGTGATTAAATCTCATTTAATCGATGATTGTCATTGGACCATAGATTTATTAAACTAATACATTGGATGTATGTAGTTTAATGAATTAGAAATTGCCTTAGATAGTTTTCTTCACTTCGTAACTTAGTTAATGAGTTGTCATGACTTAGTTACGTGTTTCTAATAGAGAATATGTTGAACGTCTTGAATTGTTCGAGAACTTTCAATATATTTCTGATGAAACGTAGATATAATATTTTTAATGGTTCAAAGATATTCTATTTGTAGTGTTGGAAACTATATCTTCAAAATTCATTGTGAATCTTTAATTTGTTCAAAGATTTTTGATATGATCAAACACATGAATTTAAGGCAATTAATTCTAAATTTATTTAATGAATTTGATTCTTACTCAATATGATACTTCCACGATTCCATCTTGATGGAATTGGTCAGTGGAAGTAATTCAATCTTATATGATTTGATTCGTTGATATTGAGTGTTACCGAATTAGTTTTCATTACTCTTGAGGTTGTGCTCCAATAACACTAATTCATCTCTTTAATTAAGATTCCATTCGTTTCTACAGTTACATATATGATATGTATAGGTAGAAAATTCGAATCTTGAAAAGTTTGAGATTTGAATCTTTCTTTTGTATAATGGTTATATAATTGAAAGAACTTGCGCCTCAGAGGTAACAGTTTTATCATTTATTCTATTTAATAGAATATTGTATTCTATTTGATAGAGTATATTTTTTACGATCCCGAGTAATAAAATTATTTTATTACTTGGTGTGTAACATCAGATGTTAACAATTGTAGAAAAGACTTAACTTAGTGAAGTCAAATGTGAGAATGATAAACTATAAGTGGAACTACATAATTAATAAGATTAAAAGACAATTAGTAATCTTTCGTATAAGTTCAATATGATGTCAGAATCATTTACAAAATATTTGATACTTAATGATTCTGTTGTTTTCTTATCGAAGAAAATTATCCTATAACTTATAGTGGGAGCGATATTTGATATCGATTTCGGAAGTTAGCATTGAATCATAGATCTAAGATTGTTCATAGCTTACTACGACCAAGCTTTGAACTTGATTGAGCTTTCGTTATGAATTGTTCATAAAATGTGCAAATTATTT
Organism: Zanthoxylum bungeanum; assembly: GCA_019454045.1. Taxonomy (NCBI): domain Eukaryota; kingdom Viridiplantae; phylum Streptophyta; class Magnoliopsida; order Sapindales; family Rutaceae; genus Zanthoxylum; species Zanthoxylum bungeanum. Next base: position 455,864 of record SKCR01027588.1, on the reverse strand, counting down.
GCGCAGCAAAAGCAAAGTGAGCTTGATAAAGGTTTGACCTTTACAGTATGACAATGAGAATGGTTTTTACTCAGCTATCTATTGTAGATTCTGAGGAAACTTGTCTCTAGTCACACTAATTGAACAATTAAATATCTGTTGGTTAATGTTGATATTAAACTATTATTTTGGCTAAAGAATGCAAAGTAGCATTCCTGAATGTTTTCTTTAAATGAGAAATCTGTTGTGATTTCTTTGTTTGAAGAGTTCCTTCTAGAATGGCCCTAGAGTTTGTATTCTGCTAAAATCACAGTTTGATATACTAGCTTATAGAGCCTATTGTAGACTCAGATAAGCTTTCCGAAAATATGTGTTCTCTAATTTTGATACAGTCAGATTGTCTGATTTTATCAAAGTATAGAGAATACATATTTGATAATAGGGTCAGTGGGAGCGTACAAATTTCTTTCTAGTGCTATATATCCTAACGACATTATCATCATTAATGTAATGATGAAATGTTTGTAAGGTAAAAGGTTTACTTAAGTCTTCTTTTCTCCGTTAAAGTAGTGAGAGTAGTCTATGTTATATTTGATATAAAGTTTCATATATGATATAAAACTAAGAGACTTGTGAGATACTCCTATTAGTCGCGTATTAGATATGATCTAATAAAGGACACAATAAGACTATGTGTATGACAGTTAGTATAACTGTTTGACAGTTAACGTGTCTTTTATATATATAGTATTCATCTTTTGTAAAAGATGATACCTTTGTCGAAAGAAAGATTGATTAGAATGTGTAGTCAATCTTATGCATCATATGATGATGGCGTAATGAATACTATATCATATGAGATTAAAGATATCAATTTAATCGTAATTGTTACGAGTTATTTTGATATGCTGTAGACCATAAGATGGATCTTGAAACATGTTCTTTGTGATCTTTGAGATATTAAGAACGAGTTTCTAATTCATGGAGAATTTAGTCTACAACCATAAGGTTAGATTAGTTTTGATCCTAATTATGACATTAGATGGTCTATGTCATATAAAGTCAGAAAAGATGCAGTGGGAGTGTCACCGTTGATTCTTCTAAATTAGTGGAATCAGTTGCAACTTATGAAGTATTGACTTATGAAGTTGCATAATGACCCTAAAGATTATAAGTTTTCATATTAGTGTATTGCTTGCGGTTATCTCATAGTATTTGGATTTGATCTCTAAATACATAGACAACTCAGTAGCTATAACACAATACTGATATAACGTCTGAGTCATATTGATGTGAAATTTGGATTCTACAAAATATGAATGATGCTGGCTAAGGAAAACGATTGAGTTTGTTGGACGGACTCAATATGTTAAAGCAGACTTACTTGTTGTTGCCTACCTCTTGAGTGCTATGTGAGCTCTTGAAGGCCATGGGTAAGTGATACACATTGAGATGTGTATATGATACCGTGGATTGACACTAGAGCAAGTAGGAGAAATTGTTAGGGTTGGTGCTCGAGGTGCCAATTCGGATCGTATTTATGTCCGATTAATGAATACGAGCAATTCCATTTTCCATAATATTACTTATTTAATGGTATCACCTCTTGTCTTTTATACACATATTCGATCTAATTACGATTAGATTGAAACTAAATCTGATTTAGTGATACGTGTATATTAGACAAAGACCATAGAATTTACAATATAGTGCGCAGTTACAACGAAGTTTGTAATTGATATTGGGAAGCGCACTATAAGATGTACTCCCTCCGTCCTTTTTTAATAGGCCGCTGGTCTTTTCCCAACAAAATAAGGGAACATGATTAATGTGGTAAAAAAATTAATATTTTCTTGATACACCCCTCATTAATACAACACAATCTCACTTAAACTCAATAAAGTTGTTTATTAAATAAGGGCATATAAGTAAACTTCTTCATTTAACTCTCTTTAAATAGGGAAATTGGACTATAATTTGGGACTTCCAAAAATAGAATGGTGGCCTATCAAAAAGGGATGGAGGGAGTATATCCTTAAATAAAATTCCTGGTCAAGATTTACTAACACGGGTCGGTCAGTAAAATCCGCTGAGACTAGTACATGTCGTATATCGTGACTTGGTCCAATGGTTTATCCCAATGAACCATGAGTCTCGGGAGACTCGTATAGACATGTATGTGTTTATTTGATAAACACTGAACGACTCACTAAAGATTTCCTAATAGATGGTACACCAACGTCAATAGGAATCTTCTCGAGTTGAGCGAGCATAGTGGTCCTTCGACTTGAGATACCAATGTGGATATATGAGTTATCCTCCACACTTTGATGGCAGTCACGTCACCGATCTATTTAGATCAGACCTCCGCCTGTTCGTTGGGTGTGGACTGATGCTCATGATATCCTGTACGTATCAAGATATAATCCGTCAGTCCTGTGAACAGGGCATAGGCATCCTACACGTGTTTGCGATCTAGTAAATCCATGACTGTGGTATAACTTTGGAAATCAGTTCCGAGTGTTATTTAGAGATAGTATTTACTTCTCCTTCACTCCCTCACTAACTTCTTATTAATTTCCTCTAAAATAATGGAATAGTGGACTTAATGGACACATCTATTTATCTAGTGATTACAGGAGCAGTTAACAATGTTGATTCGTCAGGGATGTTGTCACACGGCTAAATTTCAACCCCAAGTTTTCTTAGCCAAGTGTGGCACTAAGTTCGCCCAACTTAGTCAGCCTTTTCCCGCAAGCACACACAAGTCACAAACAGTCACTCCACAATGTTCACACCCTCACAGTAAGCACACATCAAATAAATACAAGACACCAAGCTTTACAGGACAATGCCCAACCTTTTTTATTACTCACCAAAGCAATTACAAAGAATCGTGCTAGAACATACAAAGGCTCAATGAACATTCACTCTTGTACACTCATGTACTATGTTCTCTCTCTCTCTCTGTATGTTTTTCACAAACACAATATAAACTAGCGGGAGTTACACCCCAGCTGCCCTAGGGTGTGCTGGCCCAATAGGCACCAGCCAAATAATCACATAGCAGTTACATCTCAACTGATCTAGGAAGTCCACACACACACACAAGCACAAATCATATTTCTCCACATGTTTCCCAACTGGCCACGGTTACTAGTAGTTCCCCCTCGCAACTGCCCCATGTGTTCTGCATGTGAAGCTAAATCCCTTGCATGTGCATGCCAACTACCATGCAAATGCGCGCCAATTGCCTCTCGCGACTGCCCCGCATGTATGCTGCATGTGAAACCCTCTCTCATTCGTAACTGCCTTGCATGTGCACACAACTATCTTGTCCAAGACAGCATCAACTCCCTACGGACAGCTCCAACCGCCCAATGTCTCAGAAACACTCCCTTAGGACAGCACCAACTTCCCACTGTGTTAGCAACATTTCCTTAGGACAGCACCAACTACCCACACACACAGAGCCCACCCAAGCCATGTGCTTCTTGCGAGTGCTTGACTGCCGCCAACGCCACTCGTTCCCCATTTCTTCGAACAACCAGTCTAAGGGGCTAACAGATGGCCTCATCACCCGAAGGCCATCTTTGCTTGCTATAGACTAACATTTTCACTTCTTGTGGGGCCTTACTGTGGTCATGGTATTTTGCTAGGGATAAGGTAAAATATCCCCCAAAACACCAGTCCCATAGTTTTTAGTATTTAGAGCTTGTGTTCGGTTCTCAAATATTATTGGGGTTGATCTGGACAATCCCATGTAGTCTCGATTGATCGATTCAATCGAAAACGCGTTTTAAGCTATTTCACGGAAAAATATTTTCATAAAAAATTCATAATATTTTCATTATTAATTATAAAAATAAGATAGCAATAATATAAAGAAAATGAACCAAACAGGACAAGTCCAAGCCAAGCCCAAAGACAACAGACTCAAATTTATTCTAGCAATACAGGCTCAAAGTAAACGAGACATCAGTGCAATTTGGAGTTTCCCACATCAATAACAAAACGGTATTTGACATCAGACTTTGAAAGCCTTTCCATGGCGTTGTTGAGTTGGTCCATTTTGATCAGTTCAATGTCTGCAGTAATATTGTGCTTGGCGCAAAACTCCAGCATCTCCTGTGTCTCCTTTATTCCTCCGATGCTGCTTCCTCCAACAAGCCTCCGAGCTGTAACACATATCAAATAAAATTTAACACACAGGTAAAATCTCCGGCTAAGCCGTATTTGGAAGACAAATGTGGAACTAGAGGTAACTTACCCCCAACTAAAGCAAAAATAGGCAGCTGTAGGGGCTTCTCAGGCAAGCCCACAGTGACCAACTTTCCATTCACTTTGAGCAGACCAAGTAGTGGTGCAAGGGAATGAACTGCAGACACAGTGTCGATAATGTAATCCATGGTACCCATAGCAGCCTGCAAGATGGAAGCACCAATCTTAAGATTCTCATCAAGGATACCAAAATTCATTTTTCCCAAGTTTGTAATTTCCGAATATACCTTAAATTTTGCAGGATCAGTGGAAACAAGGAATGCGTCAGCCCCAAGTCTGCTTATTGCTTCACTCTCTTTCTTGGGAGAGGTACTAATGACAGTGACTTTCAATCCAAAGGCCTTACCAATTTTAACAGCAACATGACCAAGCCCACCAAGTCCTGCAACACCCAAATGCTTGCCTCGCTCAGTCATTCCATAATATTTCATTGGGCTGTACACTGTGATCCCCGCACACAAAAGTGGCGCACCCGCATCGAGAGGCATATTATCAGGAAAGCGGAGCACATAATTCTGATCAACGACAATCATATCCGAATAACCACCGTAAGTTATTGTCCCGTCATGATTTATGGAGTTATAGGTAAGTATCATGTTAGGACAGTAATTCTCCAAGCCCTGCTGGCAGCTTTCACATTTCTTGCAGGAGGCCACCAAGACCCCAACCCCAACCTTGTCACCCTCTTTGAATTTCGACACATTACTTCCAACTTTAGTCACAGTACCAACAATTTCATGCCTGAAAATGAATTTTAAGTAGAAACATTATCCATATAAATGTTAATATACTACTTTTTAGAGAGAGAGAGCGAAAAGAAAGAATAAGTTGATATTTCCTTACTTCATTCAAGTAAATGATTCTAAACACATTTATTACTTTTCTGGATCAAGTAAAGATAACATAATACAAAAGATTAATATGGTTTTAAAAAATATTTGACCATTGATTATGCATGCATGTCTATTATTACTTTTACATAATTAAGACAAAAAAATTCATTTCAAAATACTATCCCCCATCAATACTCTAATTCTTCATTTGACAATTTCCACAAGAAAATACACCAACAGTATTACTATGCTGAAACTCTTTCGTAAAAGAATGGTGTGGCTAAAGAGAAAACGTGGATATCACGTCACCCGTACAACAAGCTAATAATTCATTTCATTGCCACGCGTGTTAAAATATTAGAAAATAACTAAAAAGTGGGTATTAAATCATACATGTCATTTATTAATTTGTTGGTGATACCACGTCACTCATGCCTCCGTTGTACAAAAGAATTACTCGTAGCTAAAATATCTAGAATTTACATGTTTTTTAAATCATGGTTAAGTTAGGTAGCTATAAGGGAATAACAGAACCCAAATAAACAAGAACAATCCTAGAAATCCCTTAAAAAACAATTAAATCCTAGAACAATTACATGAGCATGAAGTAATATTGCATATTGTAGAAGAATTTACTATCTTTACCAAATATTAACTTAAACAATGCCAAGAACCCAAAAAAAATAAAATTTGTTTAAGGTGAGTTTAAGTAACTACCAGGAAACACATGATCAAGGAAGTTTCTTATCATCTTATGAACAATTGGATAAGGTTCGATAAAATTAAGATGATTCTCATCAACCAATTAACCTATCAAAGAGTAGTATCACATGTATAAGCTATCTATACAGACTCGACCACACAATTAACCACATCAATTTGTAATTTTGTATGGATAATTATTACCCTTTTCAAATTATCTTCCAACAAAGCAAAAAATATTGAAAGCAAAAATTATCAAAGATCTCAAAACAGTAGAATAAAAAAAAATTAATTATTAAATAATGTGGAATTAGCATCATACCCTGGAACAATTGGGTAATTAGTGACACCCCATTCATTTTTGGCACAATGCAAATCCGAATGACAAATCCCGCAGTAAAGGATCTTAATAGTGACGTCATCGCCACCATTTTCTCTGCAAACAAAACAACCAAAAACATTTAGCACAACAAATCTAACTGTAAAAAGATCATCACTGTTCAAATTTAAAAAAAAAAACAAAAAAAAATATATATTTTCCAAAATTTAAGACAATGCATACAAATCCATTTCTAAAATACGATTAAAAAAAAATCACACATTAATTTTTAGTTCATAAATGTAAACTAAGAACATGTTGTGGATTCTCAAATAAGCAATCATTTAGAAATCTACTTTCTGATTATATTTGAATTATTAAAATATTTCTTATAAAAAATAATTGATTTAAGTTATTCTTTACACCTATTACATTAAAAATCATCAAATAAATAATAATCAAACTTAATTTGGAGTTAAATTTTCAAATAAATGATTATTTGATAATGTATCACAATCTACAAGCCCCAAAGGGGCGTAACTTTGTGGCAAATGGGTTAAGATTTGGGAATCCAGTGATGCATTTCTTTGTAAGTATCTGGAGCAACTGAATGATTTACCTCCTCCGCTTCGCTTCGAATCGAGAATGTGAGTGGAATTCAAACACTAGAATTTTTACATTAAAATTTAAAATTTTACCAGTTAAACCAACCAGCAAACATAGTGAAAAATGATCACCTTCTGGAGAAACGGAAGGGGGAGAAGGTTCCAGAATTGTCTCTTGCAGCCCAACCAATAGCCTTATGTGGGTGCTCTGTTTCTGGAGATTTTGCCATGGTCTCTCTTTAGTGTTTGCTCTTTCACTCTCAAATATCAGCTTGGAAAAAAATAAGCTTGCTTGTGAGTATTTGCCAAGATGGAAACAGCCTACATATAACGGTTATGAATAATTGAGTTGTTCCAATATTACTTTTCATTTCTAGGAAAAAAAAATTATAATAATTAAATTAAAATTTTAATTTAAAATAACAGTTTCATTATGATTCTTTCAATACATATTATTTTCTAAGAAGTAAGAGTAGTGATCGATGTACTTCAATATATAATAATAATTTTAAGTCAATCACATGTGTATAATAGAGGTTTAAATTATTTAATTAAATTATAATTTTAAACTAAAATAATAGTGTTGACGGTGGATTTTGGTCTCAGGGTAATATAGGAATATCACCTCCGAGGTAATCCTCCATCAATGGTGAATTTGTTTGGTTATTGGGGACCAAAAGCAAATTTAGCAAAAAAATAGATAAACACACCAATCAACAAGGAGTTTTAACGTGGTTCGGTGGATTTGGATCCGACCTACGTCCACGGACATAAGCAGAATGATACTTTTATTACTCAAACGGGCTTTTCCGATCTCTTTTTGTGTTTACAAGTCAGAGCTTGATGATTCTGATATTGATTCTCCTCCTGATTCTGATCTCAACTCCCAACTTTCAACTTGTTCCCCTTATGCACACTCTACCCTTCTATTTATAATAGTGTAGAAATAAGATTCCTTCTCCTACAAGAATTTCCTAGTTGAAACAATTTCATTTTCCCATAAGGATTCATAGTCAAAACTATTCCCTTTATCCTATTAGGATACTAACTCATCAGTTTACCCCATGAAAGTAGGATAACTTATCCCCTTATCCCATAAAAATAGGATAATTTATCTCTTTACCCCATAAGAATATGATAACTTATCCCCTTATCCCATAAGAATAGGATAATTTATCTCTGGAGCATGATAGTCATTTGAACTGAGAATGTTGTTGTCGATCTGATAATGCCCGGTCATCAGATATTTAAGTGGTCGGGTTACCGATCATAAAGTGCTCGGTCTCTACCTGTTGTGGTCGGGTCGGCATTAAACAAGAGATTTCCCCTTTTTACCCCTGCCGTACTGCTTAAATATCATAGTGCTTAAAAAACACTATCAACATCTATCCCCTAGTTCTCGGTAACAACGAGTTTGCGAGTTGATGCCGGGAACTATAAAAAAAAGTTGGTGTGCCGATGATTCTGTCGGTGGTCACTCCAGGAACCGCAGAGAAAAATGCATTGGCTGCAAATCTGGTCATTCCCGCCACCTTCATGTGCTCAGTCAACGAGGATCCTGATATCTACCCGTGGAGAAAATGATTTGCCCTTATGCTGATGACGATCGACTCGGTGGGACGTAACCCGGCCCCGAGTTGAGAAGAATATTTGGTTCTGGGGGAATGTCACCTCCCCAGACCAATAAAGGGCCGACCATGGGGGAGATGCTCCGATCCCATGCCGATGATAAGTCTCTCGGTGGGACGTATCCCGCCCCGAGCTGAAGAAAGACTTAGCTCTGGGGGAATATTACATCCCCAGTCCAAAGAAGCCGACTCGGTGGGACGTAACCCGACCCCGAGCTAAAAGAAAGACTTGGCTCTGGGGGAATGTTACATCCCCAGTCCAAAGAAGCCGACTCGGTGGGACGTAACCCGACCCCGAGCTAAAAGAAAGACTTGGCTCTGGGGGAATGTTACATCCCCAGTCGAAAGAAGCCGACTCGGTGGGACGTAACCCGACCCCGAGCTAAAAGAAAGACTTGGCTCTGGGGGAATGTTACATCCCCAGTCCAAAGAAGCTGACTCGGTGGGACATAACCCGACCCCGAGTTGAATAAACCATAAGGCCTCGACGGAACAAAATCCAGCCCCGAGCCGAATAACCAAGCGGCCTCGGCAGAATGAAATCCAGCCCCGAGTCGAATAAACAAGTGGCCTCGGCGGAACGAAGTCCAACCCCTAGCCGAATAAACAAGTGGCCTCGGCGGAATGAAATCCAGCCCCGAGCCGAATAAACAAGTGGCCTCGGCGGAACGAAATCCAGCCCCGAGCCGAATAAACAAGTGGCATCGGTGGAACGAAGTCCAACCCCTAGCCGAATAAACAAGTGGCCTCGGTGGAACGAAATCCAGCCCCGAACCGAAAAGAAACATCGATCTCGGTGGTACAAGAGCAGACCCGAGCCGGAAAGAAACATCGGTCTCGGCGGTACAAGAGTAGACCCGAGCCGGAAAAAAACATCGGTCTCGGTGGTACAAGAGCAGACCCGAGCCGGAAAGAAACAAGTGGCCCCGGTGGAATGAATCCATCCCCGAGCCGATTAACCAAGTGGCCTTGGCGGAACGAATCTAGCCCCGAGCCGATTAATCCTTGGGACTTATTCAGAAGGGAAGTGAATCAACCTTTTGAAACCTACCGAATCTGGCACGGGCGTCCCTTCGCCAGATCAGCGAAAAGCCAAAAAACAAAACTCTGGAAAATAAAATCAAAAAGCGGGGGTGACTTTAGCACTTATCCCAAAACAAAATGTTAAAGTGTAAACAACAACACGGATTTCTCAAAACAACGTCATGTCCGAGGTCTCCAAAACACAATCCTGAATCTTTCAATTCAGACTCCCGGCGAACCAGGATTTGGATCAAAGAGCGTTTAGATGGTAAGGGCACATCCTCTATACTTCAGGTCTCCATGGAGCCTGTGTATTGTTTGAGGGCTCCTCCTTACAACGCTGGAGCAAGCATACGCTACGGGGGTACAATCCCTCCCAGGCTATACTTCTCTTGGATCCGAGTGATCAAGTAAGGATCAAAGAGTGTCCGAAATATTAAAGGCATATTCCTCCTTATGTTCGGTAACACTTGAGCAAGCAAACGCCACGGATGTATCATCTTTCCCCGTGCTATGCTTCTCACGGATCCATTAATCAGATAGGTAAAGAGTGTCCGAAACATTAAGGGCATATTCCTCCTTATGCTCGGTAACACTGGAGCAAGCAAACGCTACGAGGGTATCATCCCTCCCCATGCTATGCTTCTCACGGATCCAAATGATCAAATAGGTAAGGATCAAAGAGTGTCTGAAACATTAAGGGCATATTCCTCCTTATGCTCGGTAACACTAGAGTAAGCAAACGCTATGGGGGTATCATCCCTCCCCGTGCTATGCTTCTCACGGATCCTTATGATCAAATAGGTAAGGATCAAAGAGTGTCTGAAACATTAAGGGCATATTCCTCATTATGCTCGGTAACACTGGAGTAAGCAAACGCTATGGGGGTATCATCCCTCCCCGTGCTATGCTTCTCACGGATCCTTTGGGCGGGTAAAATATATGGGAACACATTCCCTGCTGCCGTTTTTCCCAAACCGGCCAGGCCGACCACCTTACGGGGGCATTCCATCCCCGCGATTTCAAACCCGAGACATCCCTCGTAAATGCAAGTCACATGGTAGTTTACGTTCCGGGTATGGGAGTCTGACACTACCACGAAGGCTTCACGTGCTTCTTTATGTATTTCCTCATTTGTCTCGGTCTTGGTCTTCATAAATGGAATGAGTCAGGTCGGAGCACTTCTGCCCGGGATTTTGATGATAGCACATGTGGTTGGCGTGCCATGGATTTGGTGCCTTTCCTGATCTCGAATCATTACAGCTTTAAGTAAGTGCTCGAGTGGCTCATTTGTAGCGGATGATTACTGATTGTCATTTGGACTGGCAGATTCAGTACACAGAATTGATTCTGACATCCCAGGCCGAGTAACTTTCCATCTTCTGTGACGTTGCCATAAAACCTATACTTGGGATTTTCAGGGTCTTTCCAGCATAAAATGTCTTCCGATTGTTCCATGCCCAGAGAATGATAGCAAAACTCGTGATAAAGGTTAGATTCTGTCTCTGTCCCAACGTCTACATCTTTTTCCCTCTTTGGGAGCTGGGTAACGGCTGTAGAAAAAATCCTTCACTATCATGGGTCAATGAAATACTTGTAAACTTGGCCCAAGACAAAATGTGAGCCTCAACTTTTTTATCCTCAATGCGCCTTACTTTGATAGTCAACCAATCACTTCCACTCGTACTAAGCGCATACGCTAAGTACTTAGCATCCACGCTGACCGAAACTTTTACTCAACGCCTACCGTTCCATTGTCACTAAGAGTATTCAGATCCAGCAACACCTTCGCTTCTCCATCCAAACTATCTTAGATATAAAGCACCCTTTGCGCTTGCAGCCCTATATTATGAAAATGGAAATACTTATCCCCTCGCTTAAACGGCGCGTCGTATCGTGGACTGTCAAACAACTTTGTAATCTTCTCCCGAAGCTTGTCCCTTACGTCACATTTGTTCAGTACCGTTTCCGTTAATTTCACATGCTTTTGTACAAAATCTTTTACCTCTTCCTCATCTACACCTTCAAGCCATCGATAGGGGTCGGAGATTTTAACGCCGAGATAATCATCGACGACGGACTCGTCTCTACGAGCGACCGGACATTGCAAGCGTTCGTTTAAGGCGGAGAGTGAGCCCATGCTTCTGGATCTTGGCTTCCTTTGTTTTCTCCATTCATTCTGCTGTTGAACTCCATGTCGACCAGTGATTTCCACCTTCTGCCATCGTCTTAATACGCGAACTGCTTTTTGTTAGAGTTCCCCACAGACGGCGCCAACTGTTGACGGTGGATTTTGGTCTCAGGGTAATATAGGAATATCACCTCCGAGGTAATCCTCCTTCAATAGTGAATTTGTTTGGTTATGGGGGACCAAAAGAAAATTTAGCAAAAAAATAGATAAACACACCAATCAACAAGGAGTTTTAACGTGGTTCGGTGGATTTGGATCCGACCTACGTCCACGGACACAAGCAGGATGATACCTTTATTACTCAAACGGGCTTTTCCGATCTCTTTTTGTGTTTACAAGTCAGAGCTTGATGATTCTGATATTGATTCTCCTCCTGATTATGATCTCAACTCCCAACTTTCAACTTGTTCCCCTTATGCACACTCTACCCTTCTATTTATAATAGTGTAGAAATCAGATTCCTTCTCCTACAAGAATTTCATAGTTGAAACAATTTCATTTTCCCATAAGGATTCATTGTCAAAACTATTCCCTTTATCCTATTAGGATACTAACTCATCAGTTTACCCCATGAAAGTAGGATAACTTATCCCCTTATCCCATAAGAATAGGATAATTTATCTCTTTACCCCATAAGAATAGGATAACTTATCCCCTTATCCCATAAGAATAGGATAATTTATCTCTGGAGCATATCTCGCTATCTGGTCGGTCTTCATGACGTCGGTCATGATAGTCATTTGAACTGAGAATGTTGTTGTCGATCTGATAATGCCCGGTCATCAGATATTTAAGTGGTCGGGTTACCGATCATAAAGTGCTCGGTCTCTACCTGTTGTGGTCGGGTCGGCATTAAACAAGAGAGTTCCCTTTTTACCCCTGCCGTACTGCTTAAATATCATAGTGCTTAAAAAACACTATCAACATCTATCCCCTAGTTCTCGGTAACAACGAGTTTGCGAGTTGATGTCGGGAACTATAAAAAAACGTCCATTACTCCACTAAACAAGAGAATTCCCCTTTTTACCCCTGCCGTACTGCTTAAATATCATAGTGCTTAAAAAACACTATCAACAAATAGTTTCATTATAATTATGTGCTAAGAAATACTTTTCCACTAGTTTTAAGTCAATGTAATAATAGAGATTAAATTATTTAATTAAAAATAACAGCCCACTTGAATTATGCAAACTTTTGTTTAGTGGAGTAATGGACGTTCTTGGATTTGGTATTGATGCAAGGTTTTTAGGTTAAAATGATGTCTAGATGTTTTGAGAACAAAGCATGAAAATTAATAATTATCATGATTATGAATTATCGAACCCAATATCTATTTTTATAGAATATGAGTTTAATAACAAAATGAAGTAGCAATTGTTCACCATTCAAGATATTTCTTTTATCACTGATGTCTTTTTTATTATTTATTTGGAATTAAACATGGCTTGTTATAAAATTGGATATTCTTTTGCCTAAACTTTGTCTGAAGAGAGTAAACTTTGTGTTGGGCATCAAAGTCATCGAAAACCGACACTCTTTTAACATCGAGGAAATTTCAAAGGCCCTAAAAAAACAAAATATAGAAGAAAAATAACAAAAGTTTAAAGTTGGTGGAACTTTAAATGCAGCATTTAAGGCTTGAAAGACTGTATGTAACAAAAAGCAGGCAAATTCAGAAGCTTTTAATTGAGATGGGTGGAAATGGCAGATGAGGCCATGCAGAAATTAATTTTTGCAATTAGTGAATCCATTATTAATATGTATTTCTCACCTAAATTTGCAGCTGAGATTAAGCATTTACTTTGATCATTTATACATGGAGATTATAGAGATATGAAGTAAATATTAGGCAGGAGGAATTGGACGGCCATTTATCAAATAAGATTTTACCATAGGTTTTAATTTGTTAGTTACTATTAATATTTGTTTGGTTAACTTTTTTTTATAAAATAATAACTGTAACAATATAATATCAGATAAGTTCATAAATAGTGAGACATAAAACTAGGGCTAGCAATGGAAAGGGGAGGGAATTGACATCTCGTACTAATTCCGATGTTTTATTTATGTCCACATATACTTCCGTCCTTTCATAATTATATGAATGAAAAGTATGGATATTCCTCAATAATTAAATGGGATCTATGAGGAAACTAGAATTAGATCCGACCAAGGTTTCGATTCCGAACCGATTCTGGTTCCGGAACCAGAATCGTATTTGACCGGTTCGGTTAGGGTTCTGACCCTAACTGAAGGTTCCAACCCCCAATGGCTAGTAGTCGTTGGGCTGGGGCATGGAGCCGGGAAAAAATTAATAATTTGGGGATTTCACAAATTACCCCTAATAATATTAATAAAACGGCTAATTTTAGGGGCATTTTAGGTATCGTAAAAATATTTAAAAAATATATAAACGGCTAATTTTATAATAATTAAGGAATTTTCAAATTACAATGGGGAAATATCTTTAAAATATAATGGAACTACGTGAGCTTTGATTCCTCTCACCCCTGAAGGATAGATAGGCAACTTAAGTTTTTAAAAATTTAAGTTCAAGCTCTTTAATTTAATAATTTTTTTTAAAAATTTTTTAGATAAGAATTTTATTTGTAATTTAATGTAATTATGTAAGTTTATTATGTAAATTCAAATTCATAATTTTAAATTAAATTAATTTTTCAATCTCAATTTTTTATTTTCAAAAAAGTAAAAAAAAAAAAAAACCGAATGAAACCGGAACTGAACCGTTCGGTTCCGATTCCGGTTCCGGTTCCACACTCGTAGAACCGACAACCGTCCGGTTCGGTTCCAGTTCAGAACCGAACCAGACCACTGGCCAGGTCTAACTGGAACCATGAATTTAAAGACATCCTTTAAACTATGTGTGTGTATATATATGCTTGCCTCCAAGCTATACCCTCATCCTTAAAATCCCTCCAAGCCAGGCCTAACAGACTCAATAGGCATCATGAATCATGATGTCAGTCAAAATATTGGACATAAAATATAGTCTTGAAACCCGACCCGATGACACCCCAAACCTTGTTAAGGAAACAGTCTAGAAGTTCACAACCTCAGGAGTAGAAGACATGCCCAAATTCTATAAGAAAAAAGAGATCAACTTTTAAATAATGGAAAGAGACATGAAACATTTCTTATGGCGTCCTAGTATGATATTAACATGGTGTAGACACTGTATTTTTACGTGTAGCTCGATGATGAATTTCGTAAAAGGGCATCACTTGAAAGTTTGACAAGTTGCGAGGTTAAGTGTCGAAAGGGGAGGAAACTCCAAGGAATTTAGAAAACAGTCGAATCCTAGCCGGATATCACCTATGTCCGTCCAGATATTCCCTCAAACCGTACATCCAATTAGACATCATCTATGTTTGTCCTGAATTCTTCCGGTCGGCCAGATGTATATTTGAAATACCAACTTCGGCCGGACATATATCGAGTGTAATTATCCAATGAAGATGTTGGATTATGCCAAACGCTCACCAGATTTACCTCAACAATTATTTGATTTTAAAAATATCGTCATTATCCCACAAACCCTCTTCCTATTTAAAACCAACTGATGGAACTTAGAAGGCATAGGAAAAAAAAGACTAAAAATCTGAGAACATTCAGAAAATAAAAGTGAAAGAGAGTGTAACATCTCCGATCTGGTAGATGCTATCGGCAGAGAATATGTCGTACTATTCCCCTGAGCCTATGTCCTTATGACTATAAACTACACTATTGTTCCCATCTCAACCAAAATCTTATTTTTGAAACCAAAGCCCAAAACTCAACAATATGAAAAAATAAGTTCATAATTAATAACTGTATACTTATTAACACTTGTTTTCTTACAATGACTACACATAACCCAAATACTACTACATGATTTTTATTGACTCTGACTGGACTCTCACTCTATTTCTGACTCGTACTGATGGACTCTAACCCTAGTGACTGCATCAGTATCCGTCCTCCTGAGCTCGTCATTCGAGAATACCTGCAACCAAAAAAAACTGGGAGTGGGGGGTTAGATCGTCGTACGATCAAAGTGAGTGGACGAAAAACTGAAAAAAACAAAGTTCTAGAAATATCTTTATATGAAAACTTCATTTGAAATCTCTTTTATAAAACTTAACCTTTCTGAAAACTGCTTTCTGAAATCTGATTCTAAAAACTGTTTCCTGAAAATCTGATATCTGAAAATTCTTTTTTCTGAAAATCTGATGTCTGAATAATGGTCTGTATCTAAAAAACTTGACGTATGGGGGTGTTATGTATCTCTGTCCCCCCATATCCTAACTAGAGCCAAAAGTGTAAATTCATGACTTTGAGGCGTTACGTATCGTCGTCCCCCAAAGCATGCCTACAGTCCCTGAAACTAGTGATCTTGGGCCGTTACTGTTGGGGTTGGTGCTCAGAGCGCCAATCCGGACCGTATTTATATCTGATTCATGAATACGAACATCCCTTTTTTTCCATAATATTATTTTCTTAGTGGTTACACCACTTGTTTTTATATACGTATTCGATCTAATTACTATTATATTGAAACTAAATCTGATTTAGTGATATGTATATATTAGACAAAGACCCGATAATATATAATGTAGTGCGTAGTTACAAAGTAGTTTGTAATTGACATTGAGAAGTGACACTACTAGAAATATATTATCAAATAAAGTTCATGGTCAAGATTTACTAACAATGGTCGGTTAGTCAAATCCATTGAGACCAGTACATGTCATATATCGAGACTTGGTCCGATGGTTTATCCCAATGAACTATGAGTCTTGGGAGACTCGTATAGACATGTAGGTGTTTATAGTGGATAAACACTGAACGACTCACTGAAGATTCTTAATAGATGGTACACCAACGACAATAAGAATCTTCTCGGGTTGAGTAGCATAGTGGTCATTTGACTTGAGATACTAATGTGGATGTATGAGACATGCTCCACACTTAGATGGCAGTCACGTCACCGATCTATTTAGATCAGACCCCCGCCTGTTCGTTGGGTGTGGACCGATCCTCGGGATATCCTGTGTGTATCAAGATATGATCCGTCAGTTCTGTGTACAGAGCATAGGTAGTCCAAATGTAATTAGCAATCTGTTAAATCTGTGGCCACAATATACTTTGGAAGTAAGTTCTGAATGTTATTTAGAGATCGCTAATAGAAGCGTCGATGAGATTATACCTATAGAGATTTGACGTTTATATCTATATCTCTGGGATAATCCGGATACCTGTGACGGAGGGATTATACGTATGCAATGACCTCGACCTGTATGATTCAGCGAGTTTATTTGTGATCGTCATAATTTACGGGGGGTAAATTATGGACACGAAATTGGATTTCGTGACGGATATGCCTGAATCTAGAGAGTCTCACTAATGAAATATACTCGTAGAGCACTAGGGTGACTATTATAAATAATGGTGATTATTTATAAATCGTTTAACTGTTAAACGAAAGATACATGCATAGAGGCTGAACCGTCATTTCCTAATTAATGTGTATTTGTATTTAATAGATGATATTATTAAATACACATTAATAAATTGTCAAATAAAGGTATTTGACATATATCATTTATATATGTATTTGAGATATTTAAAGTAAATATAATACATATATTTGAGATATTTGTATTTAATTAATTGATTAATTATTTAATTGTTAAATAATTAATATAATTAAAATATAAATATCTTACCAAATGATAAAGTTAGGAAATGATTATAAGTGTATATTGTTGACTTATACATTAAAGGAAATGGTTGTCAAATTGAGTTTGACTTCTTAAGATATTTGTTTTAATTGTTAAAAATTGAAAATATCAATTTCCTTTTATTATTTTAATTTTCGGCCAGCACCGTAAAATAAATATAAGTGTTATATTTTTTTGAGTTGCTTTTGTTGACTTGTTGAATAATTCATTAAAGGTGTAATGATTTAAAATGCAAGTTGATAAAGCAAAAATTAAATGAAACAAAAATAATATCTAGATATTATTTTACTTACCAATTTTGGCCAAGGCTTAAATTTGTGAGTATATATTTTTTTGTTTCATTTTTTAGGGTTCAAGGAGTTTATAAATTACCAAATAAACATAATAGAGTTGAGAGAAAAAGGCTTGGAGGCTAAAGAAGAAAGCTTGGAAAAATCATGTTTTTGTAAGTTTTTCTTTAAAGCTTTCAACATAGAAAATGTTTCTAACATGCTTAGCTTCATCTTTTGTTACTTTGATGTTGTCTCTTTACTTATAGTTTATGTTTTAATTGCTCTCTTTTGATTATTTGATAATCAAGTTGTCATTCTAGAGTTGCTAAGTCACTCATTGATGACCTAGAATTGTTCTTGAGTTGTTTCATGGTGGTGAGACTTGTTTGGTGTTGTAAAGTTTGAATTAAAGTAATGGATTTAATGGATTTGGTGAAATTGGTCAATTTGATGAAATTGTAAAATTAGGGTTCTTAACCCATTCCAAATTTGGGGCTTTTCATATATGTGATGTATTATAGTGTGCATATGATTCATATAAATTTTTGGGTTGATTGGATTTGATATTGGCATGTTTTGAACATAAAAGTACCAAAATGCAAATAACCGAAAATTTGGGGTGTGTTCGGCAATTAGGCTAAAATTGGGGATTTGTTGCAATCTGATTTTGACATGTGGGAAATCATTTTAGAAATGATTTAGAATCATCCAAAATTATATTTGATAATTTTAGGACTAAAATGATCAATTTGCAAAGTTGTGGTGCAATTCGGTAATTTCCAAGAAATTTGATTTCTTGTGTAATTTTTCAGAATTTGATAATTGGGTAATTAAATAAATAAGTTTATTTAATTGATCCAAGAAAAATTTTGAAATCGAAAAATTTTGATTTTCCGTGTTTCCGCTGTGTTACCGGATTTCCGCCATAAAACCCTAACAATTACGTATCGCCGTCTCCCAAGCCACTGAACTAGAACTAGGGGTGCGGATCTATGCTACCCTCTAAGCTCTGAAACTAGGATCTAGGGGCATCTGTCATCCCTAGTCCCGAACAAGGATCTGGTGCCGTTACGTATCGCCGTCCCCCCAGTCCTCTACATGTGCACATGTTCTTTGTCTGTCAATTCCATGTCTGTACAAGTTACATACTGAGGTGGGTTTTTCCCCTATGCCTAAAAAAACCGTAAAATCAATATATGAAAACATTTCTTTTCTCAAACATAACGTTTCATGAAAATAACTGTAATGAAAATCATTTAACGCCCTGTAGCGTAAAAATATAAGTCTGGAACGAAAAATAACAAAATAAAAGTCAATTTAAAAGAAAAGTGTCCACTTACTTTGTTGAAGTTCCGTTAGCCTTTCATTGCTTCACTGAAGAACTTGTGGTTTCTGCGATGATCTATCATCGATAATTTCGATTAGAAAATGGACTAATAGTATATAGATCGGAATCAAGTTAAATTTTCTATTCAAATAAGGGCTATCATTCTGAGGCATATAGTATGTATATTATGACGTAATTTATACATACAGGTTGATACGAGACTTGTAGGGTAGCCTCTAACGCGCTCGGGTGAAACTGGAATGACTTGTAACTGATTTGAGCAACTATTTATCCACGCGTCTCGATGCAAGGCAGTGCGCGTCGCGACATGAATCATCCAGAGACGTGCCAACTTTTTACCGTGCGCTTCGCGTCGTGACGTGACCTACACCAGAAGCATTTCAGGGAAATTACCTAGATTGTGTCACGAAGTGGGGCTTTCTGCGTCACGACGCAAGGCCAAAAATTTGGTCTAAACTTCATTCATTCATACAAAATTTGTTCCAAACATCTCCCAAACAATCACACAACAAAAATCCTCAATAAACATTCTTTAATATCATCAATTCACATCTTCAAATACTTTCTAATCTCATTGTTCTTATTATTTCACTAAACCTTTAAGATTATCCAAAAGCATTGAACACACAATTCTATAACC
This sequence comes from Zanthoxylum bungeanum, assembly GCA_019454045.1. Taxonomy (NCBI): domain Eukaryota; kingdom Viridiplantae; phylum Streptophyta; class Magnoliopsida; order Sapindales; family Rutaceae; genus Zanthoxylum; species Zanthoxylum bungeanum. The sequence continues at coordinate 436,302 of SKCR01027588.1, read as the reverse complement.
AATTTCTCTCCTATCAATCACTAATACACAAACCTTAACATGCCACTACCATCAACAAATGCTCATTTAATCAAGATTTCACAATTTCCAATTTGGGTCAAGATTCTTTACCTTATTTTCCTTGATTTCATTCATCCTCTAAGTCCCCAATTTTTTCCAATCATCTTATTAACTCTTGGAGAGTGGTACTTGCTTCACTCATTTGCTTCTTCTTCTTTCTATCTTCTTCTTCTTTCTCTTTTCCCTTCCTCACATTTTTCCTTCACATTTTTTTTCTTATTTCTTGAAACATTGAATAGTGACCTCCTTATATACTAGGGCTCATTTGATATTTAGAAATATGTAGAAAAGTGTAGAAATGTGGGAAAATTTGAGATTATTCTAGATAGGTCCGCGGCATTATTAATTCAGAATTTTGACTTGTATGTTTGACCTATTTCTGTTCCAAATTTGGAAATATAATTAACGCAGAAGTTGTAGATCTCGATCTCAGATTTCCGATGAAATAAAATTCATAAAAATCAGAGTTCGTATGAGAAAGTTATGGCCTAAATACCATGGGCTTTCTATAGTGGAACATCATACAATTCTGTATCAGAACTTCGAGAAATAACGATTGTCCCCAGGGTTGCCTCATGAGTGTATGTGTGTTCAACATAACCTATAATATGAATATTCATCCCAGAATAAAAATAGTAGTTGAGGTTACCGGTCGACGAAATTACCGGTCATTACAAATTCTCCCCCTTAAATAGGATTCTTCCTCGAATCCTTTCTGGGTCTAACTCGCGGGTTTGTCTTGGTTCGAGAATATCTTATCTTCTTTACCTTCCTCTCCGCTGCTGATATACTTGTTTTCCTTCTGGGTTTAAAACTTTTGGAAAGCTCTTGTCATACTAAAACTATTCTCACGTGTCAATGAAATCTTATTTCTAAACCTCTAACTATATTTGACCTTCTTTATTTCAACAATCCACATGAATTATAGATTCCAAAATTTTACTATGTTCGTGACCTGCCACCCAACTTATCTTAGTCCTTTTTTTTTTGAAACCTCTATACTGCATTTATTATGTAACCACTTAATGACTTTATAAGATATATTTTTCTACACATCTTCTTGGCTCCCAATCTTAGCTGACTATTTGATCTTCTTTTTTCTCCTTACTAAATTCTCGTTTACTTGTGAGCTTATTTCTTCGAGTTTTCAAATATAAATTTATTTATGGGTTTAGGACTTCTTAACTCATAACTAATATTTCCATGTACTCTTACTGTTAATCAACGGCTCTCATACTTAGAATATTTATTCAAGGTAGTTCCTCTGGTAATACTCCTCATAAATCTAATCTTGTGCATTTTATGCTAGAACTGTGTACTTTTTTACACTTTTGATTCCTATGCTGGTACAAACACGGTTACTATCTGTTATGCTAACTATTTATTTATTTATTTATTTATTTATTGTTTTGCCTCATTATACCCTAGATTTCAGTCTTAATTAAATTCTCGAAAACTTACTATTTCTTAGTACTATTATAATCTGTCTTATCATTATACACCTTTGTTATGTTTTTGTCCGGTATCTGAATTATTACTAGCCTTTCTCCTGATGACTTTGCCTCTATCCGGCTTTGTCCTATAACTGAACTCATGTGATCTATGCTTTTGTCTTTTTATTTGCAGGGGTATCAACTTCTACAATTCTCTGATTATGTCTATGGCTATCTCTTTTGCCTTCCATAATTGATTGACTAGGACTTTCTCTTTTAATCATCTCTTATAGACTATATTTCTTCTAAACCTTTTTATCTTTTCTCTTGCTCTGTTCTATTCCTGTGACTTGTCTGGCCTATATCTCTGCTTCCTTATTTGGAGGATGTCATCTCTCATATGTCTCCAGTCATGTTTAATGCTGTTATTTTACATCCTCGTCATTGTTTAACTAGTACTTTCTCTCTTCATCGTTCATCTAGATAACTTTTCTTCTAAATCTCCCTTAAAACTATTTCTTTTTTTTTGTTCTTGTACTATATCTAAAGGTTTTATGTTTCGATCTCTTTCAACTACGCATTCTATTGGTTCTGGGAATATCTTAAGACGAACATCGAAGTCCATCTTCGTTGTTGTTGTTTAACGAGGGTTGGGAGGGTGGGAACTTATCTTGAGACTTTTCTGTTTATGGTGATCTAGTGGCACATTTTCTGTTCTATGAGCCTAGGATTCTCGTGTATAAATGTCTGGTGTATTTTCCTACACTAGGGTACTACTGTTAAAACTTGTCTGCTTGCCTTCTCCAACCTAACTCCTGATCATTGTCAACAATCGATCACTCAACATCTTCTGTAAAATCCTTCTAGAGCCATGCTCCCTAACAACTTCCTCGTACTAACTCTTTACTCCTTTCTGTTAATTTCTGTTGCTTAACCCTTTGAAGTCGCTATTTTCTTTCTCTGAGTACTGCTATACTCTCTTTACTATCTTTCCTAGGAGACTTGCTCTGCTATAAAGGTTTCTTTCGTGTCTCAGTGTCTTAAACTCCTTACTTCTTTACTTTCTTGGAGCCTCTATCTGATTTGATTACTTATGACATCTCCTACTAAATCTTTGATTCATGTGGTACTCTTTGGCTAATCTTTTCTTCTTAATAACATGAGACTCTTATAAATTATTCACTTTAATCCGAATAGTCATTCTCCCTATTTTCTTTGTACTTCTAAGTCTTTTACTTCTTTAAGGGCTTCTTAGCTTAACTGATTGTGGCTTCAAGCCAGTCTAACTCATGCTTCTTATCTACGTTTCATTGAACTTATCAATTTATTTGTTCTAGCCATCTCACGATTTATCTTTCTGTTAACTGCTCTACTTTATTGGCTTTTTCTCTTTACTAGGCTCTAAGTTGAGGAGTGAGCATATTCATTCCATAAGGATCTATAAGTACGCATTTCTGCTTTACACTTAAGATCGGTGATGATCTGGTTAGGTGTTTGCATGCTTTACTAGAATCAAGGTTTCTGGAAGGAAGGGTCATCATTCGTTCTACATAAGCCTAGTCGACTACTCCTTGTCTTGGGATCCCGCAACTACTTTCAATTTTCTATGCTACTATCTTCTCACTTTGTTAACTATGTGCCTGAATGTACAGAATTTCCTTGTTACCTTTCGCGTTCTTCCTAATATCTTCCATATCTTGACTTTTGGTTCTTAGTTGTACTACCAATGCTAGTGGTGACTGATACTTCTAGTTACTTCCTAGATCTCCAATCTCCATTCTTGCTATAAGTTTCGACTCTGGCACTCTAATCTACTGTCTTTACTGATACTCTTATAACTCCCAAGTGTCTCCAACCTCTCGAGTTTATTATGTATACTTCACGGATTTCTACTGACTTGGGCTGATCTGTGGGTTCTACTATATTTGGTCTATTCTGTGGACTTCTACTAGCCTAGTAAGCCTCGTGCTGACTTGCCTTGATCTTTGGACTATACTGGGTTCTCTTTTTTGTTTCCTTGAAAATTTCTTTAATCTCTTTCTGGGTAATTTACCTTCCTATGTCTTACCATTTCTGAACTCTCGTCGAGATTCTTACAACCACCTATATATATACTGATAGAGGCTAGGGCAACATCTAATGCCTTGATAGGTCTCGATATCCTTATTCTAGTACTTTATGTCCTGGTAGGGTCTATTTCTCATGTAAGTTAGGTATGAGGTAGGCTCTGCCAGGACGGCTCCCTTAACTGGTATGGCTAAGCAGTTAAGAACTGGATAGCTTAAGATCTTGTCTCCATCAGATTGCTTGAGATAAGGTAACTAATTGTTTTTTTTTGTGACCTTTATTTGCCTGCTTGTGGGCCTGGGTTTGGTCTGGAAATCTGGAGTTTTCTAGGTCCTTTTAGCATCTCTCGTCTGTGGGAATCCCCTATGCTAATCTCTATCTCTTGTTCATTTTTATCCTTCTGTCTATTCCTTGTCGCTTGAGAAATTCGCTATCTATATAAGGCATTTGAGGCTCTTAAATCTATTTGAATGAAATTTATGAGGAGGGAAGGAATCTTATGTCTACTAGGCACTTTAATACTTTCTCGGGCTCTTTCTATTCTCTTTACTATTATAGATTCTGTATCTCTGCCTCTTCTTACATCTGGTTGCTTTAGCATCCTTACATCTTTCATACTACTATAGTTCTAATACATCCTTATTTATCTGTTTCTACTTCTTTATCCCTTATTAACTATAATTGTGTGAACCTCTATTATATGTTCTTTTGATCATCTATCTATCCCTTCACAATTTCCTTTCTAGCTTTCTCATTCACTTCATACTTTCCTGGGTAGTATCCTTTGAACTTTACTATTTCTTATTATCTCTTCACTTTTCTCATCTCCAGCTGGTTAACTAACTATGCATACTTCCTTATTTCATATAGATTTTTCTTCCCACTCTCTGGGTAACTTTTCTTAGAATCTTACTGTCTGGCTTCATATCTCATTTTTACTTCTGGTAATAGGTCAAAATAACTTTAGGAAAATTCTTAATGTGAGTCTAGAGTGTTTGTGTGTCATACACATGCCAAGGATCTCTAAACAAGATTAAAGTGTGAATAAATCAAAATAAGTTGCGGAATACTTACAATGATCTGTTGGAAAATTCAAAACTTTCTTTAGATGTAGAAGCTCCAAGCCTTTTGTTGAGTTCTAAACTCTTGGGTGAGTTTCCCTATCACCTTAAATTGACTCCCAAAGTGCTAGCTTTGATAAATTTTTGAAGCAAAAATTCAATCCAAGAAGGAAAGAAGTTCGGCCATAGGAGAAAGAAAGAATGAGAGTGAATAGTAAGTCTAACTTTGGTTGGTGTGTGAGTTTAACAAATCCAATTCACTATTCCAACTACTTCCATCACATGTCAAAATGTTGATGTAAGTAAAGTGGGTACCACCACTTTAAATTCAAAATTTAGTTGGCTTACACAACACACTTTGGGCTCGGGTTAGTTTAATCCGATTAAACTAAGTTTCTGTCGCGACGTAATTAATTCCAATTTAATTAAATAATAATGCGCAACAAAATTATTACGATAGTTGCTAACGAATTAATTCCAAATTAATTCGTTCGCCCGAATTAAAATCCAATTTTAATTCTGCATTGAAATCCAATTTCAATTAATATATCTGATATATTATTTAATCGATTAATTCTAAATTAATCGTGTTCTCTCTTCTAGACGAATTTAATCCTAGATAAATTCTTGCCGTAATTAATCCCAGATTAATTTTCTCTCTCATAATTAATCCTAGATTAATTCTGTTCAAGTCAAATATCATTGGTGAATCTTTGGAAGTGACCTAAGAGATCCCTGGATATGTTGGCAGTAAATACAATAATCGGACTATCCGAACACGTGCATACCCTGTACCACATTCTCACCGATTTACAAGACATGGTTGGCTTCTAGCACAGCACCGTTCCTACCCAATTCTCCAGAAATATTCAACTCGGAATATATAATTTGTATCAGGCGTAGTATACAATGTATTGCGTAATATAATACAGTATCAGATGTCACATGCTAGGTCTATGGCTGGAATTGTGTCTGCCCCGTATGAAGCATATATCGGATCCCGCGTAACTAGTCTCTGTAATCGGATAATCATGACCTAGTCATATTATCCCGATAGCTGCATCATTTAAGAGTACTAGTACCTATCCGGCGTGATCATCATCTCCATATGACTGAAGTGATACTCTCATCTTGACATCACACCCAATACATTCTGATTCTCAATAAACCCAGTAGAGGCGTACACAGAACATGTTAAAGCTCCGGACGTCCAAAACCAAAGTATATTGATTGTCGCAAGTATTAGCGATGCAAGTCTCAGGTTAAAGATCATATAGACACATAGCCATAATACCAATGGGATTCCGAAGGATTTATCCAAAGCCAAGCTGTTCCCGGTCCAACGGCTAACAGAACCTCTTATCACACTTGCATAAGTATCCAATACTTAAATATATGAGAACTATGTCGTTAAGCTTCCATAATGCGCACAATTATAATAGTAGTCTATTCCGTATTATCGATGTCCAGTCTCGATAATACTACGACTATGGATATTTAATGATTAAACCGTTTACGGATTAATACTGTCTCATATCTTATTAATCTGATTTAACCATATGGACTTTTATCATTTATATATCCAAGTAATCCAGTTACAAAATGATAAAATAGCAATTTTCTTTGTCACATAGTTAATTTGTACAAAAACACAATGTCTTTTACAAATAGTGATGCTATAGGTCATAATTGTCCAACAATCTCCCACTTGGCCTATAGCCAATCACTCAAGTGTCCAACACCTGAACTATGTACATGTCGCTCAAACTTTTGCTGAGGTATAGCTTTCGTTAGCGAATCTGCAAGATTATAATCTGATGCGATCTTTTCGATCTTGACATCGCCACGATGTATGATCTCATGAATCAGATGACACCATCGAAGTACATACTTGGATCATTGATGAGACCGTGGTTCCTTAGCATGTGTTGTAGCCCAGCTCAGCTGCTAACAGAACTAGTCCTAAACCAATTACGAATTTATAGATCCAAAATTCTTCTTTTGCTGCCTCAGCCACAGTAATATATTCCGCTTTTGTTGTTGAATCGGAAATAATATCTTGCTTGGAAGATTTCCAGCTCACTGCTCCATTATTCAAACAAAATATGTACCCTGATTGCGACTTACAGTCATCTTTATCGGTTTGGAAACTTACATCAGTGAACCCAATCACCTCAAGTTCTCCTTCCCCATAGACTAAGAAATCATCCTTAGTTCGTCTAAGATACTTAAGGATGTTCTTTACATCAATCCAGTGACCATCACCTGGATCGGCCTGTTAGCGACTGCACATGCTCAAAGCATACGAGACATCAGGTCGCGTACATATCATGGGATACATGATCAATTTGACTATGGAAGCATACATGATCTAATTCATTGCATCTCTCTCATCTTTAGTTTTAGGACACATGTCCTTAGATAGAGAGACACCATGTAACACTGGAAGCAGCCCCCTCTTAGACTGATCAATGTTGAATCTCTTCAATCAATGTACGAGCTCTGGGAGAGTCCAAGAAGCTTTCTAGATCTATCTCGGTAGATCCTTATTCCCAGAATAAAGGCTGCTTCTCCCAGGTCTTTCATGGAGAATTTTAATGAAAGCCAAGCTTTCACCGATTGTAACATGGGAATGTCATTTCCAATAAGCAATACATCATCAACGTATAGGACAATGAATGTCAGTGCACTCCCACTAACCTTCTTATATACACAAGAATCATCTTCATTTTGAATGAAACCATATTCTCTTATGATCTCATCAAAATGTTGGTTCCAAGAACGCGATGCTTGCTTTAATCCATAAATGGATCGATTTAACTTGCAAACCGTGTTTGCATGTTTTGGCACGAAAAAACCATCAGGCTGTTGTATATAAACATCCTCTAAAAGGTTTCCGTTAAGGAAAGCAGTTTTGACGTCCATCTGCCATATTTCATAATCGAAATACGCAGCAATAGCAAGCATTATCCGAATGGATTTCATCATGGCAACATGTGAAAAAGTTTCATCGTAATCGACACCATATCGTTGACGATACCCTTTCGCTACAAGCCTAGATTTGTACATTTGTATGTTGCCATCCATGCCCGTCTTCTTCTTGAAGACACATTTACAACCAATAGGCTTAATGCCTTCTGGTGCATCAACCAGTTTCCAAACTTGGTTGGTATACATGGAATCCATTTCGGACTTCATGGCCTCTTTCCATAAAGCGGAGTCGATACCTTGTATCGCTTCCTCATACGTAGCCGGTTCATATTCCTCAATAAGATTAATATCTACATCAGGTGAGATCAGAAACCCATACCTCTCAGGTTGTTTTCTGACTCTCTCCGACCTACGCGATTCTTGTGTATTAGAAGATTGTGGAACAGTCTCATCCCTGATAGACTGTTGGTGTTCCGTGAGGGGGTCGGTGCCAGGAACATTATCACTCTGATTTTCATCGAGTTCTACTTTCCTCCCACTTATCACTACATCTATGAATTTCTTTACGAGGAAAACTGCATGAAGAGCAACAAATACCTTGTTCTCTTATGGGTTGTAGAAGTAATATCTTTTGGTTTCCCTAGGATAACCTACAAATAGGCACTTATTCGATTTGGTTTATAGTTTGGTACCATCCAAACGTTTAACATATGCCCAGCATTCCCAAATCTTCAGGAATGAGAAACCCGATTTCTTTCCCGTCCATATTTCATATGGAGTCTGTCCAACAGACTTTGACGGAATCTTATTCAAAATAAGTATTGCACTGTTTAATGCGTATCCTTAGAAGGAAATTGGTAGCTCAGTGCGACTCATCATTGACCATACTATGTCCAACAAAGTTTGGTTTCTCCGTTCGAACACACCGTTCAATTGAGGTGTTCCGGGAGGAGTCCACTGTGAAAGAATACCATATTCTTTTAAGTAATCAAGAAACTCATTGCTTAACTATTCTCCATCATGGTTCGACCGTAATGTTTTAATACTTTTACCGGTCTGTTTTTCTATTTCGTGTCGAAACTTTTTGAATTTCTCAAAAGTTTCCGACTTGTGTTTCATGAGATACACATAACCATAACGCGATGCATCATCCGTAAAGCTTACGAAGTATTCATATCCACCTCTAGTCTGGCTAGACATGGGCCCACATACGTCACAATGAATGAGGGCTAACAGCTCGGTGGCACGCACACCTTTACCACTAAAATGTGTTTTAGGCATTTTGCCTAATGAACAAGATTTACAGAAATCATATGAATTGGGATCAAATCCGTCCAAGTATCCACTCTTCGAAAGTGTGGATATACAAGTCTTGTTAATGTGTCCTAGATGACAATGCCACATATAAGTTTCATATGTGTTACTCAATTTGAGCCTTTTGTTTGTCATGTTATATATTTGAGACTCATTTATATTCAAAATATAAAGACCATTATTAACATCTACTGTACATATCAAAATATCATCTTTATATACAAAACACCCAGTGTTTGGGAATACAAAGGTATACCCGCATCGGGTTAAACAAGATATAGAGATGATATTCCTAGTCAAACTATGTACAAAATAACAGTCACCTAATGTAATTACATGCCCCGATGGTAGTTCCAAAAAATAGGTCCCAACGGCCAAAACAACGGCTCTTGTCCAGTTTCTGACTCGCAGGTCGATCTCTCCTGAAGCCAGTCTCCTGCTAATCTGCAGATCCTGTACATCAATACATATGTGAGTACCACATCCAGAATCAAAAATCCAATTTTTAAAACCAGCAGTGGACATGTTTATTTCAGTAACTCTCATTCACTTCCTACTTTCCTGGGTAGGTATCCTTTGAACTTTACTATTTCTTATTGTCTCTTCACTTTTCTCATCTCCTGCTGGTTAACTAACTATGCATACTTCCTTATTTCATATAGATTTTTCTTCCCATTCTCTGGGTAACTTTTCTTAGAATCTTACTGTCTGGCTTCATATCTCATATTTACTTCTGGTAATAGGTCAAAATAACTTCGGGAAAATTCTTAATGTGAGTCTAGAGTGTTTGTGTGTCCTACACATGCCAAAGATCTCTAAACAAGATTAAAGTGTGAATAAATCAAAATAAGTTGCGGAATACTTACATTGATCGGTTGGAAAATTCAAAACTTTCTTTGGATGTAGAAGCTCCAAGCCTTTTGTTGAGTTCTAAACTCTTGGGTGAGTTTCCCTATCACCTTAAATTGACTTCCAAAGTGCTAGCTTTGATAAATTTTTGAAGCAAAAATTCAATCCAAGAAGGAAAGAAGTTCGGCCATGGGAGAAAGAAAGAAGAAGAGTGAATAGTAAGTCTAACTTTGGTTGGTGTGTGAGTTTAATGAATCCAATTCACTATTCCAACTACTTCCATCACATGTCAAAATGTTGATGTAAGTAAAGTGGGTCCCACCACTTTAAATTCAAAATTTAGTTGGCTCACACAACACACTTTGAGCTCGGGTTCGTTTAATCCGATTAAACGAATTTTTCATCGCGACGTAATTAAATCCAATTTAATTAAATAATAATGCCCAACAAAATTATTACGATAGTCGCTAACGAATTAATTCCAAATTAATTCATTCGTCCGAATTAAAATCCAATTTTAATTTCGCATTGAAATCCAATTTCAATTAATATATCTGATATATTATTTAATCGATTAATTCTAAATTAAACGCGTTCTCTCTTCTAGAAAAATTTAATCACAGATAAATTCTTACCGTAATTAATCACAGATTAATTTTCTCTCTCATAATTAATCCCAGATTAATTTTGTTCGAGTCAAATGTCATTGGTGAATCTTTGGGAAGCGACCCAAGAGATCCCTGGATATGTTGCCAGTAAATACGGTCATCGGACTATCCGAACACGTGCGTACCCTGTACCACATTCTCACCGATTTACAAGACATGGTTTGCTTATAGCAAAGCACCATGCCTACCCAATTCTCCAGAAATATTCAACGAGGAATATCCAACGGCTATTCCGGTCCAACGGCTAACAGAACCTCTTATCACACTTACATAAGTATCCAATACTTAAATATATGAGAACTATGCTGTTAAGCTTCCATAACGCGTACAAGTGTAATTCTAGTCTATTCCACATTATCGATGTCCAGTCTAGATAATACTATGACTAGGGATATTTAATGATTAAATCGTTTGCAGATTTATACTGTCTCATATCTTATTAACCCGGTTGAACCATATGGACTTTTATTATTTATATATCCAAGTAATCCAATTACAAAATGATAAAATAACAATTTCCTTTGTCACATAGTTAATTTGTACAAAAACACATGTCTTTTACAAATAGTGATGCTATGGGTCATAATTGTCCACCATAGAGTATAGTTGTTTTCGTAAGGAATACTATTCGAATAATTCGGGAAAGTTTACTAACCTGTCTATAGAACTTTGAGAACTTACTCGAAGATCAGATACTGGAGAGGTAGTGCCTCGTATACGGGTATCCCGGACATACTGCGTATACCAGACCTCAGCACTCTGCCCACTGTAGTCACTGACTCCTTAGACCATGCTATGTTACCATCTTTGTAACCTCTTCGATCTAGTAGATGCTACCGGTAGGGAATATGCATACTATTCCCCTGAGCCTGTCCTTCTGACTGTAAACTACACTATTGTTCCTATCTCAACCAAAATCCTATTTTTGGAACCAAAGCCCAGAACTCAACAATATGAAAAATAAGTTCATAATTAATAACTGTATAGTTATTAACACTTGTTTTCATACAAAGACTACACATAACCCAAATACTACTACCTGACTTTTATTTGACTCTGACTGGACTCTCACTCTATTTCTGACTCGTACTAGTGGACTCCAACCCTAGTGACTGCATCGGTATCCATCCTCCCGAGCTCATCCTCCGAGAATATCGGTGACCATAAAAAACTGGGAGTGGGGGGGGTTATATCGTTGTACGATCTAAGTGAGTGGACGAAAACTTGAAAAAAAATAAAGTTCCAGAAATATCTTTATATGAAAACTCTTTTATGAAAATTTCGTTTGAAATATCTTTTTATAAAACTTAACCTTTCTGAAAACTGCTTTCTGAAAACTGATTTCCGAAAACTATTTCCTGAAAATTTGATATCTGGAAATTCTTTTTTTTGAAAATTTGATGTCTGAATACTGGTCTGTATCTGAAAAACTTAATGTATGGGGGTGTTATGTATCGCCACTCCACATACGCATAACTAGAGCCAGAAGTGCAAATCCATGACTTTGGGGCATTACGTATCGCCATCCCCCAAAGCATGCCACTACTGTCCCTGAAACTGGTGATCTTGGGGTGTTACATATCGTCGTCTCCCAAGCCACTGAACTAGAACTAGGGGTGCGTATTTATGCTACCCCTAAGCTCTGAAACTAAGATCTAGGAGCATTTTTCATCCCTAGTCCTGAACTATGATCTGGGGGCATTACTTATCGCCGTCCCCCCAGTCCTCTACATGTGCATATGTTCTTTGTCCGTAAATTCCATGTATGTACAAGTTACATACTGAGATGGGTTTTTCCCCCATGCCTCGAAAAAAACCATAAAATCAATATCTGAAAACATTTCTTTTCTCAAACGTAACTTTGTATGAAAAATAACTGTAATAAAAATCATCTAACTCCCTGTAGCGTAAAAATATAAGTCTGGAACGAAAAATAACAAAATAAAAGTCAATTTACAAGAAGAGTGTCCACTCACTTTGTTGAAGTTATGTTAGCCTTTCATTGCTTCGCTGAAGAACTTGTGGTTTCTGCGATGATCTATCATCGATAATTTCGATTAGAAAATGGACTAAGAATATATAGATCGGAATCAAGTTAAATTTTTCTATTCAAATAAGGGCTATCATTCTGAGGCATATATTATGTATATTATGACGTAATTTATACATACGGGTTGATACGAGACTTGTAGGGTAGCCTCTAACGTGCTCGGGTGAAACTGGAATGACTTGTAACTGATTTGAGTAACTATTTGTCCACGCATCGTGACACAAAGTAGTGCGCGTCGCGACTCATCCAGAGACGTGCCCAAATTTTTGCCGTGCGCATCGCGATGCACAAATCCTTCACGTCGCGACGCGACCTACACCAAAACCGTTTCTGGGAAATTACCCAGATCGCGTCGCGACGAAAGGCTAAAAATTTGGTCTAAACTTTATTCATTCATACACAATTTGTTCCAAACATCTCCCAAACAATCAGATAACAAAAATCCTCAATAAATATTTCTTAACATCATCAGTCCTCCTCTTCAAATAATTTCTAATCTCATTGTTCTTATTATTTCACTAAACCTTTAAGATTATCCAAAAGCATTGAACACATATTTCTATAACCAATTTCTCTCCTATCAATCACTAATACACAAACCTTAACATGCCACTACCATCAACAAATGCTCATTTAATCAAGATTTCACAATTTCCAATTTGGGTCAAGATTCTTTACCTTATTTTCCTTGATTTCCTTCATCCTCTAAGTCCCCAATTTTTTCCAATCATCTTCTTAACTCTTGGAGATTGGTACTTGCTTCATTCCTTTGCTTCTTCTTCTTTCTACCTTCTTCTTCTTTCTCTTTTCCATTCCTCATATTTTTCCTTCTCATTTTCCTTCTTTTTTTTCTCATTTCTTGAAATATTGAATAGTGACCTCCTTATATACTATGGCTCATTTTATATTTGGAAACATGTAGAAACATGTAGAAATGTGGGGAAACTCCATTATTCTCCGGTTAGTTCCCCGTGGGACTATTTGTACTTTTTACAGGTTGCAAGCCCAACAATGTAGTGGTCACCGAGATCATAGGCATAACAGTCATCCTCACTTTGCTTCTACAGATGGAGACTCCATTTGTTAGAGTTGGTGCTCGACACGAAAATTTTTGATTTATTTATTGTAAATATGTTGCACTTTTATATTTTATTTTGAATAAAATTTAGTACTTTCATCGATATAATCTTTTGTCTAATAGTAAAGACGTAAATATCCCATAGAATGAGTTATTGTAATGTAGTTGTAAAATCGCCGCAACAGACACTGAGAAACATTACAACTTGATTCATTATTAAAATAGTTCATAGTCAAGATTTACATATATGGTCGGTTAGTAAACCCATAAGACTGGTACATATCGTATATTAGAATAATTGTAATGGCTTATCTCAGTTAGCCATGAACCTTAGAGAGACTCATATAGACATGTAGGTATTTATTGGATAAATACTAAACAACTCACTTTAAAATTCCTAATAGATGGTACACCAACGTCAAAAAGAAATCTTCTCGAGTCGAGTAGCATAGTAGCTTATTTGACTTGAGATACCACTGTAGATATGTAGGATATCCTCCACACTTTGATGGTAGTCACATCAATGATATTTTAAGATCAGATCTCCATCTGTTCATTGAGTATGGATAGATACTTATGATTTATTGTGTTGTATCTAGAGAGGTCTGTCAGTCCCGTGTACATGATTTAGGTATCTAATATGTGATTCTTTAAAATCCTTAACCTAGGTATACTGCGAAAACGAGTTTCGAGTATTTATTTGGAGAATTACAATTATTTTACGACATATTAGAATTATTCATAGTGGAGATTGGACGTTATTCTATATCTCTGGAATAATTCGGATAGTCTATGACAATTGGATTAAATATATGCAATGATCTCGACTTGTATGGTTCAACTCGATTATTTGTGGTTGTCGTAATTTGTGAGTGGACAAATTACAGACAAGGAAATAGTTTATGTGATAGATAAACTTGAACTTAGAGAGTCCCATAATATGAAGTGTACTCATTGAGCACTTAGGTAATTAATTATGGATAATTCAGATTATTCATAATTTACACATGCGTGTAAAATTTAATGTGTATTTGTATACGATACATAATTTATTTAGATACACATTAAAGGCCAAACGGTAATTAGAATTTACCACATGTCTTTATTATGCTTAATTAAATTAATTAAAAGTTAATTGACTATTGATTATAATAAAGAAGGTATATTCTTGGAATTTTTTTCCATAACTTTATTTTGTCTTTTATGAATGGAAATTCAAATTAAATTATTTGTTAATTAAAATTTGAGTTTCTAGATGAAATAATATTTTTGGAATATTCTTTGTCACTTGGCCAATTGTGATTTGCTAAACCATAGGGTTTTGACACTTGGATTCCACTAACTTGGAGACAAATAAATTAAATATATTTTACTTAGATTAATATGTGTAATTTTTTGGACCAAGTTTGAACTTGAAAAAGACCAAAATGGGCCTCCATTTTCATCCCATTGTGATGAGAAATGAATATTGTTTTTTTCATTTTTGAGTTAGCCATTTTTCTCAAAGTGTTGAGAGCAAAAAAGAAAGAGTCAGGGTTGGTTTCAAAAGAAGAAATTTAAAGGAGAAGGATTTGAAAATTTGAAGTAAAATCAAAAGCTTAATTGGATTAATGTAATGCTTTTGTTTCAAGTCTTGGAAATTATTTTTCCCTAGCATGTCTATAAGTATTTGATATATATATTACATGTTTCAAGTATATTATTAGATAATATATTTGTTTCCAAATTTTGGTGTTGTTGGATTTTGATAATGACCTTAGTTTTCTTTGATTTAGCACATGTGTTATTTGAATTAATTATTGAATTAGATTCAAGATATGATATTGCCATTATAGAGTGTTGTAGCCACTCATATAATGCCTAAAATTGTTCTTGATACTTCATTTGTGGTGACTTTAAAATGGTGTAAATTAATTTGATTAAATTGGTGAGAAATTGGATATTTACATGAAAAATGGATAAATTTATTTTCTGTATTAGATCTGGAAAACAGAATATTTTGTGAGTAAAAATATGATGTTTGAATGTGTATTGGGTGTTAAAAAAATATCGAAAAATATTCCAGGTCGAAAATTCATAAAAACGGTAAAATTACGTAAAAATGGGCTTACTGCGTGAGAGCTGTCTAAGTAGTGAATTGTTCACTGTTTGGATAGTCCAGGGGCTAATCGATTATTGTCTAAGTGACCAGATCGACCCGACGCAATAGATTTTTCGTAGTATTTATTCGGAAAGGTTTTCGTAAAATCTTTGTCGAGTTTTGCGATTAGTTTATGTTGTTAAGTTTTTAACAAATAATATGTTTAGGTGAAATACGATCTAATTAGAGGTATTGGATATCGGCTAATTTGTTCGGAAAAAAATTAAAATATTTAAGAACCCATTTTTTTCCTAAAACCGCGCTTTCGCTACCAAAACGCCAACAAAAATGGTATTAGAGCGTCTGATCCCACATCCAAAAATATATTTCATGCTATTAAATATTTGATATTTAATCCAATTTATTTTTTTCATGTTAAAATTAAATTGATTGGATAAATTTTTTATTATTTGATAGAAATTGAAAAATCCATATAATAAGGCTTTATTTGTTTATGTGTGTATTAGTACACTTTAAAGGCCCGTCTTGTCAATACAGATGCGAATTGATTTTTATGATCGTGCCCGCAACGTGCCAAAGCTGTGTGGTTGTGGTTTATAGAAATTAATTTACAACGGTATAACTTATTTTGATAAGTGACAAATTTGAGAGAAAGTGCATACCAATAGATGCCAAAGCAGTAAGGTAGTGCATAAGTACCCTAAGTTTATCATTGACAAGTATTGTCTTGAACACGCCCCATCCAACAGATGCCAAAGCAGTGATGATCGAAAATGGTTCATGACCTGAATTAGGAGTCATATTTGATGTGATTGATAATTGTTATATACTCGCGAACATACGTAGGCGCAACATGCCAAAGCTGTGTGTCGAAACATGTTCGTGGGATCCACTTCCTACTATAAAATTTAATTTAATTATTGAATTCTCATATTTTATTTTGGGATTATAAAATTATATATAGTAGTGGGAGGGAATTTTTAGATTAAAAATCCATGATCTGTTACATGTTGTATAATATCGATGAAATTACTATATCTACTGATTCTTATTTTCTTTTGTTAAGTTTTGTGATGGCAGCAACCGCTTCTAATCCATTTTCCTAAAACCACGCTTCCGCTACCAAAACACCAACACCATTGGGGATAGAGAATCAGCCCTGAAAACTACCTTGTAATATTTATGGCGAGATTGAGGAGAACCATGTTTTCATCTTTTGCATACCTTTTTTTAACTCTGATGGCGTTGCATATCGGGAAATCGCTTTTATTCAAGATGGTGGATTGGTAGGTGATGATAACCATTACTTATTGGCATGTATTCTTGAACGTAAATGTGTGTTCACTTGGTCGATCAAACCCTTGAGTGGGGAGACTTAGTTGTGGATAACATTTCATGCCTTAGGTATAAAAAAAAGGCACGTCCACTCGGTCGATTGAACCCTTAATGGGGAGACTTAGTCGTGGGTAACCTTTCGTAAATAAAAGCTAAGCCTTACTATTTTAAGCCCACATGAAAGCCCGTATGTGTTATCCATTGGAAGCTACACTTATGTATGTGGTTGGGCACCTAATCATTTGAAATTGATTGCATATTTTGCCTTGAGATGTAAAACTTATTAGGCCTTTTCAACTGGGATAAGTTTACATTTCACGATGATTGGGCCAAAAAATTTGAAATGGTAATGGGCCACTATGTTTGAAAACCCTATTGGGTCTAAAATTTTTAGTTATAATCCAAGTGTACCATACATGAGTCCGATATCTATACTAGTTTTCATCCAGAAAGGATACGCCTTATTTTTTTCTCATTTGGATATCTCTAAATATTTCTTAGCCCATCCCAAATAATCATGATTACTAAGAGTCCAATTCGTCGCTTTTAGATAATGACACGATCTCTATATTAGGTTTAGTCATTATGTGGATAGACAGTCTTTGTATTTTAGTGATGAAATGAAACCAAAGTAACCAAGGTTCACCTTGTAGTATAAAAGAGAATGAGCTCCCAAACCCCATATTGGTGTCCGAGCTAAGCAAAACCTAGGACAGATATAGACTTACCACGTGTGTGAGAGAGATAAGATTGGAAGGATATATGCAGATGTGTGAAACATTTTATAGATATCATGCATCTCAAGCATTGCACGCATGCATAGATGCATCATGCTGACCCTTTTTAGTTGAAGCTATCATAACGCCACATTGGGTTAGAGAACAAGACGGGTTAGTCAAGAAGCACACGGAAAGCACCAAAATAGGCAACATTGACAGTTCCCGCATGGATCAATTGGAAATAACTGTGAATAAAATAGCAGAGCGCCTACAAAGCTTAGCCAACGCTATTGCCAACATGGCAACAACTCAAATAATAAAAGCCGAAACTGGTAAAATATGGTGGATGACCATAATGACATCTTACTTCAGGCAATTGAATAAAACAGTCATGAACTTAAGAAACAAGGCATGTTGAAGTCATTAGAACATAAACCTTTGCAAAACTCAGTACCCCTCTACATGGACCTAAACAAGTACTGCCATTTCCACCGATTTCTAGGGCATGAGATGGACATATGTATCTGCCTTAGACATGAAATCCAGAACCTGATTGACGTCGGCAAAATATCGCACCCTAAATGAACCACAACCATGCAGTAATCAGATTTCAAATCATCATATTTTGCTTATTTACTTTTCGTAATGTGATGACTCATTCTTTTTTGAAATAAATTTTATTTTGCAAATTTTTTCGTCTCTGAACAAAGGATGAGCATGTCTAAATCCTTAAAAAAATTTAAATTTTGGAATCACTAGCAGATTGCTATCCTAAAAATTATGTACTAAAACTTAAGCTTAGAATTGCATTGCCTACTTAGAAAGAATTTATGCTGGCACAACTTGTAGAGATGGTCAAGACACTTAACATTCATTGACTATTTTTCAAAGCAAAGGATGAGATGACATTGGGTTAAGAGGATGACACAAGTAAAAAGAAAAGAGAGAGAGAAAAAAGAAATGTAAGGGAAAATAGGAAAAAGAAATGAAAGAAAATAGGGAATCCCATAAAAGCCTACTCGTCTGTTTGGATTTTTTAGTAACCAAGAGTATCATGAACCCCACGACTACTTTTGCGTCAAATGTCTTCTCAAATATCGAGTAAATAGAGGCCCAAATCACAAATACAGAGTCTTTGCATCAAAAGGAAGTTTTACAACTTAAGGAGTCTAGGGATAAGATAAACCCATATATATATATATATAAAAACCTATTTTTCCCTCACCATCTGTTAGATTACCTTGACCAAGGAAGAAAAGAAAAATGAACTAAAGTGTTAGTATTAGTCTACGCTTAACGCCAACATAAACTGATCCGAGTTGTGTGTTCTTTGTAAAAGAATCACACACATATGGAGAAGTATTTGAAAGGTGAAACCTTTGTTGAAATTGAATTTTGAGTTTAGACAATGCTCATATTTTGAAAAGAGACTGGATTTTAAAGAAAACTATTGATAACATACAAAGAGTCAATGCATGTCAAGGAAAGAATTTGGAAAGCGAAGCCGATGATTTGGAAATTTCGAGGGATAGTCTGAGAAGAAAATGAGACGAAGTCTGACGATACCTCAACAAAAAGAGCATCGTGACTCCCCACTCCTACAAGGTGAAGAACGGGCATGCAGTTAGAGATATTTTGTATGCATACATGCATATATGCAAATATCATTTCTTTTGCAGGAAAATTGAACAAGCGTTAGTCTTCAAGAAGTGAAGCAAGACACAGAACTCTCAGTAGCAGCCAAAAGTCAAAGCTTCCAAGATACATAGCACTTGATAGTCAGAATAACAAGACATGGGGGCGAAGCTTGCCTAAGAAAAAATACTGGAGGCGAGGCCCGCCTGAACGTAGTGACTGGGTCGTTATATTTTTGGAACAACGAAAATAAAAATAGACTTTAGAAAATCTTGGGATCAAGAAAATATTATGAACATAAGCAAACTATGTAATACCTTGAGGAAAAAGGATTTTTGAAATGCATCAAACAACAAAGGAATTTTAAAGAGGGACCGGCCTAGAGATGAAATGAGTTGAATGATTTGGAAAATTCCTAACACCAATGGATTGGAGCACTCTCTGACTTGGAATGCGGATAAATAGGTTTGAAATACTGAAAAATTTAGAAAATTAGAAAGATGATTGGGATGAATATCAGACTTCAGGAATGAAGTGAGACCTTGGGAATAAGGGCAATACAATAAATGGTTTTGAGAGTGGAATAGGACATTGGGAAAAAAGACAAGACAACAGATGAAGATAGGACAACAAACAACTCTGAGAATGAGGTACAGTTTTCAAGAATGAAGTTGAAGCAAGGAAGAAAAGCTAACGAGGAATAGGATACGCTACAAGAGCCCCTTAAGAGTGGGTCAAGGTATAAAAAACTTTGTTGCAGACAACAGATAAAACCTCCAAGAAACAAAGTATCCAGAGTCAGAAAATTGAGGACAAAGCCCACATAAAATGGAGAACTGTGGGCAAAGCCCATATAAAAGAGAATGTTAGGGGTGAGGCCCGCTTACAAAAATATTTAGAGTTTGAATTACCTCATCAGGTCATGGCATTGGAGGATAGACGGTCCAACCAATATAAGAATAGAGATCGAGACATCACATAACTGATCGAGGCATCATAGGACTCGAGGTTCCGAACACAACAGAGACTGAAGCATTTGAAAACCGATCAAGGCATCTAGGAACTTATGGATTCAACTATCGGAACAAAGATCGAGACATCATATAACCAATAGAAACATCAGAGGACTTGAGGGTCAGTAAAGATCGAGGAATCTCACAATCAGTCAAGGCATCATGGGATTTGAGGATCTAATCACAGTAGATATCAAGGCATCTTAAACCAATTGAGGCATTAGGAGACCTGTAGATTCATTACAAAATAGATTGAGATATCTCAACCGATCAAGACATCGGGGGACCTACGAGTTCTTCAATCACCACAGCAGAGATTGAGGCATCTGGGGACCTGAGGGTTCATCACAATAGAGATCGAGGTATCTCAACCAATCGAGGTATTTGAGGACTTGCGAGTTCATCAACTATCACAACATGGATTGAGGCATATCAGCATTAAAAAGCTTGAAGGCCCACCTATCATTGATGAACTATTACAAAGCCAGGTAAGTCCGGCAACGCCCGACAAGCCTAGTAAGTAAAAATGCATAAATGCCTTTGATATACATATCATTATCACACATTACATAAGCCTATCAAAGTGGGAGAAACTGTAGTCATTGCAAGTTTATGTGTAGCTGACCGGCGTAAACACACACGTATAACGCAAGCGTACGTATCGTTCAAGTAGTATAAAAAGTATCGATCCCACGAGGACTTAATATCTAAACTATTAATTTTATGAAGTCAAATGATTACTAGTATCTAACAGATTGATTGATTGATTTGAAATGGTGACGATTCTAAATTTAAAAGTAAGTAAATAAGATTGTCGAAAGTAGATTTTAATTCAATATTAAAAACTATCTAGGGTTGTGATTTCTTTTAATATCATTTTAAAGATGAAGTGGTTATCTTAAAGTTGGGTAATATATTGATTTATTAACCTGGAACACTAAATTATGTAAAAGCCTCTTCCGATGGTCAATTACAAATACCTAGTATAATCCAATTGAACCATATGTCTATGTCAACCAAATTACCTAGATTCATTAAGATTAAGTTCCAATTAAGGCTACCCCCGCCCGACAGGTATATTCCTATCCTGTAAGGAAATCTATTAAAGGGTTATCTATCCTCAAGGAATATCGTGGGCTATTGAGTCTGAGGTCTTAAACTTAAAATCCCAATGTCTAGTTCATTTTAAGTTTACCTAATCAATTTTATTAATGGCCAGTTAATTAAAAAGCATTAAGATTAAGACTCAATAAATAAATCTTTATATTACCCAAACTATAATCTAACCCCTATAAACCAGTGATATTAGAACTCATCACAACCATAGATAACTTATTTAGTTACAACACATAACTAAGGCTGGTAAAAACTTGAAAATAAAAGACATGAAGTAAAAATGCGGTAAAGTAAATACTGAAAAGTAAATTACAATAAAATAAAATGCTAAGGTCAAAGGAATTACTTTTACTACTACTAATTTAGATATCTCCCACAAAATAATATATAAACTTGTGATAATATTACCAACCGACCAATCTGGCGGTATCCTGATTAAGTCAAATTAAGTCCAACCAGCCATTAAGGCGGTAATATTTGTCCATAAACCATCCATAAAGACGAAACCAAAATTAAATTACCAACCGACCAATCTGGCGGTATCCTTGATTAGTCAGGTTTAAACCAGATTAAAATTAAATTACCGACCGACCAATATAGTGGTATCCTTTTTAAGTCAAATTTTAAATAGTGAATAAATTATTTTTAAGGGAGATTAATCTAAATAGCAATAGTAAAAGAATTACCTTTCACCCTAGCTGGGGAAGTTACCTTCTCATGGTGAATAGTAAAAACTGTAAAAAGTAAAGAAAGTAAATTGCTATTATTACAAAAAGTAATTAAAATTTAATTACAAAACTTAAATTAAAGACACTAGAGAGAGAAACTCCCTATTTACATCAAAGAAATGAGAGAGAATGGTACATCTAAAACTGAAATCTCGAGCTCAATTTATAGGCCTCGGTGGGGTTCCAGCGTCGCGACGCCAAGGCCTTTGGCGTCGCTACGCCAGCTGCAGTTGGCGTGGCATGCTCTGGTTTTGACACGTGGCAATTCGGATAAGAAGATAAGGCGACACGTGGCGAGGCGGCTAAGAGCTCAATTATTATGTTGACATGGCGATGACGTGGCGCTGAAGTGGCAATGCGGCTGAGATCAAGTGTCCCCACCGTAGGATTGCGACATGTGTCATGTTGTAATTGGCTGATGCTGACATGGCATGTTGACTCGGTTGACCCGATGACATGGATAATGACGTGGCAAGACGCATGGAAGAGTTGACTCGTTGACCGGATGACGTGGCGACACGTAGGATGACACGTGGCACGTGTGGAAATAATAATTGTCGGCAACGTAGGATGTGACACGTGGCACGGCGCACATTAGCAGATCGGCTGTGATGGTGACATGTGGCACGACGCATGTTAGCAAAGTCAAACTTCTCAAATTCTAACCCGTTGACCCGGCGCACGTTAGCAGCTCTGGTGCACGTTAGGCATCGCGACGCCAAAGGCTTGCGCGTCGCGACGAGCCAAAATTACCGAAATGCCCTTTTTGCCAATTTTTCATGTTTTGCTCCAAATCACCTCCAGAATGACCTGAAACTTTATTTTTCTACAAAATAACACAAAACACATCAAAATATTCACAAGACTCAAGAAACTATACAAAATATTAGGTTAAATGAGTGGGAAATAGTGATATAAATAACACTCATCAGTAGCCCGATGATAATATTTGTAAAAAGGCGTCACTTGAAAGTTTGACAAGTTGCGGGGTTAAGTGTCGGAAGAGGAGGAAACTTCAAGGAATTCAAAAAATGGATGAATCATGGCCGTACATCACTTATGTCCGTCCTGACTTCTTCCAGTCGGTCAAATGTATATTTGAAATACCAAATCCGGTCGGACATGTATCGAGTTACAGTTTTTCAAAAAAGAGGTTGGATTATGCCAAACTCTCCCTAGATTTATAAAAAAAATTATTTATTTTTAAAAATATCGTCATTATCCACAAACCTTTTGCCTATTTAAATCCAACTGATGGAACTTAAAGGGCATTGGAAAAAAGACTAGAAAATATGAGAATGATAAAAAACTAAGAGTGAGAGAGAGAAAATCTTGTGAAATCCTTGGACTTTCACCATTTCCGACGAATGAATCAGCAAAAACTCAACTCCCAGAGGCTTATTGCGAGCCCAAATACACACAAGTATGTATGGCCAGAGTTCTATAAAATATATCTGGCCAAGCCTCTCCGAGACCAGGCCGATGTGGTACTTATTCTCATTTATCTCTATAATATCCCGAATTTTTCGAAGTAATTCTAGAAGATTTCTGAATTGAAGTTTAGGTTTTAAAACTTGATGATGTTCGAAAATAAGAACTTATGTGTTGGAAAATAGGTCAGAATATTTTTAACTGAAACTTCATTGCATTGGAAAACACATGGTTTCGAGAACCGGTTACTCTATTCCTGTTTATATCGTTATAAGTGAAAAGTTTATTATTTTAGCAATAAAAATAGCAAAAGAACTCTGATTGAATAGATTCTTAAACCATTGGACTCGTTTTTCCAAGATGAATAACTTTCATGCTGAACTCATTTCAAAGATTCATCATAAGAGCTTCTAAAATGCGAATTTTTGAAAAAGCCCTATGCTAGAGACTTAGCTATAATTTTGTGGGGGGCAACTTATAGGATCCTGACCATCCGAAAATGGTTGGCCCACTACTCGGTCAATATGGACTTGTTCATACATGGTCCGATCAGTGTGCCAGACTCAAACAATGGACGCTTGATATCTATTTTGAAAAGTTTATATATAAGATAATGATTTTGAAGGAAATTCATTTGATCTTGATTAAGTTTTCAAAGATTTATTTTTGATTTAAACATATATGGGTCATGGGAAAAGAATGGTTTCAAAAGAATTACATTTTGATTATGATACATTTCGATATCGTTTATAATATTATATGATATGATATGTTTCTGTCACGACACTTGTATATGGTTATTATGGTTTTATAATTTTGATTTTGTTGTGGCGTTTTTTTAGGGCTCTGTCTAACTGTAGTGGATCGACCCAATACCTTTTGTCGACATGAGCTTATTTTGTTCATCGTTCGATCTGTGCGTGAGATTTGGACATTGGGTGCTTGTTATGGTTCTTTCATTTGAGTTTATATTGGACGTTTGATACGGATTTACCATGATGATGAATTTCGAAATTGATTTTGTTTACACTAAAAGAGTTTTTATAATGTGTTTTTGAGATGTTTTTTAGAAAAGATTGGTTTACATTTTCCATTTTGATGATGTCAGAAATTGGCAAGTTTCAGACTATCAACATCATAAGAGCACTATGATTAAATGTCACTTCTGGCTGTGACGATGGATGTATTTATAGGTATAAAAATTTACGTTCGTTATAGGAACACGTATGTATATCAATAGTTTAGTCATTGATATTTTGAGATTTGGGATGGTTATATATATACTTTGTTGTCAACCATACAATGTTGTATGTATGATTGGATATGTGCGTATGTAAACTTTGATGTTGATAGTGTTTATGTAACACCCTGGTAATCCTTACAGCTATTACATTATAGGACACATGATATATGATATAAATTATGTTCAGATACATATGCACTCATGAAATGACTTTGGGGATGATCGACAAATTCTTCGCAATTCCGATACGAAATTGTACGATGTTCCACTCTGAATAGCCCTTTGTATTTGAGCCATATATTTTTCATACAAACTCTGATTTTTATGAATTTTTTAATAAACTAAATCTAAGGCCAAGACCTACAACTTTTGTGTTGAATATTCTTCCAAATCTGAATCACAAATAGGTAAAAAATATAGTTAAAAAATTCAGATGAATAGTACCCGTGGACCCATCTGGAGAATTCTCAAAATCTCTCGAAAGTTCTGATTTTTTTCATTTAAAAATTATAAAAATTAGCTAAATCAGCCCCTATTATAAAATTCACACATCCCTAACGTTTGAGAGAAAGAGAGAAACGTGAGAAATAAGAAGAATGAAGAAAGAAAGAATAAGGAAATAAGAGGGAAGCCATGTTTCTCACCAAAACTAAAGAGGAAACAAATACAAATTCACACATAACAAGTTAAGAAGAAGAATAGAAACCATAGAAGACTTGATGATGAAGGAAATATAATGAGATGAGGTAAGTCCATATTGACCCAACACTTGAATTGTGAAGTTTTGATAGGGTGATGTTATACAAGTGTTATGAGCATCTTAGTGATTGCATTAAGGTGGGCATTGAACTAAGAAAATTGATTTTATAAAGAAATGACCAAGTTTATAAAATCTAGATATTGAGCTAAGTAATATTTACAATGTTAAAGAGTTGTCTTGATGATAGAATGTTGACATAGCGTGTAAGAAGATTGAAGTTTAAAGAAGTGCTTGTGTAAAGGCTATGGTGTGAGGGTGTTGGAAATGCATTTGGGAAAATTAGACATGGAAAATTTAATGTTGGGGCCTGAAAACAGGCGAGGGTCACGTTGTTAACTGGGTAGTGCCGCGACGCGTAACAATGAAAAGGCCTTTGTTTCAGCTTTGATTGTGTGAGCATCGCGACGCTCAGAGCTTAGCGTCACGACGCGAAACAGGGCATGCTCTCTGTCTGGTTCTGATTTCATGGGCATCACGACATGCCAGACCCAGCGTCGCGACGTGAGGTAGAAACAACTTCATTTTATTTCACATCTAATTTTAAATATTAGAGGCCACCCTAAGGATTTTATATCAACATATATTCACACCTTATGGCAAGTCGCAAGTATAATACGTCATGTGATATTTATAGACGTGTTGAATTGAGAAACTTAGTTTAATTCCAAAACATGATTCACACATTATATTCTAATGAAATTCTCGATATTAGACATCGCAGGAACCGTAATATTCTTCGACGAAGCAAATGAATACCAGCCAGATCCTAAAATCTGTGAGTGGACACTCTATTTCTAAGTTGACTTTTCATTTATAATGTTTTAAGTAAAGATTTATTTTTACGCACATAGGGTGTTAGTCGATTTTATTACAGTTATTTTATGAAAGAGAATTTTTTAAGAAGTATGATTTTAAAAGCATGATTTTATGATTTTTGGAGCCATGGGGGAAAAACCCACCTCAAGTTGTAACCTAAACGAGTTTAAGATCCGACCTTATGAGGGGTGTAATACAACCTTAAATCATTCATAGTGTCTCATACTAGGTGGTGACTCTATTATTTTTGGTTAGTTCACTAGTGGGACTATCCATACTCTCTACGGACTTTGAGTCCAATAGTGTTGTGGTCGCCAACGTCATAGGCATAACGGTCAACCCCGTTTTGCTCTTTCACATGGCAGCCTAATCCAATGAGAACTCCAACCTTATAGACAATTATAAAAAGAATGTCCATGGTTACATAATCGATATCTTGAAAATGAGAGAATGACTTGAGCTTTCAAAAATATTTTTAGGTTCTTATAGAAAGTTGTGAGAATTTTTAATCACCCAAGTTTTCTCTTTGAGTAAAAAATGATCTTCTCCTATTCTCACCCATGGACATAGGCATCCATTGCCTACCTATGTAGTTCAGAGTTTTTGGTTATGTTTTTAGCTTACGTATTAATTCCCCCGCCACCAAACAAATTTTACATATTAGATATATAGTTGTTTGTATGGAATTTACTCATTAACATCGAACTAAAATTCCCTGTCAACAGTTGATGTTGTATTTGAGGCTCTGTTTCAAAAGATAATAAACATTGCACAAGATGGTCGGAAGAGGAATAACTCACGGTATTGATAGAAACAATTTGTTAACGGAAGAATAGACGAAGATGATTAAAGAAGAACTTAAAAGAGACTTGATGAAACAAAATGAGGAATGAGAATGCTTCCAGAAGTTTGTGCAGTCTACCTTGGAAAAGTTAGAGAAGTGACTAGGTGGAGGAGAAATTGAAAAAACTGAAAGCTTATATGACAAAGAGTATGCCCGAAAAGAACCCGGTAATGTTACTTCATTGAAAGTGTAGGTTCAAATATCTATAAAATCTTAGGTAAAAGTATTGGGATTTATGCCATAGAGCTTCATGTAATATGCAAACATAACTATTCCTTTGAAATAAACGATGCATTATTCAATTTTCAATAGTTTTGATTGAAAATCGCATAATGTTAATTGTCTTATTTACCCTTGATTACTTATGTGTCTTCATGGTTAGTGTATGAGTGTCATACACGAGAGGATTTAAGTTGGAAATTAGTAATCTAAAATAGTCCATAGAGAGCAAACATTGCAGGTACTTTATTTATGGTTTATCTATAATTGTTGTCCACTCTATAAATGTATGGCGACCTTGATCCAAGATCGTCCATGTGGTGACATGAGAATGAAGGCTCCTTATATGATGTGATCATATAAGAATTGACCCAGATAAAAATGAATTTCTCATAATATCCGTTAAATAAAGAAATTCAATTCAATCTACTAGATTTTCATATATGGATTTATCTGAATCCTGAGTGTACTACGAACTCCTGCACGACAAGCTGTGTCCTTTGATTTAAAAAAGGTGAGGTTGGTGTAGAAATCTTGACTAGAAGCTATGTATTTTAGGGACATGGTTTGGTGTATAGCTGGAGACGTTTTATACAGATATGGTGTTTACTCCTTCTTGCAAGAAGTAGTGGAGTATCTTCCTTAAGGGTTAATTCGATACTTGAACGATTAGAGCACTCAAGTCTTTCTATTGCGAATAGAAAGATTAATATTCATAACAGTTATGAATAAATAGTTCATTAGATAATCAATGGTACTTAAGGTAAAAATAATTCTACGCATAACAGACATTTTTACCTGCTTCTAATTATGAGATACTCGTGAATGATCAATTTGTTTCTAATGACTATATCGATGGACACCAACGTAATTCGACTTATTTTATATATGCAGTAACGAGAGTACAACTTTAGGTTTTTAGTGGAATAACTTAAGGTTAATAATTCAAAATATTTAATTAAAGAGTTTAATTAATATTCCGAGATTATTGGAGCTTGGAACTGTAGGTCCATTTGGTCCCTATGCTAGCTCAATATACTGTAACAAATTAAATAAAATTGGATAGTCCAATTATAAACTCACATATATTATGATTATTAATATGATTAATAATACATTTGTCACACATAAAACAATATGTTAATTTTAATATATAGTTGTCCATAATAAATGATTATATGATAATTATTTATTTTAAATTTTATTATTAAATTAATAAAATGGTAATTTTTATTATATGTGTCTTACATAACTTATATGAATCATCAACACTGTAATAAAGCCATTGGAGTAATAAGACGATGGCTTCCACGCCTTATGAGAATCATTACTCTTAAATATTCATAGTCGTAGTTTTGTGAATAATCTGGGTGTTCACAAAGCGGAGAGACTAGCATGATGATATGATCCGCCCTTAAGTGGGGTAGCCGATCTCATAGGCTACTAGCGGAGATCCATCCACTTGGTGTATCACATGGATGCATGAATTGCTCGTGTCCATCGAACTGACCGCCGAAAGTTTTCATATGGAGTGTTTATCCCATATGTCTGTGAGAAATTTCATGTATCGATTATATGACTAGTCCTTAGACTTGAGGTCTTTACAATCTTATGTGTGGATCAAATAACTTTGACATTCTCCTTCCCTGGTTCAAAAGATCCGGTCATAAGGGTATGATTGGGTCATTTTTTGAAACACATGAAGTTTGTAAAGATACAACAGAGAATCGCCACTCTCTCAG
Organism: Zanthoxylum bungeanum; assembly: GCA_019454045.1. Taxonomy (NCBI): domain Eukaryota; kingdom Viridiplantae; phylum Streptophyta; class Magnoliopsida; order Sapindales; family Rutaceae; genus Zanthoxylum; species Zanthoxylum bungeanum. The sequence goes on along the minus strand of SKCR01027588.1, from coordinate 407,089 downwards.
ATAATATTTTTTATAAGAGTAGTATTCCAGTTCACGGGTCGATATGTGTGATCAGTGCTTGAGACTGTGGCCACAGCGGAAGAATCATGTGAGATTCTTGGGTTAGCACGATTCATGACACTATCAACATCATACCTTTGACCATATGGGTAGACACTTTCCGTACACTAGGTCAATAGGTGGGGATACAGTGAGGCGATAGACCGTATCATATGTAAATCGCATACAGAATGAGTATATATATATTTCCTTCTCATTTGGGGGCCTTGGCATGTTGCTAGATGTCAACCTTGGTCATTGAAATCGAACGACCATCTGATCAGAAGATAATTTATATTCGATTAAATTATCACGATTCATTTCATGTCTAACTTGAGGGGAACCCAAAAGGTCACACATAATAAAGTCGAAATCAATGGTTAACAGTGCACAATACAAATATAACAACATATATGATTGTTGTAGGAATTGTTCATAAATAGTTCAATGTGTTTAATTATTGAATAGATCATTTATGGGTTCCATAGTGGCTTAGGAATTGGTGAATGACGATGGGGGCACTTTGGGAATTGGAATTTAAAAAAATTACTATTCACGTGAATAGTAAAAAAAATTTTATTTGTTTTGAATTCCAATTCGGCCCAAACTCTGATTAGGATTTTATAATCTCATTAAACCACTAAATTATGATCCAATGGCTAAGATTAAATTAGCTTTTATCCCACATCGGATTCTTAATTAATTTTGTTGTCTTTGGAGCACTATATAAACCCAAAGAATTCTTCACAAATTTGCTACACCAAAACCTTTCATATCTTGGGTTTATATAAGTGAGCAACTCTAAAGTTTAAGAGTAAGCCACTGATTTTGAGGATCCTTAAGTCTAATTGACTAGAGGAACCTCGAGTTAAAAGTTGTGAGGTATTTGCCTAGGCTAGCACCAATGGCAAAATACCCGTACACTCAAGGCGTAGTCTTGCCGTTGAGTTTGGCTTTGGTGTGTGCATCTTTGGAGGCCACACACTTGGGTGGATCTTTGGAACGTGGAAGAGCTTGCTGAGTTCGAGAAAAGCTTGTAGATTGGAGGGAGGACTGGAGAAGTCTTCGGTTCAAGTAAGTATTTTTCTTTCTTTATTTTAATTAGAGTTCTTATGATAGTTAGCATGTTTAGGTTTATGTTCTTTTCATGTTTTATGAGTTTTATGCTTAGAATATATAGTAACATGCCTAGCTTGCAGAATAATCAAAACAAATGGGTCTTGGGCAAAGGGAAATGGGCATAATAATTTTTATTTTCCGCTGCGCACTCGCAACTGCTTCCCACAGTGGTATCAGCGCGCCATTTTTTTTTGATTATTTCTCACTCGTTTGAACTCGAATTTGGGTGTTTAAAATCTCGTTGGAAAGCTAGCACCCTGAACTTAATTTTAGGCACAAGTGTTGCATGATTTGGTTAATATTTGAATTATGAAATTGCATTTAAAGTTCACGCGTCTGCAGAAAAATGTGAATAGTAAATTTATTTGAATAAAATAAAATGTAATATCATAATTAAATATTAATCAAAGTTATTTAATGCCTAAAATAATTCCAACATATTAAAACTCATATGCTTGATGATTCTATGTATGATTAGAATTGGCATGATTATTTTAGGGTGCAAGCATCTAGAGACTTTCTAAGAAATAGAGAGTGTATTGCTTATCCCTTAGCTAATTAATTATTCCGTGATGAACTTAGAGATTTATTACCCTTAAAGCTAATAAATATAAATCACTTGTTTATAATAAAAGACATTATAAAAGATACAAGTGGGTTGGGACCAAGGGTTAATAAAACTTTCCAAACTAAAGTTAATTTAACCAAAGGTATTACTAGAGTTAGATAATGATTTGGTGTCTTCCTTCACTCACTACCTTTTTATAGCCAAAAGGAAAAGCTGTGAAAACATCTAGATAATCATTTACTCAAAGCTTACCTTAAAGCATTTAAAGTGTTGGACTAATTTAGAGGATCTATTGTTTATTCCTGTCACCAAGGCAATAAGAGCCTAAGAGGTAAGGGTATTTAAGAGAGTTCGCTCCACCTTCCCTTGGGGAATTTTCAATGGAGGAATCCATTTGACAGTTATTCACTTAAACTTTCTAAAATCCTCAATAATAATTTAAGTCTAAAATTTACCTCCCATTGTAAAGTATAGACCCAAATGGCTTAAACCTTATTGGCAGGACTAGGCTTTACCAGACTGACCAATACCAATTTGTCCCTAAATCGTACTATTGACAATGGTTTGACTTTTCTGAGTCATAAGACGCAGCGACCCTTAGGCGTGGTCTTATAACTTAGTGGCAAAGATTGGGTGTCCACAAGTACTAGCATAAGCTATGGCATGTTTGATTGCCCAGCCCAATGATCAAGGAATTATGATTTATATCATAAATTAGTTGTGAACCTACCTAATTATCATATTTTATAACGATCGGCCCTAGTCGGAGTTATAAATAATGATAATGGGATCCTTGCCCACAAGAAATCCATCATATTGGGGTTGATGCGATTCGCTTAAAATTTTAAAACAATTGAGTGGGAGAAACTTCATAATATTAAAAGTCCATGTTATTATGAAACATTAATGAAAACATATTCCTAATTTTAACATTTTCTCTTAACAGGTGGGTTAAAATATTTCACAATATTCAAATGGCAAACAGAGTATCACTTCGTTCCATCCTTGATGAGCATAAGCTCAAATGGGACAACTACAATGACTGGTTTAGAAACCTTAAAATTGTCTTACGACAAGAAAAGATTTTATATGTTCTTGAAAGACCATTTCCCCCTGAACTCGCAGAAGATGCTGACCAAGATACATTTGATGCTTGGAAGAAACACGTCGATGATGATGAGCAAGAAGTTTGCATAATGCTTGGCTCTATGTTGGACGAACTTCAGAAAGCTCACGAAGATATGGATGCTCAAACCATCATCCTTCACTTGAAGGAGTTGTATGCAACTTGTGTTCATACCATGAGATTCCAATTGTCATGTGCCTTATTCCAAACAAAGTATAAGGAAGGATCTGTTAGTGGACATGTGCTTAAGATGTGGCCACATTGAAAAATTGGCCAACCTCGGTTTATCATGGATCATGAGATAGGTCACGATCTAATTCTTCAATCTTTACCAAAAGAATTCCCTAACTTTATTATGCAGTTTCATATGTCTGATAAAGAAGACTACTTTAGCAGAATTGCACAATCTGATAAAGCAAGCAGAGAAGGACTTGAAATCGGAGCTTAAAACCTCCGTCATGCTTACAGGTACGGACTTGAAGCCATGAGGCCCAAAGAAAAATAAGGCCAAGGCTAAGGCTCCAGATCACCTAAAGCCCAATGGTAAGGTGGAGAAGAAAAAGAGAAATGGGAAATGTTTCTTTTGTGGAAAGAAGGGTCATTGGAAGAAAGACTGCAGATCCTTGAAAGCCAAGGAAGCTAGGGAAGCGCAAGAGGCCAAGAAGCCCAATGCTTCAGGTATGTTGTATATGATTGAACTATATTCTCAAAACTCTGAACCTTCTACTTGGGTGTTTGACACCGGTTGTGGGACTCACTTGTGTAACAATGTGCAGGGCCTGAGAAACAGTAGGAGACTCCGTCATGGGGAGGTTGACTTACGCATGGGTAATGGAGAAAAACTGGCTGCATTGTGCGTGGGGACTTATTCATTAATTTTTCCGAATGGTTTAGTTTTAGACTTAGAAGATTTTTCTCATGTTCCTTCTCTAGTAAAGAACATCATTTCAATTTCTTCTTTATGTAATAAAGGCTTTTCATGCCTAATAAGTTGTAATGAATGTTCTATTTATTTCAATGAAATAAAATATGGAGATGGTATTTTGAATAATGGTATCTATGTCTTACAAACTAACAAAGAATGTTCAACCTCTAATATATACAACGTTAACTCGAATAATCTCAATGAATCACTTCTATGGTACAGTCGCTTAGGTCATATCAATGAAACAAGATTAACTAAGCTACATAAGGATGGGTATTTCAAACCCTTCAAATATAAACCTTATGGAACTTGTGACTCTTGTTTACTTGGTAAAATGACCAAATTACCATTCAAAGGTAAAGGAGAGCGTGTAACGGAGACATTAGAACTCATACACTCTGATGTATGCCGACCAATGTCAGTCACCACTAGAGGTGGATTCTCATACTTCATTATCTTTATCGATGATCATTCGCGATATGGGTATGTGTACCTTATGCGGTACAAATCTGAAGCCTTTGAGAAATTCAAAGACTTCAAGGCTGAAGTAGAAAACCAGCTTAATAAAAGTATTAAGTCACTAAGGTCTGACCGAGGTGGTGAATACTTAAGCAATGAATTTCAAGATTACTTGAGAGAAAATAACATTGTTTCCCAGTGGACTCCTCCGGGAACTCCACAGCATAATGGGGTCTCTGAAAGGAGAAATCAGACATTATTAGATATGGTCCGATCAATGATGCCAGGCACGGATCTACCTCTTTCATTTTGGGGTCTTGCTTTAGAAACTGCAACACTACTACTAAACCAAGTTCCTTCCAAGACTGTTAGTCAAACACCATATGAGTTATGGTCTGGGAAAAGTCCTAGTCTTAGTTATCTAATAGTTTGGGGATGTGACGCATATGTCAAGCTCACACAAACTAAAAAATTAGATGATATGGCAGATAAATGTAATTTTGTAGGATATGTCTTGAACTCAAGAGCATACGTGTTCTACGTCCCAAATGAACAAAGAACATTTGTCTCAGGAAATGTTAAATTTCTAGAGAATGAATTCCTTCTCAAGAAATATTGTGGGAGTAGACTTGACCTCGATGAGGTACGAGAAGAACAAACTAACATAGAACTAAACCACAGGCCCCTCAAAAGGGCAGCGACGGAACAACCACAAGGTTATGAACTCAGAAGGTCTGGTAGGGAAAGACATGAGCCTGAAAGATATGGTTTCCATATTGATGAGGAACATGATCAGGTCATTGATAACGACGATCCCACCAGTTATGACGAAGCAATGTGTGACATTGATTCAGTCAAGTGGCTTGAGGCCATGAAATCCAAAATAGACTCTATGTCTCAGAATCAAGTCTGGGACTTGGTAGATGCACCTGAAGGGATAAAACCCATAGGCTGCAAGTGGATTTACAAGCGTAAAACTGATGCAGAAAGCAACATCCAAACCTATAAGGCTAGGTTGGTGGCGAAAGGTTATAGACAAATCCAAAGAATTGACTGTGGCGAAACCTTCTCGGCCGTTGCAATGATAAAGTCCATTTGAATTTTACTAGCACTAGCTGCACACTTTGATTATGAGATTTGGCAGATGGATGTCAAAACAGCTTTCCTTAATGGGAACCTCGTAGAGGAAGTCTATATAACACAACCTGAGGGGTTTGCAACTAAGGATGATCATAATAAAGTACGCAAGCTTAAACGATCCATTTATGGATTCAAGCAAGCCTCTAGAAGTTGGAATATATGATTGATGAGACAATCAAAGAATTTGACTTCATAAAAAATGTAGACGAGCCTTGTGTTTACAGGAAAATGAGTGTGAGTGCTGTTGTATTTCTTGTATTATATGTCGATGACATATTAATCATCGGGAAAAATATTCCCATGATGCAAGCCACCAAGCAATGGTTATTTCAGAATTTCTCCATGAAAGATTTGGGAGAAACAGCCTACATCTTTGGCATTAAGATCTACTGTAATAGATCTAAGAGGTTGTTAGGACTTTCTCAATCTACGTACATAGATAAAGTTTTGAAAAGATTCAAAATGGAAGATTCCAAAAGAGGTAATTTACCTACTTGTCATGGAATCAAATTATCTAAGGAGCAATGTCCACATACTCCTTCAGATAGAGAGCGTATGAGTATGATCCCTTATGCTTCAGTAATATGATCGATCATGTACGCCATGCTATGTACAAGACCTGATGTCTCTTATGCTCTTAGCATAACGAGCAGGTATCAGGCAAATCTTGGTGAGCAACACTAGGTAGCTGTCAAAACAATCCTCAAGTATCTAAGAAGAACTAAGGATGTGTTTTTGACATACGGAGATTGTTCTGAGATGAAAGTCATTGGTTACTGTGATGCGAGCTTTCAGACCGATAGGGATGACAATAGATCACAAACAGGATATCTGTTTACTTTGAATGACGGTACTGTCAGTTGGAAAAGCTCAAAGCAGTCAACTCAACGGACTCCACCACTGAAGCCGAGTATATTACAGCATCTGAGGCTACTAAAGAAGCAGTCTGGTTAAAGAGGTTCATCACGGAGCTGGAAGTGCTTCCCGCGATAAAGAATGGCGTCACGATGTACTGTGACAACACGGGCGCCATTGCTCAATCAAAGGAACCAAGGTCCCACCAGAAATCCAAGCATGTACTCAGGCGATTTCATCTCATTGGGGAGATTGTTGAGAGAAAAGAAGTTATTATAGAGAAAATACCCACAGAAGATAATCTTGCAGATTCTCTGACTAAAGAGCTGACTCAACAAAATCATGATAGGCACACCCGAGAGTATGGTGTCCGGATTCATACTAGTTGGCTATAGTTCTAGTGGGAGATTGTTAGGGATATGCCCTATACACAACTTGTGGATGGTCTATATGTACATGTATTTGTAATATTTTCATTAATTAATAAAATGACAATCTTTATTATACGTGTCTTACATAACTTATATGAATCATCAACACTGTAATAAAGCCCTTGGAGTAATAAGACGATGGCTTCCACGCCTTATGAGAATCATTACTCTTAAATGTTCATCTTAAATAGTAACGTGAATAGTAAAAAAAAAATTATTTGTTTTGAATTCCAATTCGGACCAAACTCTTATTAGGATTTTATAATCTCATTAAACCACTAAATTAAGATCTAATGGCTAAGATTAAATTAGCTTTTATCCCATATCAGATTCTTAATTAATTTTGTTGTCTTTGGGGCACTATATAAACCCAAAGAATTCTTCACAAATTTGCTACACCAAAACCTTTCATATCTTGGGTTTATATAAGTGAGCAGCTCTAAATTTTAAGAGTAAGCCACTGATTTTGAGGATCCTTAAGTCTAATTGACTAGAGGAACCTCGAGTTAAAAGTTTTGAGGTATTTGCCTAGGCTAGCACCAAGGGCAAAATACCCGTGCACTCAAGGCGTAGTCTTGCCGTTGAGTTTTGGCATTGGTGTGTGCATCTTTGGAGGCCACACACTTGGGTGGCTCTTTGGAACGTGAAGAGCTTGATGAGTTCGAGAAAAGCTTGTAGATTGGAGGGAGGACTGGAGGAGTCTTCGATTCAAGTAAGTCTTTTTCTTTCTTTATTTTAATTAGAGTTCTTATGATAGTTAGCATGTTTAGGTTTATGTTCTTTGCATGTTTTATGAGTTTTATGCTTAGAATATATAGTAACATGCCTAGGCTTGTAGAATAATAAAACAATGGGTCTTGGGCAAAAGGAAAGCGGCATAATAATTTTTATTTTCCGCTGCGCACTCGCAGCCGCTTCCCAACAGAAGGTTTCATTTTGTGTGAACATAGCCCACTAGATCTTTTGTTGGTTGCGAGGTATATCACAGAAGACCATTTGGAACTTGGGAAAAAAATCATCTTCATCATTTTCTTATACCACTCGGTAGTGAGCAGAAAAATATACTCACAACCGCCCCTTTTTGGCCTTTAGGGGGCTGTTTTGTTAACTTGCTTTCGTGCAGTTTTTGGGGAATTCGGGGTTGTATTTTGGGTGTTCTTTAGGGTGGTTTTTAGTTAAAAAATCAGCCCTGAACTCTTGCCCACATTCACTCAAATCAGGGGCTATTTGGGTGTGCTGTGTGCGCGTGTGAGGTTGTAACTTGCTGCTGTGTAGGGGCTATTTCGGAGGGCTGATTTTTTGTTGATAAAATCATCAAAAATCACTCAAAATAGTGGCATAAATGGCTTTTCATATTCGGCCAATAAGGAGGGAGAGCAAAAAAAATTTCAAGTCGATCTACGGTCACGCTTACCTATAATTGGTATCAGAGCAATGTTGAAAAATATTCTAAACTTCTCTTTTTATTTTAATTATGAGATAATTATTATTTGTTTATTTTTATGTATAAGATGCACGAAAAATAAAATTCTTATATCTTATGAGTGGGAATGAAAAAAATTATTTTACGTGATAAAATAAATTATGTAATAAAAATTTATTTATTTATTTTTAATAAATATATTGATCGTAAATTTTTCCTAAACATTTCCTCTAACTTGAGGGTTTATTCATCTCTTATCCTATACCAAATAAACCAAAAAAAAAAAAAAAAATTCGAATGACGAGAGTTTGAGAGAATAAAAAAGGAAACAAACAGCTTAGTGAATAGTTAGAAGAATGTGGATTATGAGTTAAGTTGTGTAAATTTTTTTTATAATTTTCTATCAGTTATATATTAATGATAATGAACAGTTAAAATTTAATTATATATATTTTTATTCGATAAATATCAATCACAATTCATAAAAACTCAATCCATATCTATAATTGAAATATAATTTAATAGCAATGAACGATTAAAATTCAAGTGTGTGTATATTTATATAAAATAGCAATCACAATTTATAAAAAGTTGAGTACCGAATCTCAGTCTTTACTTGAAATAAACGAAAACCTAAATTGGCACCGCTAAAAGTCATTGATCTTTAGCGTCGCCTGCGCTTGTCGATACGAAATGTTCCAATTTCTACGTCATCTAATATCAGGTTCAGTGATGAAGATCGGCGACGCAAAAATATTTTAACATCGCATATGTTAGGCAAAAATCTTTTCTCGACCAGGTTTTAACATCCATTTCATGCGTCGTCTTATTTCAACGTTATAACATTTAGTGTCGACATTGACCTCTGTATAATACTTTATATCTATTTGTTATTATATAATTTTCGAAGTAGTGAATTAATAATAACCCTAAAATGACTTGTCAATGTGAGCAGTCTTAGTCTTCATTGATCAAAGACTCTTCACTTTTCCAAGCCCTTGGCAATTATCACTTAGATTTCTAATATAACAAAGCAAACCAATACAAGTAATAACGTGTATAAATCATATCATGATTGGTAGAATTATACACGTGTCAAATATTAAATGAAAAAGGGGTAACGTTCTACGAACATCCTAGACATTTCCTCTCAGTTTTATATCAAATAAATCCAAAAAAAAAAAAAATCAATAAAAAAGGAAACTAACAGCTAAATAAATACTTAGAAGAATTTAAATTAAATTGTGTTAATTTTTTTATAATCTTATATCACGCATGTATTAATAGTAATGAATTATTAAAATTCTAAGTATATATATTATTATTCAAAGAGTAACAATAACAATTATTTAAAAAAAAAAAAAAAAGGTGTGTACCGAATTCAAGTCTATACTTGAAATACAAGAAACCCTAATCAGTTTTACTCTGGTTGTCCAATTGATCGCCAGATGGAACACTAGGCAATTGACCACAATCATAGCAAGCAACATTAACAATCCAACCAAAAAGAAACCTATAGAAAACAACATCTCTCAAGAATTTCATCCAACCATTGGACCCTCCTTGCTGAACCCATCCTGATAAAAACGACCCTATGACCAGCCATGTCACCCGCCATTTCCTTTCCTTTACATAACCATCAAAAGCTTGAGCCATACTATTGTTATCTCCTCTAACAAATAACGAATTACCGACGTGTCGTCCGAGTACCACTGCATCTTCTAGGGCTGAACAACCACCTTGTCCAAGATCAGGTGTCATGGGATGCATGGCGTCTCCAGCCACTGTAATGCTTCCTTTGTTTAGATTTCCAAATAAAATGTTCCATGGATTTCTGAACATCAATGGCACCCATGTCAATGTTGAAAGATCGCAATGATGGACAATATCTAAGTATATTTGGGGGAGCTTCTTGGCTTTTGACATTTCAAGTACTTCTCTTTGTATCAGTTCTGGATTTTCTGCTATATTTTCCCCTGAAATGAAGATACGAATAAACATGAATAATGATTAGGATTCTTTATTCTTTATAAAGAATAAAATAGTACCGGACATTTAATGACAATATTATTACCAATAACTAAAAATTTAGTGTTATTAACAAGAATGATGACTGTTGGAGAAATATTTATATGAGCCGGGTATGTACAGTCAATTTCAATATTTCTCTATTATTTATAGAGAATTTGGTCCCATTTATATATATATATATATACCCATTTATATATATATATATATATATATATTTATATATATAAAGAGAGAGACATTATCAAGTGTGGATGTGCGGATGCGTGTTTTTATTCCATAAAACAACGTTGCTTCACTAATTAACTCATAAAAAACGTTGTTTTAGTGTACAAAAATACACATTCGCACATCTGCACCTGAGAATGATCATATATATATATATAAGTTAGAAAGAGAAGTTAGAAAGAGAACTTGATCAAATGTGTTGTTTGGTTACAGAAAAAATATCAGAGAAAATGAAAGGAAAATTCTGATCTTGATGAAACATGATCAGAGAAAATGAAAGGAAAATACTGATCTTGATGAAACATAGTTGCTTTATTAAAATCTCAGAATAGTATACAAATACAGAGGTTCTCGGTTTATATAGGAGAGGAAAACAACTAACTACCACTAATTACTAACTACAGCTGGCATAACAAACTGCCAGGTCAGCAAAGCATGTAATTGCAATTAACTACTTTAACTCTAACAGACCCCCCTCAAGCTCATGGTCGATGAAAGACCATAAGCTTCGAACGCAAGTAAACGAAGTGATCAAAAGGAAGAGCTTTGGTGAGAATGTCTGCAACTTGAGCTGAACCAGGAACGTGTTGAACAGTAAGAGTTCCACGTGTAATATGTTCCCTAATGAAGTGTAAATCGAGCTCAACATGCTTGGTGATCTTTTGCTATTATCGAGACTCAACGGAATCGAAGAGGGAAGAAAACTGTAAAATACGGAACAAATCGGGCCAAATTCAGAATTATAACGCGCGTCCCGACGCTGGATCACGCATCGAGACGCGAGCTAGTTATAAAATAAGACAAAGAGTGTTGCTGCTGCGCGACGCGCCAATGAAGAACTTGGGCGTTGTGACTCCAATCCATCTGTGTCGCGACACTAGGTGCGTTAATTAGAATCTTCCTTAACAAGGAAACACCCCTAAGACTTCCGATATAAGCCACAACTCATCCTAAAACGTGAGGTGAGTCTCATAACCTAATCTGACGGCCTCAAAAGTAATTTTTGAGAGAAAACAAAGCACATAAAAGGTGCATAACATAAAAACTTAACAGTAAGGAGCGAAAGACTGGCGATATCAACAGAGTTTCTTCTTCATTTTAACTCTTTAATGTTTTGTTTATTGTTGAATGTCTATTTAGAGTTTTTGAGCATGTGTAGTAACTAAATCTATAATATGGGTCTGTGATGAAACCCAATATTTTGAGTTTATAAATTTAATTTTCTTATATCTTATGTGATATTTTGGATTGTTTATTGAATTTTGATCTTAATGCTTCTTTTTGCTTCATCACCAATAGGATTGATGTGGTAAATTTAGATGAACTTGACAAAGGGATTTTAAGTGTAGCCTTAGATTCAATAGCACATGATCTCATTTTAGGGATTTTCCTTCAGTATAGAAATATAGCTGTAGGTCGGGTGTAGCCATAGTTGGGACTTGATCTTAATGATTGACATGGAAATATAGTTAATTAATTTATTTTGAATGTTTGCACATGACCATCGAAAGAGAATTGTAGATAACTTAGTGTTCTAGGTTAAAAGGCCAATATATTACATGAGTATATGAATACCAATTCATTTTTAGAATAATATTGAGCGGATTCACAACCCTAGATGTCTTCTTCTCATTGATTTCCTTTAAAATCACTATAGATATATTTGTTTTATTTTAATTTAAACTCAATTCAAAAATTACATTTAATTTCAATTAGATATTTGTAGGTAAATAGTCATATGAATTAATAACGTAGGTAATAAGTACTCGTGGGATTGATAACATTTATACTACTTGAGCGATACGTGTGCTTGCATAACGCGTGAAAATCGCGATCACATCTTCGTTGATTTTGAGGCTAAGTGTTTCCTGCATGGCCTTGCTGTTTCCTGTTTCCAATGTAACCTCCATTATTGTTACTACTGAAATTGCCTCCACTGTTCAAAATTCCAGAACCGTTGTTTCAGTTTCCACCACTGTTCTAATTACTTGTATTACTCCAATTGTTGCCTCTCCATGGTGAAACACTAAAATTTCCTCTGTTGAAATCTCTTCAGCCAAAGTTACTATAACCATTGAAACTACCTCTATATTGACCACTTTTTTGACTGAAACCAGGATGTGCATATTGGCATTAAAGGTGTTTTTCACATATTTATGTTCAGAGGAGTGATGTCCCTCTAACCTAGCTTCATGAGAATTGCATATGCAGAAGTTAAGAGGTTATAAATAATACTACTACAAGATCATAGTCTTGATATAGTGAATGAGTAATGAAATCAGAGGTGCTCATTATGTAGCCGGCAACTGCTAAGCTATCTGTAATGTTCTTCAGTTTATCAAAACATTATGTCATCGAAAGGTTTTGTTTCTTAAGATTTGTCAACTGATTCATAAGTTGAACTTTTGATTCTGATCTAATTTGTGTTTCCAGATATTTCCACAATTTAATGGAAGTTTTAGAACATACTAACGTGAGAATCTCAAGACTCATTCATGATAGGAGCCAGCTTTTGAATAAAAACACAAATCAAAATAAAATCTCACAATTAAATGACTCGTGAACAATTATAGGTCATTCAAATGTGGTCACGTGATTCTTAAATGGTAGCCATAACTCCAAGCTATTATCTGGAGTTCTAAACTCTAATTTTATGTTTATGTTTAACATAAATATTTTGACCATATCACAAACATATTGTGTTTATGCTTCCAAAGCATCCATATATAATTTATTAACCCAATTTCAACATTAAGCTATATTATCATGTATCCAATACATAATACATCACTATATGTTTCATTAATGATAACTCATTGATGAAAACATAGCTTTACAGAATATCAAACTTACCTAACAAGCTTGATTCCAAGATCCAATCTTCTTCTCCTTGTTAAAATATTGTAGAGAACTTTCAAAGCTAGCAAGCTTGACTCGAAGATCCAATCTTCTTCTCATTATTGTTGTAGAAAACTTCCAAAGCTAGCAAGCTTGATTCGAAGATCCAATCTTTTTCTCCTTATTGTTGTAGAGAACTTTCAAAGATTCTCCCATAAAAACTTTACTTAGGCTAATATTTTTTTCTTTTGCTTAATGCTTGTGTAAGGGCTAATAATTCTCCCATATTGTAGAGAACTTTCAAAGCTAGCAAGCTTGACTCGAATATCCAATCTTCTTCTCCTTATTGTTGTAGAGAAATTCCAAAGCTAGCAAGCTTGATTCGAAGATCCAATCTTTTTCTCCTTATTGTTGTAGAGAACTTTCAAAGATTCTCCCATAGAAACTTGTGTAAGGGCTAATATTTCTTTCTTTTGCTTAATGCTTGTGTAAGGGCTAATATTTCTTTCTTTTGCTTAATGCTTGTTTAAGCTTGTTTTGCCTTGATCAAAAACTTGCTCAAGCTTGCTTTTATAGCAAAACTTATGCAATTTTTAATTAATAAAAGTTCTAATTAACTTTTATGTGGGCTTAATCCAATTTTTCTAAATATGTATAATTAGGTGTGACTAATCACCTTTATCTACTACTTTGATTTAATCCAATTAAATCAAGAAAAAGTTTAATCAATGGATTAGTTCAATGTCTACCCCTTTTTAATTTAATCCAATTAAATGAAGACAAATACACTATTATTACATATTTGTAATTAAAAAAAATATCCTCCAATGGTAGAGATATTTATGAAGTTACAACAAAGCCTTTGTGTGATTTTGAATTAATCCAATTGAGTCAAAGTACATAATTAATGTTATCTAATAACACTTAATTATTTTAGTTGATAATTATAATATCAAATATGATTTATTATAAAAAAAAATCACCAACTACCCAAGTTCTCAAAGAGTACACTTCATATTGTGGAACTCTCTAAGTCCAGACACGTTCGTCATATAAGCCTAATTTAGATGTACACAATTCAGTCACTTCCGAATTTGCGAAGAACACGAATGACATTTTTGAACTATATAAGTCAAGGTCATCACATATGTTTAACAATCATTCCGTCATAGGCTATCCGAGTTGTATTTAGGAAACATAGATTACAACGTCAAGTTTCCGAGGCACACATCTCATGTCGACATGTTCACGATTCTTTACAACTAATCAGAACACCATTTCTGATATATGCGATCCACCCTAGGTGATCGACTTTGGCCAAATTATTAAGAATCGTGACTTACTCACATGAATATCTAAACCCATTGTGGTTCACTTATTTTAAAACGCACTTGATTAACAAGTGTATCCGTCTACACCCAACTAACATCTAGCGGTCAGACTATGAAAGGTCTCTGACATATATGACATCAAATTGTGGAGGATCATATACAAAATCAATGTTATCCTATAGTAAAAGAATCACATATGCTACTCGACTCGAGGAGATTCCTATTGATGGTGATACTATTAGTAATCACTTTTGAGTCATTCAGTACACGCTCCAACGAATACTCATATGTCTATATGAGCTTCCCTTGCTCATGATACATTGGGTTAAACCAATGGAACTCCAATTCCAATATACAATATGTGCTAGTCTTCTAGGTTATAGGAATTAGACTGTATTCCAAATCCAACAACTAGGAATATTTTGCTTTAGAATAATTAATAGTAGTAATACTATCTTAATTTTGGACCACCCAGTTTCCAGTATTACTACATGATTATTCTAAAGTAGATGTCATTCTTAGCATATTTATATATCAATCTAATATGCATAATGAAATTACAAGTAACAAGGTTGAAATGAAAATATAGTTATTTTATTAATAAATAATAAAATATAATGTACAATATATTATTTGGATTGGCGCTTTAAGCACCAACTACAACAGAGAGCACTTGAGGATTTTAGATCAAGTAATTGCTTCGATCTAACTTGATCAGTGTTGCAAAGTTAAAAGACGTAACAAAATTTTGAGATCAACTCGATGAAGTCATAGAAATAAAAATTTAAATTCGATCTGTAATCTAGTCTAGGAAATAAGCTCTGATACCAAGTTATTAGAAAGAGAATTTTTCAAATGTGTTGTTTAAATGCTGAGAAAATATCACATAAATAGAAAGGAAAATTATGATCTTGATTAAACAAAGTTTCTTTATTAAAATCTCAGCATAGTATACAAATGTAGAGTTTCTCATTTTATATATGAAAGGAAAACAACTACCTACCACTAATTACTAACAACAGCTGGCATAACAGACAGCCAGTCAGCAAAACATGTAATTACAATTAACCCATATCTGATGCTCAGATTTTGAAGGTGTTATGTTTCTATCAACAGTTGACGGAGGTGTGTTGGTCGAACCAGTATGTAACTCCTCAAGTAACACTTTACTTCCGAGGTTTGAACTCCCTCATATAGTCCTCATCAAGAAATGTAGCGTTTGTCGATACAAACACTTTGTTATCTTCCGGACAATAAAAGAACCCACCCTTCGTCTTCTTAGGATAACTTAAAAATAGGCACACCTGAGAACATGACACCAAATTTGTAGTATTGTTCTTTAGCACATGTGCTGGACACCCCCATATGTGAAAATATCGTAAACTAGCTTTACGACCACTCCAAAACTCTAAGGGAGTCTTAGGAATATACTTAGATGGAACTACATTTAGGATATATATTGCTGTTTGCAATGCATACCCCAGAATGAACTAGGTCTTGAACTATAACTAAACATTGATCTTATTATGTCTAGTACGGTCCGATTTCTTATTTCTGTAACACCATTTTACTGTGGTGTTCCAGGTGTTGTTAGTTGGGATACTATCTCATGCTCAATTAAGAATTTCTCGAAATCGATGTAAAGGTATTCTCCTCCATGATCCGATCATAGAGTTTTTATGGTCTTACCTAATTGGTTCTCAACCTCAGCACGATACTCTTTGAACTATTCAAAAGCATCTTACTTGTACTGCATTAGGTAAACATGCTCATATCTAGAATAATCATCAATAAATATAAGGAAATATTGATAACCACCTCGGGCTTTTACATTCATCAAAATACAAACGCCCGAATGTATTAGCTCAAGTGGTTGATTGACTCTTATACTTTTTCCAGTAAAAGGTCTCTTGGTCATTTTTTCTTCTAGACAGGATTCGTAGACTGGTAAAGAACCAAGTTTTAATTGGTTTAAATCTCCATTATTTATTAATCTATCTATTCGGTCAATGTTAATAAGTCTAAGTCTAAGATGCCATAGATATGTGTCATCGTGGGAAATCTTTTGTCATTTTATTTAGATTTTTCAACCTTAAACATGTCAGTATTGAGGAGTGAATTATGTGTTAACAGCCTTAACACATATAAATTATTCTCTGAGTTTCTTGTGCATATTGTTAATCCATTTCTACTAATAATAACCAATAAGGGTGAGCAAAATCAGTTTCGATTCTGGTTCCGCATGGAACCGAAACTTACCCGAAAAAATTGGTTCCTAACTAAGTGGAATCGGAACCTACCCAATTAAATAGGATACCCTAATTAATCAGTTCTAATTCGATCCCGGTCTGGTTCTGGTCCGATTCTGAATTACCATATTTATATAATATTATCAAACTTTGAAATACAACAACAAACAAACAGTAGAAAACAGAAAATAGAAACAGCAAAAAAAACAGGTAAAACAGGAACAGAAACAACAATACTAGGTAAAAAACAGAAAAAGAAATAGCAGAAAGAGCAGCGGCAGTAGAAACAACATTAGCAACAGTAGAAACAGCAGAAAATAGCAGGCAAAATAGTGACATAAACAACAATATTAGGCAGAAATCGAATCCATAAACTGGTTCTATATTCGGTTTCATAATTCGGTTCTATGGTCATATTCTGGTTCTGATTATTTTGGAACCGGAATCAGACAAGTTAAAAATCGGTTCCTTCAATTTGTAACCAGAAACGGCCCGGTTACAACTGATTCTGGTTTCAGACTCGAAAAATTGATCTGGTTCTCACCCATAATAACCAATTTATTATCAAAAGAAATCGAAAAACCATTTTCCATAAGTTTAGATACAGAAATCAAATTCCTGTGAAAATCATGAATAAAAAGTATATTGTTTAAACATAAATAATATAATTAAAGTTTAAATTTGAAATTCCCACTGCTCTAGTTGAAACAACATCTCATGTCCCTACTCTCATGGTATAGTCACCTTCAGTAAGGTCCTTACATGAATCAAGTTGCTGTAAAAAATAAAAAATATGGTTAGTGGTTCCAAAATCAACAATCCATGTTGGTTTATCATCCTCCACTAATAGAGATTCGATAACAATTAAATCACATTTACCTGTATTCTTTTTTCTTGTAGCTCAGCAAGGTATTTAGGACAGTTCCTATTCCATTTCCCATCTTTTTTGAAATGGAAACATTTTCCTTTGGGCTTGGCACCTTTAGAGCCTTTGTTATTCTTTCTTTTCATAGGCTTTGCCTTACCATTCCAAGTACCTTTCTTCTTATTCTTTGAAGATCTAGAAGATTCAGCAACATTTGCCTCTACACCGGGTTTATGAGGTTCCAGTATGGACTCGTAACTAGTAAGCTCATTTAGCAATTGAGTCAAAGTAAAAGACAACTTGTTCATTGAATAGTTGCTTTTAAACTACAGGAAACTATTTGGAAGCATTTCCATGATCATAGTCACTTGGATTTTCTCATTAATACGATCACCATGGGTTTCGACTGTAACATCATCCTTAAACATGCTCTCGGACTGATGTTCCTTCATTCATCCTAGCGATTAATAATGAGATGATAGCCTCATGTTATTGTTGCTCCAAACGCTGCCTAAACATGTCCTGTAATGACTGCAACATTAAAGATGTTGTAGCAATGGGCTCATACTTTACAGCAAGAACCTCAGACATCCCAGTTATCAAATAGTAGTGGGCTTTCTCATACGTCGTAACCCAATTATTATAGGCATCGCGTACAGCTTTGCCAGTATTTGGGGCTGGCTCATAAGGAAATTCCTCTGTCATGACAAATTTATGGTCTTCACAAACCAATACATCGTTCATGTTTCTTTTCCATTTTACATAATTTTCCCTTGTTAATTTGCCTTGTGAGAGAATGACGATTATTTTAGATACCATGGTTGAAATAAATAAATAAACTTGCATTCAACATCCATTCATCGCATATTAAAATCATCAATCATTTAGGCATAAAATTAAACGTAATGGATGATCCATGTCTGATGAATTAGAAACTTAAAAGAATTACTATGCCACATAAATCTTTCATTCCACAAATAAATGCCGATGTGGGGTAGGTCAAGTATTTGCATGATAGATTGAGAAATCTTAATTGATTAGTATATTTAGAAATAACTCTTATTCTTATATTAATCAACTACCATTTTATTTGATCAATGAATATTTATCAACCTTTTAATCATTCCTAAACAAATTATGGCTACAACAAGTTGCCTGTGAAAATTATGGCACATACTTTTTCATTTCACATTCATCTCACAAGACAAATTAACTGGGGAAAATTATGTAAAATGAAAAAGTAACATGAACAATGTATTAGTCTGTGAAGACCTTAAATTTGTCCTGTCAGATGAATGTCCTCCTAAGCCAGCCCAAATGCTGACAAAGCTGTACGCGATGACTATAACAATTGGGCACAACCGATGAGAAAGCCTGCTGCTATTTGATAGCAAGGATGTCTAAGGTTATTGCTGCAAGACATGAGCTTATGGCTACAACATCTTTAATGATGAAGTCATTCTTCATGGGAAAATTATGTAAAATGAAAAAGTAACATGAACAATGTATTGGTCTGTGAAGACCTTAAATTTGTCCCGTCGGATGAATGTCCTCCTAAGCCAGCCCCAAATGCTGACAAAGCTGTACGCGATGACTATAACAATTGGGCACAACCGATGAGAAAGCCTGCTGCTATTTGATAGCAAGGATGTTTAAGGTTATTGCTGCAAGACATGAGCTTATGGCTACAACATCTTTAATGATGAAGTCATTACAAGACATGTTTGGACAGTCTTCGGAGTAGCAACAACATGAGGCTATCGTCTCATTGTTAATCGCTAGGATGAAGGAAGGAACATCAGTCCGAGAGCATGTCTTAAGGATGATGTCTCATCTCAATACAGCTGAAAATCATGTTGCTTATATTAATGAGCAAAGCCAGGTGATTATGATCATGGAAATGCTTCCAAAGAGTTTCTTGCAGTTTAAAAGTAACTATTCAATGAACAATTTGCCTTTTACTTTGACCTAACTGCTAAATGAGCTCACCAGTTACGAATCCGAGCTGGAACCTCGTAAACCCAGTACATAGGCAAATGTTGTCGAATTTTCTAGATCTGTAATGAACAAGAAGAAAAGAACTTGGAATGATAAGGCAAATCTTATGAAAAAAAGAACAATAAAGGCTCTAAAAGTATCAAGCGTAAAGGGAAATGTTTCCATTGCAAAAAGGATGGGCTTTGGAAGATGAACTGTCTTAAATACCTTGCTACGCTACAAGAGAAAAAGAATACAGGTAAATAGGATTTACTTGTTATCGAATCTCTATCAGTGGAGGATGATAAATCAACATGGATTGTTGATTCTGGAACCACTAACCATGTTTTTTATTCTTTGCAGCTACTTGATTCATGGAAAGACCTTTCTGAAGGTGATTATACCATGAGAGTCGGGACATGAGATTATGTTTCAACTAGAGTAGTAGGAGTTTCAAATTTAAACTTTAATAATTGTTATTTATGTTTAAACAATGTGCTTTTATTCTTGGTTTTTGTAGAAAATTGATTTATGTATCTAAACTTATGGAAAATGGTTTTTCTATTTCTTTTGATAATAAATTGGTTATTATTGGTAGAAATGGATTAAAAATATGCAGAAGAAACTTCGAGAATAATTTATATGTGTTAAGGCCGTTAACACATAATTCACTGCTCAATACTGAAATGTTTAAGGTTGAAGAATCTAAAACAAAATGGTAAAAGATTTATCACGATGATACATATCTATGGCATCTTAGACTTGGACAAATTAACCTTGAACGAATAGATAGATTAATAAAGAACAGAGTTTTAAACCAGTTAAAACTTGGTACTTTATTAGTCTGTGAATCATGTTTAGAAGACAAAATGATCAAGAGACCTTTTACTGGAAAATGTATTAGAGCCAATCAATCATTTGAGCTAATACATTCAGACGTTTGTGGACCGATGAGTGTAAAAGCCCGAGGTAGTTATGAATATTTCATCATATTTATTAATGATTATTCTAGATATGAGTAAGTTTACCTAATGTAACACAATTCAGATACTTTTGAAAAGTTTAAAGAATATCGTGCTGAGGTTGAGAATCAATTAGGTAAGACCATCAAAACTCTACGATCGGATTATGGAGGAGAATACTTTGATAGAGATTTCGATGAATTCTTAGTTGAGCATGGGATAATATCCCAACTCATAGCACTTAGAACACCACAGCAAAATGGTGTTTCAAAAAGAAGAAATCGGACCCCCACTAGACATGATAAGATTAATATTTAGTTATAGTTCACTACCTAGTTCATTCTGGGGGTATGCATTTCAAACAACAATGTATATCCTAAATGTAGGTCCATCTAAGTTTGTTCTTAAGACTCCCTTAGTGTTGGGTAGTGGTCGTAAAGATAGTTTGCGATATTTTCGCATATGGGGGTGTCCAGCACATATGCTGAAGAACAATACTACAAAGTTGGAGTCACGTTCTCAAGTGTGCATGTTTATCAGAATGATCTACCACCTAGACGTAGTAGGATGGTTGTACGACAACCTGATCGCTATCTAGGAAATGGAGAGGCACAAGTTGTTGCATCCAGTGATGGTATAGATGATCCATTGACCTATCATAGTGCAATGGATGATTTTGATAAAAAAGAATGGCTCAAAGCCACGAACCTCGAGATGGAATCTATGCAGAAGTATTGACTAGAAACAACAGATGTTACATTATGGTAAGATCCTTGGAAAAAAGAAAAAAGAAAAAAAGTGGAGAAAGGCCAACCTTTAGGGGGAGATTTACAATTGAAGAACCAATAGACATCCTTATCATTGAGAGGAATAAATCCAGCCCTTATGCCCACATCAACAAATTGCCTTACTTCTTGGTTCAGTTCATGACCTTGAGGAAACACAGCCATCCCACGCACACTTGATCGGCCTGAATTTACCGGCTCTGAAAGTCCTAGCCACCGGGCCACCGTTGAGTGTATGCCATCACATCCAATCAAAACCTTAAATAGCAATAGGTAAGTAATAATTTAAATATCTATCTACAAATAACTTAGCATATACATAGAAAAACACAGCAAGCATATCAGGATTTAATGTTGAGTACTGAATCAATTTTCAAAATTTATTTGATATGAATCCCACGTGAATCTCATTTATCTCCTGACTATTGATCCAATGTTCAACACAAACTCGACTTAATACTCGATGCTAGTTTATATGAGCAAGTCTTTATTAAATAATTAATTACCTTAGCTTTGATTATAGTACCATCACCCAGATGTAAGATAGCAATGGAAGAACCATCATGTGTTTGTGTTTCAATTAACGTAATCTTGGAGGAAAAACGGATTGTGTCCACCGGCAACTCACCCGCCAAGGCCTCTAGTAAGGTTTTACGATGGACTGATCTGGGTCCGGATCCATGCCTGCTTAATTATAATTATTTACGAGATAAGGCAATGGTCATTCAAATTTTTTTTTAAAAATATGATAAAAGGTGTTTTAATTTTTACAATTTGAGCTAATTACTTAGTTAATCTCTATATATATTTAACCATTTCTCAATTTATTTATTATATATCTATTTCTGCTAAAATTCACTAATTTATTCCTTATTTTTCACTTGTTGAGTATCAGATTTGTTTTAATCTTAAGTTAGATCAGACTTTCTTATAAAAAAATGTTGGACCAAACAGAAAATATTCTTTTATTCTTGAAAAGTTAGATATAATATGAAAGTAAGAATAAGAGTGTTTTTGAGTAATTTTTTAAATAACAAAGATTAGCTGGATAATTAATTCAAACCGTATCAAATTAAAAGTAAGTGCATGATTAAATTGAAAGCTAAGTAATGTTCTGAATTTAGACAACTCACCCGGATGTTCCAGCAAAGGAGATTTCCTTAGTAGCTCCAGTTCCAAGATTTGTTACAAATTCCCTGAACATCAAACTATATAGTTAAGAATATAGTACATTCCTACACATTTTTCACTTTTTTTTTATTTTTTATTTTTTTTTATTTCTTATCATTTACATGCATAGTACTCTGTTGATGTCAAAACTTAGCTATATATCAATCATTTATTTTTTGTTAAAATATTAACTTTAAGGAAGTAACCAGCCATATATTAAGAAAACTGTAGGAATAAGTCATTTAAAAAAAAAAAAACTATTGGATGAGAGAATCAATTTCTACTCTTTTTTTTTTAAATGATCTCAAATAAAACTTTGTAATTAAATTAAATTGACACCCAAAAATTTATGAGATCATATTCTAAAACAACCTTGATCGTTTTTGGAAAAGGTAAAGAGACAGATAATAAGTTCAAATATATTTTTAACGCATAATCAAAGAAATTATGTTTTGGCTTCTTACCTGGTTATTGGAGCATAAATGGAAGTAAGCTTATGAGAAACACCAAGAGCATCAAGAGCAAGCCAAGCATTTGGGAAGAGAGTCAAGGCAGCACCAGTGGCTCGGAGATCATCAGATTTTTCTAAAACAAAAGCTTTAATTCCAAGTCTCTTGAGAGCCACAGCAGTTGCCAATCCTGCAATCCCTGCTCCAATTATTACAAAATCTTTCTCCACCATTTCCATATTTACTGGTCGTCGTTGCCAATACTGATGTGATGAATGGAAACAATGGTGATTAATAAATTAGCCGCCTCACACGAGACATTGAATCTTGAACTAAAACAATTTTTAAATAGAAGGGAATATTACAGCCGTCTTGTTGTTGTTGGCCTTTTTTCTCTTCTCCTTTTTATTATTATTATTATTATTATTTTAGGAATAATACAGGCATACAGCCACTTTGTAGTCGGCCGACAAGATAAGGAATCTTAGACTTTTTTAAAAAAAAATTATAATTTTTTAAACTTATATTTTTATCTCATGCATTTAAAATTAATTTATTGAAATATATGAGAAATTTAGCCAAAAAGAAAGGGGAAAAAAACTTTTAAAAAAAAATTGTGGTGATCATAGGTGTTTTTTTTTGTTTCTAATAAATGATCCCTCTCTCATGAGATATTATTAAAAATAAAAAAGCATCATAATAAAATAAAAAATAAAAATATTCAAAAGAAGTCCGACTCCATTTTATATAGCTTTTCAACTACAGTTTCTTCAAGTAGAGCTTTCATTAATAGAATTTTTAAAAGTAGAGTTTTCGCAAAAGCTTTTTTGTGTTTGGTTGTTAATGAGAACTTTGATTAAAAATTATTTTAATGGACAAATTTTTGAAAGTTGTGTTATCAAATAAATGAAATAATATTGTGAAATAAAATAAAGGTATTACAAATAATTTAACTATTCAAAAAAAATTCCAACCTATACTCTCAAAATACCAAATTTTGAGTTTCTGCTAGTAAAAGTAAATTATTTTTTTAATCATCAAAAGTTCTACATTAATTGTAATCAAAAACCACCAAAAATTTGAAAATAGATTTTGAGATTAAATAAATTCTTTTGCATTTCAATAGAGGCAGTTACGACAATACCGTTAAGGATTGAAAGATTTTAAAATTTTCTTCCAAGATACCATTTTTATGAGACTTTTTCATAACCTTTATTAGTAGCCTGAGGTATCTTGAGGATGTCCGTAACAATTTGAATTTCTTTCAGTGGAAACTTAAATTTCCTTCAATAGACTTATTGATGTTGGATTTTTACCCCGAGAATGTTTAAATACCGAGAAGGGTAGAATGCAGTTTGTACTTGGCCAAAAAATGATGATGAAGGTTCAAGGCCCTAGAGAGGCTGAAGTCGAACATAGGGACCCGACCCCACTATACGGAGGAGTTCTCCCGAGGGTAGAACCTGTTGATGATGAAGTAAGTTGGGATACTGACCTGATCTAGAGAAGAAGTGTTAGATTTGACAATATTTGAGTGTTTGTGGAAGTTGACCTGAGGTGGTCATTGTTTGTAAACCATGTTAGGGTTGGTGCTCAGAGTGCCAATCCGGATCGTATTTATGTTCGATTCATAAATACGAGTAATTTTATTTTTCATAATATTACTAATTTAATGGTAGCACCCTTGTCTTTTATACACTTATTCGATCTAATTACGATTAGATATCTGATTATGATTAGATCGAAATTAAATCTGGTTTAGTGATACATGTATATTAGACAAAGACCCTATGATTTACAATATAGTGCGCAGTTACAACGTAGTTTTTAATTGACATTGGGAAGAACACTATAAGATGTATGTCCTTAAACAAAGTTCCTGGTCAAGATTTACTAACACGGGTCGGTTAGTAAAATCCGCTGAGACCAGTACATGTTGTATATCGTGACTTGGTCCGATGGTTTATCCCAAAGAACAATGAGTCTCGGGAGACTCGTATAGACATGTTACATGTAGGTGTTTATTTGATAAGCACTGAACGACTCACTGAAGATTTCCTAATAGATGGTACACCAACGTCAATAGGAATCTTCTCGAGTTGAGCGAGCATAGTGGTCCTTCAACTTGAGATACCACAATGGGATATATGAGTTATCCTCCACACTTTGATGGCAGTCACGTCACCGATCTATTTAGATCAGACCTCCGCCTGTTCATTGGGTGTGGACTGATGCTCATGATATCCAGTGCGTATCAAGAGAAGATCCGTCAGTCCTGTGTACAGGGCATAGGCATCCTCCACGTGTTTACGATCTAGTAAATCCATGGCCGTGATATAACTTCAGAAATCAGTTCCGAGTGTTATTTAGAGATCGTAAATTGAAATTCGACTATATTATACCGAACGGGTTTGACGTTTTTATTTATACCCCAGGTATAATTTGGATAGCCTGTGACGGAGGGATTATACGTATGCAATGACCTCGACTTGCATAGTTTAGCAAGATTATCTGTGGTCATCATAATCAATGAGTGGGTGCATTATGGACACGAAATTGGATTTCGTGACGGATAAACCTAAACTTAGATAGTCCCACAATATGAAGTGTACTCGTTGAGCACTTGTGAAACACGATATGAATAATACAGATTATTCATAATACTTCATCGGATTAAGTGAGTTAATTCGAATCATTTAATCAGTTAAACGATAACACATGCATAAGAGTAATTTTAGTCAATCGTAATTACTGTGTATTTATATTTGATACATAATATGATTAGATACACATTAATCATAACCCTAGATTGTTGGACAATTATGACCCATTATAAACCGGTGATATTGGAATTCAACACAACCCTAGATTGTTGGACAATTATGACCCATAGCATCACTATTTGTACAGAACATGGTGTTGTTGTACAAATTAACTATGTGACAAAGGAAATTGCTCTTTTATCATTTGTAATTGGATTACCGGAATTTATAAATGATAAAAGTCCATATGATTAGTACCGGATTAATAAGATATGAGACAATATTAATCTACGTAAGGTTTAATCATTAAATATCCATAGTCGTAGTATTATCGAGACTGGACATCGATAATGCGGAATAGGCTAGTATTACACTTGTGTGTGTTATGGAAGCGTAACGGCATAGTTCTCATATATTTGGGTATTGGATACTCATGCAAGTGTAATTTGAGGTTCTGTTTACCGATGATACGGAAATAGCTTCGCTCTGGATAGACCCATCGGAATCCCATTGGTAGTATGACTATGTGTCTATGAGAATCCGAATTAGGGTAGGTGTATTTGGTATTAACCTAAGACTTGCATCGCTAATACTTACGACAATCAGTATACTTTGGTTTTGGTCGTCTGGGGCTTTAACAGGTTCTGTGTACGCCTCTTCTGGGTATACGGAGAATCGTAGTGTATTGGGTATGATGTCAAGATGGAAGTATCACTTCAGTCATATGGAGATGATGATCACGTAGGATACGGAACTAGTACTCTTAAGTATTGCAGTCATCGGGATAATATGACTAGGTCATGATTATCCGATTATAGAGACTAGTTACCAGAGATCCGATATTTGTTTTGTACGGGGCAGACACAATTCCAGCCCTAGGCCTAGCATGTGATATCGATATTGGATCGTAATACGCAATATTATGTATACTACGCCTGTCAAAGATCTTGTATTCTTTAAAAGAATATTTCTGGAGAATTGGGTAGGCACGATGCTTTGCTAGAAGCCAACCATGTCTTGTAAATCGGTGAGAACGTGGTACGTGGTACGCACATGTCGGATAGTCCGACAGCCGTATTTACTGCCAACATATCCAGGGATCTCTTGGGTCGCTTCCCAAAGATTCACCGATGACATTTGATTATAACAGAATTAATCTGAGATTAATTATGAGAGAGAAAATTAATCTGGGATTGTTGGACAGTTATGACCCATAGCATCACTATTTGTACAGATCATGGTGTTGTTGTACAAATTAACTATGTGACAAAGGAAATTGCTCTTCTATCATTTGTAAATAAATTACCAAGATATATAAATGATAGAAGGTCCATATGATTAGTTCCGGATTGATAAGATATGAGACAGTATCAATTCACGAAGGTTTAATCATTAAATATCCCTAGTCGTAGTATTATCGAGATTGGACATCGATAATGCAGAATTGACTAGTATTACACTTGTGCGCGTTGTGGGAGCATAACGACATAGTTCTCATATATTTGGGTATAGGATACTCATGCAAGTGTAGTAGGAGGTTGTGTTTTACCGATGGTACGGAAAACAGCTTCGCTCTGGATAGACCCCTCGGAATTCCATTGGTAGTATGACTATGTGTCTATGGAAGTCCGAATTAGGGTAGGTGTATTTGGTCTTAACCTGAGACTTGCACCGCTAATACTTGCGACAATCAATATGCTTTGGTTTTGGTCGTCCAGGGCTTTAACAGGTTCTGTGTACGCCTCTTCTGGGTATATTGAGAATCGTAGTGTATTGGGTGTGATGTTGAGATGGAAATATCACTCCAGTCATAGTGGAGATGATGATCACGTAGGATACGGAACTGGCGCTCTTATATGCTGCAGCTATCGGGATATTATGACTAGGTCATGTTTATCCGATTATAGAGACTAGTTACCAGAGATCCGATATGTGCTTCGTACGGGGCAGACACGATTCCAGCCCCAGGCCTTGCACGTGACATTTGATACTGGATCGAAATACTATGTATACTATGCCTGATATAGATCACATATCCCAGTAAGAATATTTCTAGAGAATTGGGTAGGCATGGCGCTTTGCTAGAAGCCAACCTTGTCTTCTGCCAACATATTTACTGCCAATATATTCGGGGATCTCATGGGTCGCTTCCCGAAGATTCACCGATTACGGATGACTCGCACATTATTAATCTGAGATTAATTAGAAGAGAAAGAAAATTAATCTGGGATTAATTACAGAGATATTTTATATGGGATAAAATATTATTTAAAGAGAGAGAACGATTAATTTGGAATTAATCGATAAATTAATATATTCGATATATTAAACGAAATTGAATTTCGACGCGGAATTAAAATTAGATTTTAATTCGGGCGAACGAGTTAATTTAGAATTAATTCGTAAGCGACGTGAATAGTAATTTTGCTAGGCATAATTATTTAATTAAATTTGATAAAATTCGTTAATTTGGAATTAGTAAATCCGAGCCCGGGAGTGTTTGCGAGGCCGCTCGCATTTCGAATCGAGTGGGGCCCACAAGTCACATCAAGCGTCAAATCATTAGTCATTTTTGTGATGTAAGTCACATCACTTTGAGTGATTGACACAATGTCACTATTCATGATTGATGTAAGTGGTTGGAAAAGCTTTTGAAAGCTTGAAAGACATTTAGCATTATTTTTAATATAATGGTATTTGACTTTTGAAATTGTGTATTAGATACACAATTCTTAACACACAAAAATCTTCTTCTTCCTCTCCCTCACTCTCCCAAATTCGGCCATGGAGGCCATTTTTTTCTTCATGAAACCGTGAACCTAGGGTTCACTTTCTTCTTGATTTTGTTGCAAAATTCAAGAGTGCTAGCACACTAAAGGGTCATTCCAAGGTTTTAGGGAAACCCACCCTTGAGCATGGAATCTCAAAATGAAGCTTGGAGCTTGGAGATTCAACAAGGAGCTCACCAATCACCATGACCGAATTCAATGGAGCACAAAGAAGGCCTTTGTCGAATGCTTCAAGAAAAGGACTTTGTTCGTCGCATCCAATCCGATCAATGTAAGTATGATTCCGCCGTACTTCTTGATGTATTCACATGTATTTTCATTGCTTGATATGATCTTGGGATGCTTAGAAAAACCCAACAATGGTATATATGAGCCTAATTGAGCATGAAAATTATTTAGGGTTAAAATTGGGTAAAATCAATTTGAGCATGATTTGATGAAATTGTTTGATTGAGTATGCTTGAATGATGTTTAATTGAAGTTGGATATGATCAATTTCATGAAAAGTTGATTGGATCAATTTTCCCCAATATTCTTGGCTTGGCCGAATTGATGAACCCTATTTGTCATGGTGATTTTTTTGTTTTTTGATTCATTGGATGAGTTGAAATCACTTGGGAAATTTTGATTTAGATTCAATTGGATTGAAATCGGAATTGGACAAAAATCCCTACCATTGCCGTGAGTTAAGAAGCATGAAATGGGGTTTGATTTTTGATTCAAATGTGTTGGACATATGTTGATGATGATAAGCATGATTAATTATGCAAATTGGTATTTTGGAAATGTTAATTTGTTTAATTAATTATGGCTTTACACTTTGAGTAATTAAATTGTGAAATTGGAATTTTGGAATTTAATTATGTTGGGCTTAATTTGGAATTGGGCTTGTAAAGTTGCATTTGGGCTTAATGGGCTTGGTTGGACCAAGTTTGGTTTAGGCTAATTGGTTGGATCCAATTGGGCCCAAAACCATATCCATAAAGTCCAAATATAACTATTGGGCCTTTAAAATTTAATTGGGCCAAATGGGCCTAAATTGATTTCTAGGCTTATGGGGTTATTCCTTGATTGGGCTTTGGTTGCCGAAGCCCACGCCTTAAGAAATTAATTGAAAGTCCATTGGACTTTAATTAAACAACATTGGATGTTTATTGGGTTTTGAGACCCGTTTAGATTAGATTTGGAATCTAAGTCGTAAAGGCGGATTTAAAAGTGTAATTATTTAATTTGGAATTAAATAAATGAATTAGTAATAAATAAAAGTTAAATTTGATTTAATGTTGTAATTTAATATAATTCAAGAATTCGTACTTTGAGTACTTATTCACAAAACGAGTTTGACTCGCGTAAAATCAAATCGTTGTTTGAACATTGGATGGTCATTAATATTCAGATTAATTAATTGGATTAGATTGATTGATAACATGCTTGTGTGAATACATGATTGCGATGCATGAATAATGTATATCAGATGGATATTAGATGGGTGAGGGCAATTTTGGAAATTGTTGTAATAAATTTAGAATTTATTTAAATTGGACCTGTGTGTCCAGCCTTATCTCTCATGACTCTTTGTATTTCTCTTCTCACCTATTCCCCTCAATGTAAATGAGGTTTCTTTATAAGTGTTATGTAATTGGGTAGAAGTAATACTTGTGCAAGCCGGGAGAGAGGAAAAAGAGAGATTTGTTATAGGAACAAAATGTGTTAAGTATCCATCCGCATATCATTATTAAATTTATTTACGCGCCTTATTATGCTTTTAGAATGCATGTTTAAGGGTGTATGATGATGAGACCTTAACAAAGATAATTAATTGGTTGCCAATTACGCGAAAAACCCTCAAAACAGATTAAACGTTTTTCCTTTCATTGAGTGATTCTTACTCAAGATCCAAGGTTGGCATTGGTTTGTTGGCCAAAGTCAAGACCTTTGTCCATCGAGGATGTGTTTGAATCATGAAGGCTTTGTTCCATATTGGTGTCTTGTCCAAGTTGTGATTTGTTGGCCAAAGTCAAGATCACTTCTTGTCCATCGACATTGATTACGAAGCTTTCCAAGGTCAATGCGTTCTGCTTAACTGGGATCACTAAGTTTGTTGTGCCAAAGCCAAGGCTTAGTTGATTCAGAGGAAAAATGTTAGGCAATATATTGGATATATTGACATATATAAGATATATGTTTCGGACTTGGATGTCCACCTACTGGATCTAGGAATTAGATTAGATCCAATTGATCTTAGAGATATACCTAGTTAAATATAATACAATTTGTTGGCTAAAGTCAAGATTGTGTGTTATTTAACGGGATCCTAGCCCACTAGGAAACAAGGTTTCTCGAGTACTCAACAGAGGGTTAGAGGCTCGCCGAAAAATAGTGGGAGGCAAGTATTAGATTTGCAATTTCGTTTAGGTACTTGCCATACGCGTTCATTCAAATTATTCGTCAATAAATTAATATATTAGTTGGACTAATAATTAATGTTGTTTTAATAAACAGTTGGACTGTATTCAAATTATTTCAATTAATAGTTGATTTTATAATTGGATTATAGTAATCAATATAATTGAATTTAATCTATTAAATTATAGTTGATTATATAGTTAGACTATAGTAATCATTATAATAAATAGTACCTAAAATCGTTGATTAAATAGTTGGACTATTAGAATCAAGATAATTGAAAGATTAGTGTTTAAAACATAATCCTCGGGAAAAATATTTTTAACGACTTTAATTGTCAAATTGGGAATAATGAAACAGGATAGTCCTGAAAACCGAGAAGTTACTTTATTTGATAGAGTGACGTCTCGAGCCTAAGCCCGGAGTTGAGCAAATAGTAGAACATGATATTTGGAATATTCATGTAATGATAACTTTAGTGCTTAATCCATTAAGCTTGCCAAATAGACTCCTTAATTTCTTAATCAGAACTAAGGATTAGATCCTTATAAGTATGATAATGAAATTGAAGGATCTTCATAGATCTATCCTTAGATCTTAGAAGTACAAATTGCAATAGAAAACTCTTGGAGAGTTAATGGCTATTCTCAGAAGACAAAGACAAAGTTTGCAATAAGGCAAGAAGCGCAAGGCGCACCTTACTTCGACATCCCAGAAGGCCAAGGCTTGGCCAAAGGCTTCTGGGGTGTGGAAAATGGTAAAGACAAAGTCATTATAATCTTCTGGGAAGATAAATGATATATCCCAAGATGTCTGCCTAAACTGTGGCAAACAGGGTCACTAGATGCGTGACTGCTGTATGGACAAGGCAGACATGAAGGAAGTTAAGAAGACGGGACAAGGTTCCGACTTCAAATATGTTTTTCATAAACATGTTCACTACTAGTATTAAAATTAGATTTTAGATACTGGATGTGGTACATAAATATGTACTGGTGTGCAGAATCTGCTGATTAGCAGGATACTGACTTCAGTTGAGATTAATCTACAAGTCGGAAACGGGACGAAAGTCACTGTTTTAACCGTAGAAACCTAAGTTTAGGAACTACCCTTCGGGTATTAGGAAACTGTTAAAATGTAACTAGTTTGACTAGATACATTATCTCTATATCAGAGTATAATCCGTTGCGGATATACCTTTATATTCTAAAACACTAAAGTGTTTTATTTTATATAGATGATATTAAGATAAACACATTAGATGTGAATAACAGTATTTATATTTTGAATATAAATAAATCTCAAACATATTACATGACAAACAAATAGCTCAAACTGAATTAATCAGTTGAGACTTAAAAGTAGCATTGTTATCTGGGACACAATTAAACAAGACTCATATATCCATACTTTCGAAGAGTGGATACTAGGATGAATTTGATTCTATTCAAATAATGTCTACGAATCTAGTTTATTGGGCAAAGTGCCTATAACACCTTTACTTGGTAAAAGTACAAATGACACTGATCTGTTAGCCCTTATTCATAGTGAAGTAAGTGGGCCCATGTCTAGCTAGGCTAGATGTGGATATGAATGTTTCATGACCTTTACGGATGTGGCATCGCGTTATGGTTATATGTTTCTTTTGAAACACAAATCAGAAACTTTTAGAGTTTCGACACGAAGTAGACAGACAGACCGGCTAAAGTATTAAAACTTTCACGGTTAGACCATGATGAAAATACTTAAGCAATAAGTTTCTTATATACTTGAAAGAGTATATTATTCTTTCAATGAGGACTCCTCCCGGAACACGTCTATTTGACAGTGTGTCCGAACGGAGAAACCGACTTTTGTTGGACATGATAAGGTTAATCAAGAGTCGCTCTGAGCTACCATTTCCTTCAAGGAATAAGCTTTAAACAGTGCAAAACTTATTTTGAATAAAGTTCCATAAAAATCTGTGAGACAGACTTCATATTAGATATGAACAGGAAAGAAATTGGGTTTCTCATTCCTGAAGATTTGGGAATGCTAGGCATATGTTTGGATGATACCAAACTAAAACCCAAAACAGATAAGTGCCTAAATTATGGGTTATCCTAGGGAAACTGATGAGTGGTATTTATATCACTATTTCTCACTCATTTAACCTAATGTTTTGTATTGTTTCTCGAGTTTTATGAACGTTTTGATGTGTTTTGTTGTTATTTTGCAGATAAATCAAGTTTGGAAAGCACTGGAGGCAATTTGAGGCAAAACCGGACAAAAATGCGTCAACATGAATATTTTCGTCTCTTGCGCGTCGCGACGCTGGCGCATTGCGCGCCGCGACGCCCACAATACGCCGGATTTGCTAAAGTGCGCCGGGTCAACGGGTCAGAATTTGAGAAGTTTGACTTTGCTAACGTGCGCCGTGCCATGTGTCACCATCATGAAGACTTGCTAACTTGCGCCTGCCACGTGTCATCATCCTACGGTGCCGACAATCATCATCTATGCTATCGTGCGCCTTACCACGTGTCGACATCTCAACGGACTCGCTAAAATGTGCTGCTTCCACGTGTCACGATCTGATGCTGCCGATAATCTTCCTCAGCATGACGTAAGCAATGACGTCATGAACAATGCCACGTCATCGGATAAGGATCTGATCTCTTAGCCGCCTCGCCACGTGTCAAGCCATCATTGTACCACGTGTCACTGTATCTGGCGTCGCGACGCGGAACCCTTTGGCGTCGCGACGCTGGACCCCCATCCGCGCCTATAAATAGAGCTCGAGATTTCAGTTTTTGTTGTACCATTTCCTCCCACTTATTTGATGTAGTTAGGGAGTTCTTCTCTCTCTAAGTTTCTTTTAATAAAGTTTTGTAATTTTTAATTAAGTTCTGTAATAATAATAATTTACTTTCTTTATTTTACAGTTTTTACTACTCATTATGAGGAGGTAACTTCCCTCTGCTAGGGTAAAAGGTAATTCTTTTACTATTGCTTCTTAGATTATTCTCCCATAATTATAATATATTCAAAGTTTTAAATTGACTTAATCAGGATTCCGCCAGATTGGTCGGCGGGTAATAAAATTCATATTCCGCCTTTATGGCTGGTAATTTTGGTTCCGCCTTTATGGCTGGTTTATATTAAAATGATTCCGCCTTTATGGCTGGTTGTTTTTAAACTGATTAAATCAAAATACCGCCTATATGGCTGGTTGGTAATGTTTTGCAAAGCTTATATTAAATTATGGGAGAAATCTAATTAGTATATAGTAGAAGTAATTCCTTTTACCTTAGCAATTTTATTTTAATTCACTTTCAGCATTTATTTTACCGCATTTACCTTATGCAATTTTATTTTAAATCTTTTAAGTTTTTAGCCCTAGTTATGTGTCGTAGCTAAGTTAGTTATCTAGGGTTGTGATGAATTTCAATTAAACCGGTTTATAAGGGTTAGATTATAGTTTGGGTAATTTAAAGATTTATTTATTGAGTCTTAATCTTAATGCTCTTTAATTAACTGGCCATTAATTAAATTGATTAGGTAAACTTAAAATGAACTAGACATAGGGATTTTAAGTTTAAGACCTTAGACTCAATATCCCACGATCTTCCTTGAGGATAGATAACCCTTTAATAGATTTCCTTACAGGATAGGAATATACCTGTCGGGCGGGGGTAGCCATAATTGGAACTTGAACTTAATGAATCTAGGTAATTTGGTTGACATAGACATATGGTTCAATTGGGTTATACTAGGTATTTGTAATTGATCATCGGAAGAGGCTTTTACATAAGTTAGTGTTCCAGGTTAATAAATTGATATATTACTCAACTATAAGATAACTACTTCATCTTTTTTTTTATAATATTGAAATAAATCACAACCCTGGATAGTTTTTAATATTGAATTTCCTTAAAATCTACTTTTAAACAATTTTATTTACTTGTTTTAAATTTAAAATCATCGCCTTTTTCCAACCAAATCAAATCAATCTGTTAGATACCAGTAAACAGTTAACCTCATAAAGATTAATAAGATAAGGTTTTAAGTCCTCGTGGGATCGATACTTTTTATACTACTTGAACGATACGTATGCTTGCGTTATACGTGTGTGTTTACGCCGGTCAAGTTTTTGGCACCGTTGTCGGGGACTTATTTATCTTTTACTATTAGTTTAGGGTTAGATACCTTTACTTGTATCTAATTTCTTTTTACTTATTATTGTTGTTTTATTGTGTTTCAGGTTCTCAGAAACTACATGAGACGAACCAGAAGCTTTGAACTCCGACCGCTTGACCCAGAAATTCAAAGAACCATCAGACAATTGAGAAGGGAAAGGCGAGAAGGCCAAGAAGCTTTAGTCAACATGGAACCTGAACCTTTGAACGTTGCACCACCAATTCCCATTCGAGACAGAACCATTCCGGTGGTTGACAGACTCATTTCCTGTATTGTACTTCCTCTCTTACCAGCAAATGCGTGTGACATCAAAACATGCATTCAGATGATTCAGCACTCAGTTCAGTTCGGGGGGAATGCAACTGAAGATCCTAATTCCCACATCAGCAACTTCCTGGAAGTTTGCGGCACTTTTAACTACAACAGAGCATCAGAAGAAGCAATGAGACTACGAGTTTTTCCATACTCCTTGAAGGACAGAGCTAAAGCTTGGCTACATTCACTACCACCAGGTTCTATCACAACTTGGAACACTTTACCCACCAAATTTCTTGCAAAGTACTTTCCACCAGCCAGAACCGGAAAGCTGAGGAATGACATCACATCCTTTGTACAACAAGATTCAGAATCCCTCTGCGAAGCTTGGGAAAGGTACAAAGATTTACTCCGGAAATGTCCTCACCATGAGATTCCAAAGTGGCTACAAGTTCAGACCTTCTACAATGGATTTTCTGGAATAATGAGAACCACAATCGATGCTGCTGCTGGAGGAGCTTTAATGGCGAAAGGAGAAGATCAAGCCTGGGACCTAATCGAAGAAATGGCCAACAACAATTCCTTGTGGCCAACAGAAAGGAGCATGATCCAAAGAATTGCAGGAATTTATGAAGTTGGAGCAAACACAGCAGTGAATACCAGGCTGGATCAGATATGCAAATGTCTAGAAACACTTAGCACGCAAGTTGTGAACATCACTGGATCCACAAGTTCACCATATGGAGGAGCACCAGAACCAAACCAACATGAAGAGACGGTGAATTATGTCAACAATTTCAACAGACAAGGGAACAATTCATATTCCAACACCTACAACCCAGGGTGGAGGAATCATCCTAATTTATCATGGAGCAACAATTCAGGCCAACAGCAGAACTATCCACCTGAATTCCAGCAACAGAACAAAGGCCAGGAGCAGGCAAATGAATCAGGAATAACAGAAGTGTTGACCTACTTGAAAAAGATGGAAGCAAAACACAACTCTCAAGCAGCAAGATATGACACTATATTTCAAAGTCAATCTGCTTCTATTAAAGCACTGGAGAATCAAATGGGACAACTGGCCAATGCTCAGAGTTACAGACCGCCAAGTACCCTTCCTAGCAACACAGAGCCAAATCCAAGGAACATGGGGAAGGAGCAATGTCATGCCATCATGTTAAAAAGCGGTACTGAAATCAACAAAGATGTTGGAGTCAAAACAGCTGCTGAGGAAGTTCCAAAAGAAACAAAGTAACAGATGGAGGAAAAAGAAGCAAAAGAAAAAGAACAGATCACTCCACCTCCACATTTTCCTCAACGTCTTCAGAAGAAGAAATTGGACAAGAAGTTTTCTCGGTTCCTGGAGATCTTCAAAAAGCTGCATATCAACATTCCATTTGCAGAAGCGTTGGAACAAATGCCCACCTATGCCAAATTCATGAAAGATATTCTTTCACGAAAACGGAGATTGGGAGATTACGAGACAGTAGCATTAACAGAAGAATGTAGTGCCATCATTCAGAGGAAACTTCCCCCGAAGTTGAAAGATCCTGGCAGTTTCACTGTTCCTTGCGTCATAGGAGAACATAACTTTGGTAAGGCTTTGTGTGATTTAGGTGCGAGTGTTAACTTGATGCCTTTTTCTATTTTCAGGAAATTACAGATTGGAGAAACAATGCCAACATCAGTCTCACTACAACTTGCTGATAGAACGCTCGTATTTCCAAGAGGCGTAGTTGAGGATGTGCTGGTCAAGGTTGACAAATTCATTTTCCCAGCAGATTTTATTGTCCTTGATATGGAGGAAGACGCAGACGTACCAATCATCCTTGGGAGACCATTCTTGGCTACAGGTCGAACCATTATTGATGTACAAAAATGAGAATTAACCATAAGGGTACAGGACCAAGAAGTAACATTCAATGTTTTCAAGGCCATGAATTTCCCAGATGATGAAAAGAAGGAGGAATGTTTCAAACTCGATGTGATACACAGTACCATTCAGAACTCCAATGCAATGCAAAGTTCTACTGATAAACTCAAAACATGTCAATTACCTGTAGAGTCTAAAGATAAAGCGTCTTTTGCACTGAAAGAGCCAATTCTTGCTCTACAAACAACAGAAGATAAAAATTTCCACCAGCTCAACGAATTGGAGGAATTTCACAATCAGCCTTTTGAGGATGCCAAATTGTACAAAGAAAAGGGCAAGAAACGACATGATGAGAAGTTAGTGCGCATACAACTGGAACCAGGGCAGAAGGTACTGTTAAACAAATCAAAGGTGAAATTCTTCCCATGGAAGCCAAAATCACGGTGGTCAGGTCCATTTGTGATCACCAAAGTTTTACCAAATAGAGCCGTTGAGATACATGATCCTGACGCAAACAAAACTTTCAAGGTTAAAAACAAACGTGTCAAGCACTACTGGGGAGAATCATTTGAGCGACAAAAAGAAAGTGTCACACTTTCAGATCTAGCCTAACGTTCAAGAAGACACGTCTAGCTGACGACTTTAAACTTAGCGCTAGCAGGGAGGCAACCCATGCAATTTGTGTATATATTGTGATTTGGTGTGTTTTATTTTTGTGTGTTTAATTTTTGCAGATTAAGTCATTTCAAGATGGACGAAGCTCTCTCAAATCTTCACAAGCAATTTCCTTCTCTCCCTCAAAAATCTCTGATGAAAATCTATAAAGCTCACTTTGAACGGATGAGGTTACTGACAATCTATGGTGTTGCCAATGACATTCGTTGGGTAATTGAAGCACGAGTCCGATTGGCAGGTGAGTCTTCTGACTCTTTTATTTCACACTTGCCTGGTTTTGGAAGAAGCACCTATGCAAAGAAACGAAGAGCTAAGCAAATGGGTGTTTGTTACAAATGTGCACGTTGGAATTGCAACACTCGTTGTCGTTCTTTAGGAATGGTGTCTGTTAATCGTGAAGACAAAATTAAATTCATTAGGGATGGCTTGAGTAATGAGTCTTTAGATGATATATCTTCGACTCTTGAGACGTATCCCTGTGGATATGTTCACATAGACTTTCGCAGATTACATACACAATTTCAAAAAGAAAGACAACAGTTAAGTCTTGGGAATCTGACTAAAAAAGACCCTGTTTGCCAATTTATAAGAAAATTGGATGGGAAGCTTGTCCCTGACGCATAGACGTTAATCAAGCTGTAAATTTTTGTACATATTATATCTCTTTGTCTTTTCCTAATAATATTGATTTGTTTTGTTGTTTTCTTTTATTTCCTCCGACAGGATCCAGATCTTTTTTATTATCACGATCTATTTTACTATTTTGCTACTAATCGTCCTTTGGAAGATACTTGTGCTATTTTTACTCACCCTTTTCAGGTACTATAAATTCAGCTCATCATTGCACCTTTGAAGTCATCCAGAGTTGAGAAAGAAAAACATAAAAAATGGAAGCCATTTCAAGAAGACGAGTTGAAAACATCTGTGTATTTTGCGGTAGTACTGTTGGTACTAAACCACAATACATAGAAGCAGCACAGGAATTGGGTCGAGTTTCAGCTGCAAGGAATATGCACTTAATATATGGCGGAGGAAATCTCGGACTTATGGGGATCGTTTCAAAGGCTGTACAGGAAGGAGGCAGTCATGTTTTGGGAATCATCCCAAAACCCTTGGCAGAGGCAAATCTTATTGGATCATCAAACGGAGAGGAACTGATCGTATCAGGTATGTCTGAACGTTTGGTAGAAATGATTAACTGTGCTGATGCTTTTATTGCTTTGCCAGGTGGCTTAGGTACATTGGAGGAAATTTTTATAGTTCTATCTTGGGCGAACCTGAACATACACCAGAAACCGCTTGGACTGCTTAACGTTGATGGATTTTATGATTTTCTTTGTGTGTTTCTTGATGATGCTCGGAGAAATGGGTTCGTGTCAAAACCTATGAAAGAACTCATCTTCACTGCCGGAACTGCACCAGATCTAATAGACCAACTCATAGCCTATGAACCACAAGTTGACCCTATCCTTTCAAAGATAAATTGGGCCGAGGACGTTCGTGGTAAGAGGCGTCGGGTTAATCTGGATCTTAACCTTTAAATTCCTGTAGAATTTCGGCTAACCAGGTACTATCTTCTAAACTCTTCTTCTACTGTTTAAGACATTGGGGACAATGTCTCATTTAGGTTTGGGGGAGGGAATTAGTTGATCAGTACCTTGTTTTAGTTTGTGTGTTTTTTATTTTTTATTTTTAGTCCAAAATTTTTCGAAAAATACAAAAAAAAAATTGGAAAATTTTCAAAAATTACAAAAATATTTTTTGTTTTTTTTTTTGTTTTTATTCTGACTAAAAATGTGAAATTGGTAAGAGGTAGCTGAGTAAGGAGTTTCCACTCCTGAGACGTATCTCAAGCCTATTTCGAAGCAAGTTAATTTTTGTTTATTTCCTTTTAAATTATTTAATTTGTGAATTCTCCTTAAAACGGACTAAAAGGAATCTTCATATGCTCAATTGATAGATATTATCAACATATATAGTAACATACGGACATAAGCTAAAATTGAAAAGTTTGTAATATTCAGTGCTTTAAAACGGACTAAAAGGAATCTTCATATGCTCAATTGATAGATATTATCAACATATATAGTAACATACGGACATAAGCTAAAATTGAAAAGTTTGTAATATTCAGTGCTCTAGTTTAATTGGAGGAAACATCTCAAAAAGCAGTGGAGTAAAAAAAAAAAAAAAAAAAAAAAAAAACTTCTGAGATCCGAGTTATTAAGTCTGTAAGGGTGTTTTAACACCTAGTGCCCTAAAACCAACTGGTTTGGGAGTCACTGACCCAAAGCTCGTTACATGGATCGAAGATGCTGTAAAAATATATATATCTGAAGTCTGGGTAATTAAGTCCGT
The DNA here is from genome assembly GCA_019454045.1 of Zanthoxylum bungeanum. NCBI lineage: Eukaryota > Viridiplantae > Streptophyta > Magnoliopsida > Sapindales > Rutaceae > Zanthoxylum > Zanthoxylum bungeanum. Next base: position 366,822 of record SKCR01027588.1, on the reverse strand, counting down.
AAGGGTGTCTTAACACCTGGTGCCCTAAAGCCAACTGGTTTGGGAGCCACCGACCCAAAGCTCGCTACATAGACGGAAGGTATTGTATATAAATAAAAAATAGAGAAAAAAATCAAAGAAAAAAATCAGAAAAATGAGAAAAATTATTCCATTGCTATAAAAAAGGTGTGAAATCTGATAGAACTTTAGGACAAAAATATTACTCTCTTATCAACTGCACTTATGACTGTTGTGGGCAAAAATGAGTTGATTAATATTTTGTTGGCTGTGTATATGGAGAATGATAAAAATAATCGGAGAATTTACTTATTCGGTAATTTAGAAAGAAACAAAACAACTAGTAACTTGGAGTAGAATTTTCACCTGATTAGTCACTAACTTTCTTTATTCTCTTTTCTCTTGTCTTTTTGCTTTTGTGTGCATTAGTTTTACTAACTTTTTACTTTTGTAAAATGTTTGTGGGTATCATTGCTGTAAACCCTCACGAGACTACAACTCGTCCACTAGGGACACCTAGGGGTTTAAAGGCTTGTTGCATATGCTAAATGCAACCGTGATCCCTACGAAAGTGGCTTAGTTAAATTTTATTTTCATGTTATTTTATTTTCTGTTTTGCTCGAGGACTAGCAAAATGTTAGGTTTGGGGGTGTGATGAGTGGTATTTATATCACTATTTCTCACTCATTTAACCTAATGTTTTGTATTGTTTCTCGAGTTTTATGAACGTTTTGATGTGTTTTATTGTTATTTTGCAGATAAATAAAGTTTGGAAAGCACTGGAGGCAATTTGAGGCAAAACCGGACAAAAATGCGTCAACAGGAATATTTTCGTCTCTTGCTCGTCGCGCGCTGGAGCATTGCGCGCCGCGACGCCCACAATGCGCCGGATTTGCTAAAGTGCGCCGGGTTAACGGGTCAGAATTTGAGAAGTTTGACTTTGCTAACGTGCGCCGTGCCACGTGTCACCATCATGAAGACTTGCTAACTTGCGCCAGCCACGTGTCATCATCCTACGGTGCCGACAATCATCATCTATGCTATCGTGCGCCTTGCCACATGTCGACATCTCAACGGACTCGCTAAAATGCGTTGCTTCCACGTGTCACGATCTGATGCTGCCGACAATCTTCCTCAGCATGACGTAAGCAATGACGTCATGAACAGTGCCACGTCATCGGATAAGGATCTGATCTCTTAGCCGCCTCGCCACGTGTCAAGCCATCATTGTACCACGTGTCACTGTATCTGGCGTCGCGACGCGGAACCCTTTGGCGTCGCGACGCTGGACCCCCATCCCGCCTATAAATAGAGCTCGAGATTTCAGTTTTTGTTGTACCATTTCCTCCCACTTATTTGATGTAGTTAGGGAGTTCTTCTCTCTCTAAGTTTCTTTTAATAAAGTTTTGTAATTTTTAATTAAGTTCTGTAATAATAATAATTTACTTTCTTTATTTTACAGTTTTTACTACTCATTATGAGGAGGTAACTTCCCTCTGCTAGGGTAAAAGGTAATTCTTTTACTATTGCTTCTTAGATTATTCTCCCATAATTATAATATATTCAAAGTTTTAAATTGACTTAATCAGGATACCGCCAGATTGGTCGGCGGGTAATAAAATTCATATTCCGCCTTTATGGTTGGTTATTTTGGTTCCGCCTTTATGGCTGGTTTATATTAAAATGATTCCGCCTTTATGGCTGGTTGTTTTTAAACTGATTAAATCAAAATACCGCCTATATGGCTGGTTGGTAATGTTTTGCAAAGCTTATATTAAATTATGGGAGAAATCTAATTAGTATATAGTAGAAGTAATTCCTTTTACCTTAGCAATTTTATTTTAATTCACTTTCAGCATTTATTTTACCGCATTTACCTTATGCAATTTTATTTTAAATCTTTTAAGTTTTTAGCCCTAGTTATGTGTCGTAGCTAAGTTAGTTATCTAGGGTTGTGATGAATTTCAATTAAACCGGTTTATAAGGGTTAGATTATAGTTTGGGTAATTTAAAGATTTATTTATTGAGTCTTAATCTTAATGCTCTTTAATTAACTGTCCATTAATTAAATTGATTAGGTAAACTTAAAATGAACTAGACATAGGGATTTTAAGTTTAAGACCTTAGACTCAATAGCCCACGATCTTCCTTGAGGATAGATAACCCTTTAATAGATTTCCTTACAGGATAGGAATATACCTGTCGGGCGGGGGTAGCCATAATTGGAACTTGAACTTAATGAATCTAGGTAATTTGGTTGACATAGACATATGGTTCAATTGGGTTATACTAGGTATTTGTAATTAACCATCGGAAGAGGCTTTTACATAAGTTAGTGTTCCAGGTTAATAAATTGATATATTACCCAACTATAAGATAACTACTTCATCTTTTAAATAATATTGAAATAAATCACAACCCTGGATAGTTTTTAATATTGAATTTCCTTAAAATCTACTTTTAAACAATTTTATTTACTTGTTTTAAATTTAAAATCATCGCCTTTTTCCAACCAAATCAAATCAATCTGTTAGATACCAGTAAATAGTTAACCTCATAAAGATTAATAAGATAAGGTTTTAAGTCCTCGTGGGATCGATACTTTTTATACTACTTGAACGATACGTACGCTTGCGTTATACGTGTGTGTTTACGCCGGTCAGAAACCAAAGTATAGTACTTATACATCTCACATGAGAACAATGCAATTGTTTCTCACCATGCGGTTTTCCTGAGAGGAATACCGATATGCAGTGGTAAGTGGGAGGAAAGTAAAACTCGATGAAAATCGGAGTAATACTATTCCAGTCACCGATTCCTTAATGGAACACACATAGTTCATCAAAGATGAAACTATACCAATAATCTTCGAATAAACAAGAACCACGTTAGTCGGAGAGAGTCAGAAAACGACATGGGAGGTATGGGTTTCTGATCTCACCTCATAAAGATGTCAATCTTATTGAGGAATACCAACTGACTACGTATGAGGAAGTGATACAAGGTATTGACTCCCTATTATGGCAAAGTGCCATGATATCCGAAATGGATTCCATGTATACCAACTAAGTTTGGATACTAGTTGATGTACCGGAAGGCATTGTGCCTATTGGTACTATATAAGTCTTCAAGGAAGACGTACATGGAAGACAACATACCAACATACAAAGATGGGCTTGTAGCGAAAAGGTATCGTTATCAATATAGTGTCGATTACGACGAAACCTTTACTCGTTGCCATTGTTAAATCCATTTGGACAATGCTTGCTAATGTTTCACGTTTCTTTTATGAAATATGGCAGCTGAATGTCAAAACCGCTTTCCTTGACCGAAACCTTTTGGAGGATGTTTACAACATCCTGACGGTTTTGTCATACTATAACTAGCAAACAAGGTTTGTAGGTTATATGATCCATGTATGGATTGAAGCAAGCATATCGTTCTTGGAATTATCATTTTGATGTAATCATAATGGTATATGATTTAATTCAAAACGAAAATGATTCTTGTGTGTATAAGGAGGTTAGTGGGAGCGCACTGACAATGAATGTCTTGAATAATGATGACATGCCATTTATTGAAAATGACATTCCCATAATGCAATCGGTGAAAGCTTGGCTTTCATGAAAATTTTCCGTAGAATTCTTGGGAGAAACAACCTTTATTCTAGGAATAAAGATCTACTAGGATAGATTTAAAGTTTTTAATACTCTCCGAGAACTCGTACATTGAAATAAATGTACGCGACCTGGTGTCTCATATGCTTTGAGCATATGGAGTCACAATCGGGCCAATCCAAGTGATAGTCACTGGATTGATGTTAAGAACATCCGTTAGTATCTTAGATGATCTAAGGATGTTGTCTTAAACTATGGAGAAGAAGAACTTGAAGTGACTAGGTTCACTGTTGTAAGTTTCCCAACCGATATAAACGACTATAAGTCGTGATAAAGGTACTATAAAGTTTGAATAACGGAACAGTGAGCTGGAAATCTTCCGAGCAAGATACTGTTACCGAATAAACAACAAAAGTGGATTATTGCTGCAGCTGAGGCAGCAATAGAAGCCTTTTGGATCGATAATAATCCTAATTAGATTAGGAATAGTTCTGTTAGCAGCTGAGCTAGGCTTCAGCATAGGCTAAAGAATTAATGGTCTCATCAACGATCCAGATAAATACTTTGACTATTCATCTGATTCGTTCGGATCATACATCGTGGCGATGTGATGATCGAATAAATCACATCAGATAATAATCATGCAAATCCGCTGACGAAAGCCTTTCCTCAGCAGAAATTTGAGCGAACCGTACATAGTTCGGGTGTAGGATACTTGAGTGATTAGCTATAGGCCAAGTGGGAGATTGTTGGACAGTTATGACCCATAGCATCACTATTTGTACAGATCATGGTGTTGTTGTACAAATTAACTATGTGACAAAGCAAATTGCTCTTCTATAATTTCTAATTAGATTACCAAGATGTATAAATGATAGAAGGTCCATATGATTAGTTCCGGATTGATAAGATATGAGACAGTATCAATCCACGAAGGTTTAATCATTAAATATCCCTAGTCGTAGTATTATCGATATTGGACATCGATAATGCAGAATAAACTAGTATTACACTTGTGCGCTTTGTGGGAGCATAACGGCATAATTCTCATATATTTGGGTATAAGATTCTCATAGTTCTCATCCAGTACCAACACTTGTTTTGGAGAAAATGAGTTAAGGCAGTATCCGAAGTGATGGCAAAAGGCTCTCAGTGATAGCAGATACCATGCTCGAAGAAGCGAGTATGAGGAAGCCCTCAGTAGAGGGCAAGAAAGCACCGAGAGCCAAATGAGGGATTGGTTTTGGAAGGAGAGGAGAAATTTGGAGGATACCACGCGAGGATGTGCTCAGGGTGAACAAGATATAGAGATAATGTCCCATTTCACCAAGTAGATTTTGGGAGTGGAGTTCCCAAAAAGGTTCATTATGCCAATGATGGACATCTATAAGGGCAACACATACCATAAGTCCCATGTCAAAAGATCCCGTTACGCCATAATTCATTGAGGTTGATCCCGAAGTTACGGTCTATCCCGTAGCAGTAGCAGTAGTCTCTATTTATTCACCCCAAGAATTGTCTTGCTAATGGATATCCAGGGCATGGCTGGAGAGGCGGTCTGTAAGATATTCCCACTGACATTGGGGGGATCGGCCAGCTTGTGGTTTAGCAATCTAACTCCATGGAGCATTAGCGGTTTTTTATGGCTTACGAAGTCGTTCGTTCAATATTTTAAAGGAGCATGTGCACCGAAGATTCTCGGATCACTAAAGATGATGAAGCAACGTGATGACGAGCCAATAAAGTGCTTCATCGATAGGCACCACTATTAGAGTTTGTGCTTGGAAAAATAATCCGAATAATGTATTGTACATTATATTTTATTATTTATTATTAAAATAACTACATTTGCATTTCAACCTTATTAATGGTAATTATTATGTCATAATTCATATTATTGAGATGTATAAATATGTTGAGAATGACATTGACCTTAGAATAGTCATGTAGTAATATAAGGCACTAGGTGTTCCGATATTGGAATGGTATCACTATATAAACTATTCTTAAAGCAAATATTTATAATCGTTGGTTTTGGAACACAGTTGAATTCCTATAACCTAGAAGATTAGCTCATGTTGTATATTGAAATTGGAGTTCCAATGGTTTAACCCAATATACCATGAGTAAGGGAAACTCATATAGACATATGGGTATTCATTGGAGCGAATACTGAATGACTCACATGTAATTTCTAATAATTGAAAGTACACATCACCATAAATAAGAATCTCATCGAGTCGAGTATCATATGTGATCCATTGGCTATAGGATTGTTGGTTTCTATTAAGGTCCCGGATCGATTATAAGCATGAAAAACATTGCGAATACATATCGACGAAGTAGCGGAATACTCACATCGATCGGTTGAGACGATTTGAAGACGAACAAAGCCATTTTGCTCACTGCCAAGGGCGCTCACTGCAACCAGTCCACTGCCCTCACAAAACAGATTTTGAGCTGAGAAACGGAGCTCCAAGCTTCGTCGAACGGATCCCGGCTCATGGGTGAACCTCCCTACCACCTTCGCATGTTCCGTAAGTGTGCTAGCACTTGAGTTTTTGCCACAAAAACTCACTCTTGCTTCCCTCAAAGTCACGCACAAATTGATTCCAAACCAGTGAGCTTTTTCAAGCTTTGGGCGTGAGAGAGTGGAGAGAAAAAGGAGAGAGATGAATGTGTTATTAGTTAGTTAAAACAATTTCCAAAATTGTTTATATATTTTCCAACCAAAATATAAAAGATTTACCAAATAATTATTTAATATATCAAATGGTAAATGCTTCCACCAACTAACACTATTTCACCAAAACACATCACTATTCATTTTCACTTTATCAAAGTGACATGTTGTGTGTTTATCACTCAATCAATCAATCACATCAATCAATCAATCAATCACATCACTCAAATTGATTATTGATTTGACGCTTGATGTGACGAATGATTTGACGCTTGATGTGACTTGCGTTGCCGCACTCGAATTCGAAATACGAATGCGCTCGCAATCACACTCGGGCTCGGGTTCGCCAATTCTCAATTAGCGAATTTTCCGTTGCGTCGTAATTAAATGATTACGCCTAGCGAATTCACTATTCACGTCGCCAACGAATTAATTCTAAATTAATTCGTTCGCCCGAATTAAAATCCAATTTCAATTCCGCGTCGAAATCCAATTTCGTTTAATATATCGAATATATTAATTCATCGATTAATTCCAAATTAACCGTTATCTCTCTCTAGACGATATTTTCTCTCTCTTATATATAATCCCAGATTATTTAAGAGTGCGAGTCATACGTCATTGGTGGATTATTGGGAAGCGACCCATGAGATCCCCGGATAATTCGGCAGTAAATACGGTCGTCGGAGTATCCGAATCACGTACGTACCAAGTACTACGTTCTACCGATTTACGAGACAAGATCGGCTTCTAGCAAAGCACGAAGTCTATCCAATTCTACGGTCATATTCAACTAAAAATATTTAAGATCTATATCAGGCGTAGTATACCAAGTATCGTGTATATCAGCCCAGTATCAGATAGTCACGTGCTAGGGCTGGGGCTGGATAAGTGTCTGCCCCGTCCGAAGCACATATCGGATGTCTGGTAACTAGTCTCTATAATCGGATATACATGACATTGTCATATATCCCGATGGCCGACCAGCACTTAAGAGCACTAATTCCATATCCTGCGTGACATCATCTCTCCACTATGACTGGAGTGATACTTCTACTCTAATCTACTGATTCTCATATACCCAGCATTGGCGTACACAGAACCGGTTAGAGTCCTAGACGACCTTAACTAAAGCATATTGATTGTCGTAAGCATTAGCGGTGCAAGTCTCAGGTTAAGACCATACACACACTACCCTGATGTCGGACTCCCATAGACACATAGTCATAATACCAATGGGATTCCGAGGGGTCTATCCAGAGCGAAGCTGTTTCCCGTACCATCGGTGAAACACAACCTCCTATCGCACTTACATGAGTATCCAATACCCAAATATATGAGAACTATGATGTTGTGCCCTCACAACACGCACAAGTGCAATACTAGCCTATTCCGCATTATCGATGTCCAGTCTCGATAATACTACGACTAGGGATATTTAATGATTAATCCTTCGTGGACTGATACTGTCTCATATCATCTCAATCCAGGAACTAATCATATGGACCCTCTCTTCATTTATATATCTAAGGTGATCTAATCACAAATGATGAGAGTGCATTTCCTTGTCACATAGTTAATTTGTACAACAACACTATGATATGTACAAAAGTGACGCTATGGGTCATATTATCCAACAAGGATAACATTGATTTTGTGTATGGTCCTCCGCACTTTGATGTCTTATATGTCAGAGACATTTCATGATATGACCGCTAGATGTTCCTTGGGTGTTAATCGATATACTTGTTAATCAAGTGCATATTATGATAGAATCCGTCAGCCCGTATGTATACCATAAGGGGTTTAGGTATCCATATGAGTAAGTCACAATTCTTAAGACTTTGGCCAAAGCCAATTACCTATGGTTGATCACATATATCAGAAATGGCATTCTGATTAGTTGTAAAGAATTGTGGACTTGTTGACACTATGAGATGTGCATCTCGGAAACGTGACGGTGTAATATATGTTTCCTAAGCACAACTCGGATACTCTATGATGGAGGGAATGTTAAGAATATGTGATTGTTAAACATATGGATGGAGAATATGGAACAAAACCTGCGGTTGGAAAGGGAAAGTGCATGAAAGGTAAGAGAGGCAACCTAGGCCTTCATGAAAATCATGATGGACAAGATTCAAAAGTTGGAAATGAAAACAAGAGAGCATGGATAGACAAGTTCCTGTAGAAGGATATAAGAAATAGCCAGTGGGAGAGGGTAGCCGATATAGATGGGGATCGAGAAACTAGGAGAATGAATAATCATAAAGTGAGGTTAGTGGTTAATAATCATAAAGTGAGGTTAGTGGTTGTGGCTAGTGTCGCACCTATAGAGATATTTATGAGGAAGAAGACAATAGGCGAACTTTATAATCATCCAGTAACAACCCTTGTTTTGGGGAAAGAGATTTAGGGCAGTATTTGGAGCGGGAACGTAGGGCTCCCAGTGATAACAGATACCATGCTTGGAGAAGCGATTATGAGGAAGGCCTTGGTCGAGGGCAGAAGAGCACCCAGAGTCAAATGCGGGATTGATTTCGGAAGGAGATGGGAAAGTGGGAGGAGACCACGCGAGGAGAGGCTTGGGGTGACCAAGATATGGAGACATCATCCCTTTTCATCAAGGAGATGTTGGCAGTGGAGTTCCCAAAGAGGTTCACCATGCCCATGATGGACATTTATAAGGGTAACATAGACCCTAAGTTTCATGTCGAAACATTTTTCTAGCTAATGGAGATCTAATGCATAGTCGGAGAGGCCGTCGAGAGTTGGATCTATCACTCCGCAACTTGGAAAATACAAAGCAAAAGCTAGAAGAAAGTTTCAAAGAGTATGTGGACCATTGGAAAAGCCAGCTTCTGAATATGCAGACATGACCCTCGGAGAATGACCAAATCAAGATGATTGTCAAATGCATTAAAACTTCCATTTACATCAAGTAAAGAGGATGAGCTCCATGATTTTAGACATCCGACAGTTAAAGGAGACTGTTATGGATTTAGAGAAGGAAGAGTCTGAGATCTGAAAGTATTACAGCCAGAATAAGACAACCATTGAAGGGCCTGTAGAACACAGAAATCAGCGACGCTGTTCCAGGCTCGCGGCCCGGTTGGGAGTACGGAGTAGCCCGCGGGGGACTAAACCGGAGAAAAAAAATGGAGTCGCCACCCTGTGTGAACCGGGAAAATGATTTAAGGCCGCACTCACCCCTCGCAAGGGAAGACCTCAAACTGTTGGGTTCGGAATGGTCCCTTACTTATGCCACTTGTAATGAACGGATTTGGTGCAATAATTTAACCAAGTCTACGCAACATACATTTGCAAAATAATCTACATCTAAATTCATATACGACCTATATCTAAGTTTTCATGCTTTAAAAATATGTCGGGAAAGCGGTAAATACAACTCATGAATATTTAAATTAATACATGCGGAATAATAAATATGTGACCAAAGAATTTGGCCATTCTCAATGTAGGACTTCGCATACTCGGTTGGACGTATTCCACTTCAACCGAGCATGCCGTGTCCGAGACAACAAAATAAAATATAACAAAGGGTGCCTTCAGGTCTTACCTTTTAAGCCGCTTTTCGGGAGTGCGTTTCACGGTGCCGGAAGGGTTATCGTTCCGCTGTTTTCACTGGTCCGCTATTTCTACTGTTTTCACTGGTTCACTGTTCCTACTGTTTTCTCGGGTTCGTTGTTTCGTCTGTTTTCACTCGCGGTTTCCGCTCGCTATTTTCACTATTTTCATTGGTTTCCACTCGCTGTTTTCTCTTTTTTCACTGCAGTTTTCCGGCTATCTCTGGGCCGGTTTTGGGATGATTTTTAGGGCAGTTTTCTATCTCAATTTTGACTGTTTTGGTCACTGGTTTTGCTCATTGTTTCGATGGCAGTTTGTGCGTGTGAGTTTGGGCTGACTTCAGGCACTGTTTTAGGCGTGTGAGAGGGCAGGTTCAAGGCAGTTTGATGCGTGAGTTTTACGTGTGCATGGGCTGCATGCAAGGACAGTTTTTTGTGCCTGTGAGAGGGCAGTTTTATGGGCTGTTTGCGTGGAAGTAGGGTGTAGTTTGAGGGCGTGTGGGGATGTTTGAAGTGTGTTGAACGTGAAGGTTATGGATGTGAGCTGCGCATGTTCCAGGGAGAGAGAAGGGCAGGTTCGCTGGCTGTTTTGTTGCTCAGATTTCGGTCAGGGGTGAGGCAATTGTTGCTAGGGGCTTGAGGGCTGCTTATGTGTGCATGAATATGGCTTACGTGTTGAACGTGAAGGGCTGTTAGGGCGTGAAAGGTAGTGAACGTGAGGGGTTGTGGGGCTACCGAATGAGAGAAGGTTATCTTATGGTTTTTAGGGTTATTCCCTTGAGTGTTCTTTTGTTGAAGGGGTTGTGTGCTTTGAGTGGTCGTGAGAGAGAGCAGTGAATGCGTGAGGGGGACGAGAGAGAAGGATTAGGTTTTTTACGTGTGCATGGTTTGGCTAATGAGATTAGGGTTTAGAGAGTGAGTGAAGTAATATGGGTTGCTTTATTTGTTTGGGCGTGAGCTGTGAGGGTTCTTTACATGTGCCTCTGCCAAGGGAACAATGGTTTTTTGGTTTTTTCTTCTGTTTGGCCGAGAGCAAGTAAGAGAGAAATAGATGAGGGTTTTCACGTGTGCCTCTGAGCCAAGGGAACAAGGGGGTTATTTTTTTCTTTTTATAATGGTTGAGAGTTGAGGTGGAGAGTGTTTATTAATGGTTTGTTATTTGGTGAGAGGTGGGCCGGATAATTTATTAGGGGGGCAAGTGGTTAGAGACTTTAGGGTTTGGTTTTTTGAAAAGGGAGGCTATATTTAATGCTTGAGGGTTTTGCTTTTGTGATGTGTTTATTTGTTTGTTGAATTTTTGTTGAATTGCTTGTGTGTTCACGTGGAGGGCTTTGTGGCATAGTTTGTTTTGTTTGATATTTGTGATTTGTTTATTTATTGAATTTGATTTGTGTTTGTTGGTGGGTTACGTGGGGTGGCTAGGTTTATTTAATGGATTTGTTTGCTTGTGATTTGTCTTTATTTGTTTGTTTGTATCTTATTTATTTCTTTGTTGAATTTGTTTGTGTGGGTTATTTAATTGATTTGTTTTGTTAAATTTTTGTAGTGACGTGAGGCATGTGGGTAGGGTTATTCAATTAATTTGTTGTGAGTGGTGCGTGCATGGGAGATGGAGTCTAGGTTTAAGGCTTGGGTCGGGGATAAATTTTGAAACAAAGGTCCAACGAGCAAACCCGAGGTTAAACAAGCGAATCAAACCCAACAAAGTGTCAATTCTTGACTCTTCCCTTCCGACGTCTGTTTCCCGCGACTTCCGTGACATAAAAGGCAGTGCCTCTGCACGAGGCTCATCATCGGGACTTACATGCGAAAATGCAGTGCCTACAGGGCCCTTTGGAATGAAGGCTGATACCACTAAGATTGTTGCTACTAAAGTAGAAGATTTTCAAACCTTGGCAGACCTTATTTAAATATGTTTGAAAATTTGCAGAAGTATGGACTATTGAAACCCTAGAATCGAAACCATCATCAAATCTCATACCGCACTACATCGACCTAAACTGTTACTGCCACTTCCACCGGCAACACAATAATGACACCAAAAATTACTATCCAATACCACATAGATGATTATAAGACCCCTGACCCTAAAAGAAGCCAAACCAGCACCAACAAAAACCCTATACCTTATCACCATGACCAGTATACATGATGGACTCCGACCTGTCATAAGAATAAGGTCCTACAAGCTTTCGACTAGTAAATTTACGCATGATTGTTGCAACGCATCTTTCCTTTTCTATCATGACTCTTTTAAATGTTCGATGATGAAATAAAGTTATTTTCTAAAAATTAATTGTCTCTTGAAAAGAATTAGTCTGTAGAAAATTTGAAAGATACCATGACTTTGGAATCACTAGCAGAATACTATCCACAAATGCATACTAAAACTTGAACTTAGAGTTACAATGCATGATTAGAATGAGTTTATGCTGACATAACTTGCAGAGATGGTCAAAACACTTGACATTCATTTGACCATATTCCGAGGTTAAGCCTAAAATGACAATAGGTTAAGAAAATGACGCAAACAAACAAAAAAACAAAAAATTTGAAAAGAGAAAAAAATTAGAAGAAGAGGAAAATAATTATTGAATCTTATAAAACCTACTCCGGTGTTTAGAGTGTTTAGTAATCGGGTGTTGGAAAGCTATGACCCATAGCGTCACTATTTGTACAGATCATGGTGTTGTTGTACAAATTAACTATGTGACAAAGGAAATTGCTCTCTTATCATTTGTGATTAGATCACCAAGATGTATAAATGATAGGAGGTCCTTATGATTAGTTCCTAGATTGAGATGATATGAGACAGTATCAATCCACGAAGGTTTAATCATTAAATATCCCTAATCAGAGTATTATCGAGATTAGACATCGATAATGCGTAAAAGACTAGTATTACACTTGTGCGCGTTGTGACGGCATAACGGCATAGTTCTCATATATTTGGGTATAGGATACTCATGCAAGTGTAGTAGGAGGTTGTGTTTTACCGATGGTACAAAAAACAGCTTCGCTCTAGATAGACCCATCGGAATTCCATTGGTAGTATGACTATGTGTCTATGGAAGTCTGAATCAGGGTAGGTGTATTTGGTCTTAACCTGAGACTTGCACCGCTAATACTTGCGAAAATCAATATACTTTGGTTTTAGGTTGTCCAGGGCTTTAACAGGTTCTATGTACGCCTCTGCTGGGTATATTGAGAATCGTAGTGTGTTGGGTGTGATGTCGAGATGGAAGTATCACTCCAGTCATATTGGAGATGATGGTCACGTAGGATACAGAACTGGTTCTCTTGTGTACTGCAGTCATCGGGGATAAAATGACTAGGTCATGTTTATCCGATTATAGAGACTAGTTACCAAAGATCCGATATGTGCTTCGTACGGGGCAGACACAATTCCAGCCCCAACGTGACATCCGATGCTGGATCGAAATACCAATACTACGTATATATGCCTGATATAAATCACATATTCCTGTAAGGATATTTCTGGAGAATTGGGTAGGCATGGCGCTTTTCTAGAAGCCAACCTTGTCTTGTAAATCGGTAAAAAAGTAGTACTAGGTACTTACGTGTTCGGATAGTCCGATGACCGGATTTACTGCCAACATATCCGGGGATCTCATGGGTCGCTTCCCGAAGATTTACCGATGACGTATGACTCGCACTTTATTAATCTGGGATTAATTAGATGAGAGAGAAAATTAATTTGGGATTAATTACGGAGATATTTTATCTGGGATAAAATATTAATTAAAGAGAGAGAACGATTAATTTGGAATTAATCGATAAAAAAATATATTCGATATATTATACGAAATTAGATTTCGACGCGGAATTAAAATTGGATTTTAATTTGGGCGAACGGGTTAATTTAGAATTAATTCGTTAGCGATGTGAATATTAGTTTTGCTAGGCATAATTATTTAATTACGTCGCAACGGAAAATTCGTTAATTTGGAATTAGCGAACCCGAGCCCGATAGTGTTTGCGAGCGCACTCGCATTTTGAATTCAAGTGCGGCCCGCAAGTCACATCAAGCGTCAAATCACATGTCACTTTGAGTGATGTGACAATTTGATTGATTGATTGATTGATGGCAGTTGTTGGCAAAGTTTTAATGCTTTGACTTTTGGAAAGCAAAAATAAGGAAAATGAATTTTGGAAATTCATAAGTGTATTAGATACACTTTTTGCCAACTACCAACACATTCTCTCTTCGCTTTCTTCCTCCCTCTCTCACGCCCAAATGGGCTGTTTTTTCTTCTGGTTTTTGGCTCACTGCCGAGAGCAAGGAGAAGCGAACATGATGATTTTGTTGCAAAATCAAGAGTGCTAGCACACAATGGAGTCATCCTAAGGTGATATGGAAACCCACTTGTGAGCAAGGAATCAACACAAAGCTTGGAGCTTGATGGAGATCACCATTGGACCGAAAATGGAGGAGCCAAATTCAGCCACTGTCGTGACCACCTTGGAGGGAGACAAAGGAATTTTGTTCTTCACTGCACCGCCTCAATCGATCGATGTAAGTATTCCACAACTTCCTCGTGTATTCACATCTTGTTTCATCGCTTGATAATCGATCATCGGGACCTTAAAGAAACCCAACACCGGGAGTATTGTAAACCTATGAATACTTTGGCATCAAACGATAGCTCAAATATTGAGTATGCAAATAAACTTAGGTTAGTGAAATTGTGAGTAACTAGGGGCTCGCATTACAAATGTGCAGCCTTTACATCAAAAGGTAATTTGACGACTTAAAGAAACTAGGGATAAAACCTACATAAGATAAATATTTGAGACATTCAGAAAATCCATGTTGATCATTCACTTGATGTAAGATTACCTTAATCAAAGAGGTGATAAAAATGAACTAAAGTGCTAGTACTAGTTTACACTTAAAGCCAACATAAACCAATTTGGGTTGCATGTAATTCTTTTTAAAAGAATAAAACACACACAGAGAGAAGCATTCGAAAGGTGAAACCTTAGTTGAAATTGAAATTTTAAATTTAGACTATGCCCATACCTTGGAATGAGACAGGCTTTTGAAAAAGGAAAATCTTTGAAAACATGCAAAGTGTCATTGCATGATGAAATGAGTTTGGATAGCAAAATTGATGATTTAGGGGAACTCTGAGGGACGGCATGTACAATAATAAGACAAAATCTGATGAAAGCATTGTGACCTCCTACAAGCCAAAGAATGGGCAATCAGTTAGAGATTATATGCATACATGCATATATAGATATATACATATAACATTTTTTTTGCAGGAAATTTGGACAAAGCATGCCTCTAAGAAACAAAGTAAGAATACTCAGTTGAAGTCGAAAGTTGAAGCCCCGGAGACACGGAGTATCCGACAATCAGAAGAATAAGATATAGGGGCGAGGCCCTCATGAACATAATAACTAGAGGCGAGACCTTCCGAGATGTAATAGCAGGGGGAAACGTCTATCGTGCAATTAAGTTTTGGAATGCCTTTAGATTTAAAAACATTAGGTTTTAGAATGCCTACAATAGAAAAATATTTGGAGTAGAGAGAGATTATGGAATGCTTAGGACAACAAATGAATTTTAGAAATGGTCACTCTGAAAGATGAAACAGATTGATGGGTTTAGAACACCAATAGGTTTGGAACACTAACAGGTTTGGAAAACTAGATGGGTTTAGAACACCAATAGGATTGGAACACTTTCAGAATTAGAATCCCAAAGGAATCAATTTGTCGATAGATTTAGAATATTGAAGGACTTGAAACACCAATAAATTTAGAAAGCAGAATGGATTTAGAACACCACTGGACTTGGAACACTAAACGGATTTGGACCACCAATGGAGTTAGAAAGACTTGGAATGTGAGTTAGAAAGCCAGACAGATTTGGAAATACTGGACAGACATGTAAATCATAGTTGGAAATTTGGAACAATTATCCAATAACTTTGGGAATGAAGTAGAAACCTCAGAATGAGGATGAACGTGAGATAGCTTCGAGAATGAAGTGGAACCTCAAGAATGGGGAGGAATATGAGATGGATTCAGGAATGAAGTGAAACCTCAGGAATGAGGGGAAAATAGGAAAACTTAAGAAATGGAAGTAGAACCTCGAGAATTAGGGCAGACAAACATAAAACTTCGATAATGATGTAAAACCTCAGGAATGAGGATGAACATTAGGTGGCTTTGGGAATAGAGTAAGATTCAAGATTCAAATATAAATTCAAGAATGAAGAGAAACCTCAGGAATAAAGATGGACATTAGATAGCTTCGGGAATGAAGCGAGGCCTCGGGAGTGAGGATAAGCATGAGATAACTCCAAGAATTAGTAGAGCCTCGAGAGTGAGGATAGACATCAGGTACCTCCGGGAATGGGGAAGAGATTCATGATGAACATCCAACAACTTCAGGCTTGGAATAAAACTTCAAGAATGAAGTAAACATCGGACAATGGATAGCTCCAACAATGAGGTAGATGATGTGTCTCATCACTGCCTAAGGTATTGGAAGATTGAGGGTCCGACACCAAAGATCGAGGCATCTCACAATCGATTGGGACATTGAAAGATCGAGGGTTTGACTACTATGACAGTAGAGATCAAAGCATCTCATCACTGATTGGAGTATCGGCGGCCTACGGGTCTATCAACTACTAGAGCTGGGAATGAAGTCTAGCGAGATCGAAGTATCTCAACACCAATCAAAGATCAACGACCTACGGGTCTATCAAGTACTGGAGCTTGGAATGAAGCCCGGTGAGATCAAAGTATCTCAAGACTGATCAAAGTATCGATGACCTGTGGGTCTATCAATTACCTGAGCTAGGAATGATGTTTGGCGAGATCAAAGCATCTCAACACCGATCGAGATATTAGTGGCATGCAGGTCTATCAACTACTGGAGTTGGGAATGAAGCATAGAGGGATCGAAGCATCTCACCACCATATGAGGCATCAAAAGATTCGACGACCTACACATCAATGATCCAATACAATATAACAAGATAATTCTGGCGAGGCCCAACAAACCAGGTAAGTAAAAATACATGCATGTACACAAGCCTACCAAAGTGGAGTTACTGTAGGCATTATATTTTTGCATGACCCGATGATGAGTCTACTGTAGCAGCTAAAGTATGAAAGTTAATGAAGGTTGTAAGGTATAATACCAGAGAGAAATCATATATATTCGGACGGATATAAACCCTTCAAGTTCAGCCGTACATAACCATCACCTCTAGCCAGGTACACCTACACATCCTACCGGACATGTGTAGCATTTCTAATTTTGCAGAAGGACTCATTATTTTCCTTGTTAGCCAACTTCCATAAAATCATATCCTTTCCACCTTAAACACTATCAAATTATCTTCCTTTCCATATTAACACCATCCACAACTACCAATTGACTTATTAATAGTTTCCTCTTTAAAAGAGATTATTTCATTCTTTACTATGAAACCATCATTATAAAAGAAAAGCTGTACACAAACATAAGGGACTTTTTCCGGGGAGAGACTTTTCTTGTCCAAATTTTGAAGCTTTTCACTCATATTCTGGTAAAAATTGAGGAAAACAACAAAAATAATAGCAAACTTACAAACCACCTTGAATCTCTCCAGTAGTCAAAGCTAACAACGAACCAAGAATGTCATACGTGTTCTCGGAGCTGAAATACACCTAAAATAAGACTTGAGGGCCCTCAAATCTTGATTATGCATTTACTGTTTGACACAGTATCTCCGGTCGAACATGTTATATGTCCAACCCAATATACACTAGTCATATATTAACTTTGGCGTATATAAGGCCACATCTAGCAGAATATTTTCCCATGCTATATAGGATGGAATCCCAGACGTAAATTCTATAGCCGAATCCAAATGGATGGTGGTGTAGTCTGTATTTGGGAAACAACTCCATGTATCAAAGAAAGAATATCCATTTTATTTATTTTGGCTTACTTGTCTTTTTATTATTTTCATTGTACTTTATATGACTTCTCCTATTTCTTTTTTGCTTTAATCTTCACTTTATTATGATTATGTGATTCTGGATTACACTACAACTCCGGCCTGACATACATGTTTGAATACATATCCGGCAAGCCATAGCTAATTTCATTATTTTTATATTATCAGTTGTACTGTCTTCTGGACATTACTCAGTGCTCTTATTTTTATGTTTGTGTTTTTGTGTGCTTTTCAATTATTTTGCTTGATATTTGCATTATAAGCCATGATGATACTTATCTTCAAACCTTGATATTATACTGGCCTAAGTAAATGACCATTTCGAACCCAACGGGCAGTGCGACCTTAAATTATTCTCAATGTCTTATACTTGATGTTGACTCGTTAATTCATTGATTAGTCCCTCATGGGCTAATTGTACTCTCTACGAACTACGAACTCAAAATTTCGTGGTCACTGACGTCATAGGCATAGCACGAAATCCTACTACACTTCTACAGGTTTTCCCCTTCACATTGTGGGGGCTAGCAATTACCTAGAGATTGACCATAAAGAAACCCTAAAGTTCTAGTATTTTAAATCCTATAGAGTTTCACATTTCCTGGTGCGAGTCCCACAATTACTCGATATCTAAAGGTGTCTTTAGAGCCAAACTACATAGAAAATGTAAGTCATGAGGATAAATTTTTTTAATTTCTTACGTATTTGAGATTCTGTTTTTGACACAGTATCTCTGACCGGACTTACACCACGTCCGAACGAACATGCACACATATCCGGTCGACTATAGATATATCTGGTTGTGCTTACTTCTTTCTATATGGTATTGTATGCTTAGCTATTTTTTATGTTATGCTCGTCACCATTAATTTATGCATGTTTACTTGTTTTAGTTTGTTGCCTTAACTGATTAATTAATATGCATGTGTTAATTTTATTGGCCACAATACAGTTGATATGCATGATTAGTTATTGCGCTCGATTGCTTTATACATGTTATGTTTACAGTACGATATGTGAAATAAGTCTGGCCAGACTTCTCCTATGTCCGGTCAGACATGAATTATATCTGGTAGTATGATCCCCGTGGTATAAAGGATGAATACTCAGATGTATATTTCATAGCTGATTTTGAATGGACGATAATATGGTTCGCACTCGGAATACAACTCCATGTCCCACTGAGAGATGGCCATTTCGATATGAATGTATCAAAACTACTTGCTCATTATATGGCCATTTGTATTTGTATATGGATGTTTCTATGATTTTGAATTACAAACTACGTCCGGTCAGACTTCTAGCAAGTCCGGCTAGACATTTTTGTGATATCCGATTGATCACGATCATATCCAGCTAGGACTCTCTGAGGCCATGCCCATAAAAAACATACCTTATGTTGTGTTAAAAATATTTTTATTTATTGCTATAGCCTATTTATCACTCTGGTTATTTTGTTGATATCATTGTAATTTCACTTATTTATTTTAGATTTCGAACGCTTAAACTTCTTTTATTTATTGCATTTTTAATTTAAGACTTGCACAAGTTATATCCATTTAAATTGCTTTTGTGTGTGAAATTGCAATATAAGATGTGTAGATACATCTTTTCAGCATAGATATTATACTGGCAACAATAAGGGACATTTTCGAACCCAAACAGGTTTAAGGTCAGACCTTGTGAGGGTGTAGTGCGGCTTTAAATCATTCCCGGTGTTTCATATCGGGTGACGACTTTCTTATTCTCCGGTTAGTCCCCCGCAGGATATCCATACTCTCTATAGGCTGTGAGCCCAGAACTATAGATTCTGGGTTCGTATCCCAGTGAAGTTTCCATATGTTGGAGCGAAGCGTGGTTTACAACTATGCCTATGACGTCGGGACCACTATATTGTTGGGCTCTTAACATTTAAATAGTACGGATAGTCCCACATGGGAAATTAATCGAAGGATAATGGGGTCGCCACGTGATAACTGGGAATTATTTAGGGTCGTGTTAGACCCTTCGCAAGGTCCGACCTTAAACTCATTTGGGTTCGAAATGGTCCCTTATTGATGTCAATATAATATTTATGCTCAAATGAGGTATCTCACATCTTATAATGGAATAACATGCAAAAACAAATTTGTAGCATATACGACCCAAAGAATCATAATAAAGTAAATAGAGAAAGCAAAACAAATGACCAAGAATAATGAAAGTTATAGCGGAATATTAATTAAGTAGAACGGTGTGTGTCCGGTCGGACATACTACATATGTGGCTGGATATATGTTCATAAACAGGAAGTCTAAAATTGTAGTATCCCACACATCTTGCAATAATAACCTAAATAATAATGATGATACTAATAGTAAAAAAACAACTCATAAAAATAATTAATAAGGAAGTATACACATCTTTCTGCCCTGGCATCGAAGAAGCCTGGGCGGACAAAATTTTTTCAAGCAATTAATGGCCAACCGGACATATTGCATGTCTGGCCGATGTATTTAGAAACCAAAGAGGCAGATATTGCAGAATCATGCGTAATAATAACAATTACCAATAATAGCATAATAATAATGAAAAAAATAGACACAGTAACATAATAAAACAATAATGACAAATTAGCTATAACATGATAATGGCAACTATAATATAATAAAACCATGAAAAAATAGTAACTCAAAACAATAAACTAACAAATGCAAGTACTACACTATATGATGCGATAAATATGGCCTGATATATCTAGCAATGGCCGGATATATGTTGGAAAGTGCCATCAGGTCGTACCTTTGTGTACTATCTCGCTCATAAGCATTTCATGAATGTTGAGTTGTTACTGGATTCGTGCCAATAAGGTGGAACTCTAAGGATTAGTAGATGTTTTTGCTCTCGTTCTTTATGGATGCAAGGTTTAATAATTTCAGTACTGGATATGATTTCATAATGATCTGTGAAGGGGGAAGCCCTCATTTTTATAGTGAGAGGCTGGGTCTGGAAATGGGAAGAGGAGATAGAATCTCTACCCTCTCTCACCTCTGTCGTTAGTTACAACTTGATACATATCCGGTCGGATGTATATTTTGAGATATAATTCTGATCGGACATAATCAGTACTTATTATGCCATGATTTCAGAAACTGAAGATTTGCTCACTTAATGACAGTTCAATACATGTTTGGCTGGATATGTATTTTGAATTGAATATCCGGTCGGACATGTATTTTGAATTGCATGTCATTCAGGACAATAATTAGATCCGTCATTGCAAAGATAGACAATTAACAAACTCACTGACAGCTGTCTAATATCCGACCTGATTTAGGGTTTCAGATATATGTCCAGTCAGTTTTTCTAATCTGAGAGAAGGTAGGCCAGACATAGATGATGTCTGGCTGGCTTTTGATTATAATCTCGGAAATTCCTTTCTTTCCCACATTCATCCTCATAAGATCATGAAATAAATGTAAAGGATTCTACACAATCTCATTTTACTTTTTCTTTAGGAGAAGAATAGACTCGCTAAATACCAATCCTGTCACTTTATTATTAATCTAACTCGGAAGACCACGAGTCCAAAGCACATCAGTTAACCGAACTACACTGAAGAGCAAACAATCACCCTTTTAATACATTCAAAAACAGAATAAAAATAAAAACATCAATTAGGTAGTTTAATTTAAGACAATTGGTAAAAATTCTTATGAACTAAATAAAATTTAACAGCTAAATAAAAATATGTGCTCACATCCTCAATTCTAACAATCCCCCAATTATTATTATTATTATTTTTAAGATTTTGAACAGAAAATGAATCCCAAATGAATGAGAATTTTTATTAATTTTTCTTAAAAAAAAAGGAAATTATTAATCATATACTCAATGGTTGACATGGTATCAAAAATATATATCCTGAAATTTTATTCATCGGTTCACCCAAGAAATACAAGGCGTATCCTAAGTATTGAAAATGTCCACCTATTTTATATGAGATGTATATCGAATGTTTGATATACATTTCAGTCATATATCAAATTTGATATAATTTTGATACACTTTGTAATTTGTGAATGGACCGGTGATTAAAATTTCAGAATTTAGGTATTTTGATTTTAAGTACACAACTCATAATTTCCCCCAAAAAAAATAAAAAATAAAAAATAAAAAATTGAAAAATAAAAAATGAAACAAGTTCATTCACACAAAATATTAACCGAAAAACAGTCATTGAACTACTTGGTTACTTGGAAATTCACTTAGCCTCCTCTTTTTTCATCTCGTCTGATTCTGTTATGGCTTCTTCTATTTTCTTCTCTGCTGAGTCTGTTGCTGCTTCTGTTTTCTTCTCCGTTGTTTCTTCAGTTTCGGTCTCTGTAGCTTCTGTTGTTTTCTCTGCTGTATCGTCCTTATCAGTAGCATCAACAAACGACTCTGGTGTCAGCGGAGCTTCAGAATTTTGAGCTTCTAGTTTTGTTATTGTAGTTTCAGATTCCTCTTTAGGCTTTCCGGCTTCTTTTGTTTCTTCTTTCACTGGCTCTGAAGGAGCATTCTCAAGTTCTGTTGAGTCATTTCCTTGTTCATTCTGCAAAAAATTCAAATATTAACATATATTAATTTACAACAAAATTCTTTTTCCTAGAAACTAGAATGATCCGGTCAAAATTATGCAACGATTTTTATCTTCTATAGTTCTATGAATCAAATCTTCGACTGATAATGGTGGTATTAAGGATGTCACAAATTGTTGGCTGGTCCCGAAAATTGGTCTAAATTAAGGCTATAATTTTGGAAAAATTTCAATTTTAAGTGTATAATATGAATTTTCTTTTTAATGAATATGGTCCAATTTTAGAAATTCACCAAAGGTTAAAATTTAGGGCAATTCAAAGCAGACTCATTCTATTGGGACGGTTTTGGGACCATTATGGTCGGATCGGTATCCCGCACAGTGGAAATGGGTCTAATCCGTGGTAATCAAACATAGATGTATTTTTAAATATTTTATTGAAATACTATATTTCATTACGAGTATATAAGAAAAAACCGGGAATAAATCGGAGTTCGGCCGGAGAAAACCAGGTCCTATGAGATCAAGCCAAATTTTATGCAAATAACCATCGACCATTAAAACTGTAATCAGCATTAATGGTATGTTCACCTAGACCGTAATGGTAACAGTTGAATTATAAAATCATATGACCCCAATGAGTAGTACAAATAATGGTATGTTCACCTAGACCATCAATTAAGCCATTTTATGGTACCCACCAACCATGTTTATCCAAATATTATGTTTTCTAACAATGATAAAAAAGTCTGGGCGCATCCCAGAACAAAGCAAGCCCGAATCAGGCCTGCGAACTTTAGAATTAAATATTGAGGAGGGGCAGAATTGGAAGTTTATGTAGTAAAAAATGGATAATATGGATCTAAGGGTTCGGAGAGACAAGTGAAATTTGACAGAATGACCCGACCCCATTATACGGAGAGTTTCATGCAAGGGTTGAGTGTGTTGATGATAAAGCGAGTTGGTACGCCGACCCGACCTACATAAGAAGTGCTGAATTTGGGTTCATTTGAGTATTTGTGAAAACCGACATGAGGGGGTCCATACTTAGCAACCCGTCCTGGTTAAAGAGGTCAGAAGGAGTTTGACTAGTATCATCCATCTCGATATGCTGACTCGAGGAATGAAGATGGGATCCTAAGTCAATTTGCGCTTGAGTCAAGTGACATGCCATAAAGTGAGAAGATACTCTTCTAGAATGGTAATGATGACTATGGGAAAGCAGTGGTTCACCGTGAAAGTAGTCCCTGCCAGCCGCCATAGGCCGGTGTAGTGGCAAGGAAGTGGCAGAGTAGAGCCGTCATAGGCCGCTGCAGTGACGGGGAAAATTGCTAATTTGATTGTCTGATTTGTGGGTAGTTGATGAGAGTTGTTACTGCAAGGATGATAGAGTGACATGAGTTGATGTAATGGGTAATGGAATAATGGATTTGAAAGCTTATATAAATGAGTTAAAGTCTCAAATTCAAGGATTGACAAAATTTGCATCTCAACATTTAGAGAGAAACCAAAAACCAAAAATCTACTGATAGAGAGAGAAAGTTGGTCGGTTGTTATACTATTGAGAGAATTGTAATGGGTTAGTGTAAGACCTGATGTGTTGTAAACTCTTTGTAAGTTCATCACCCCACTTATAGCTCGGGTCGGTCTTGACTCCGAGCAGTAATAAAACACACCCCGTTCTCACGTGGACTTCGGTTGGAGCCACTATCCGCCAAACCACGCAAATCATTGCCTCTGTGATTTTATATGTCTTCTTGCTAAGTTTGCATTAGGTTCCCTACTAGCTAAACAAATTCATTGTTGAGAGAAGTTTGTTCGATAGGTTAATTTTTCATATTATCCTTGAAATGAAAAACAACCGTCAATAATATTAACAATATTAATGATATTTATTAAATAAATCCCATTTTTACTAAGCAAATCCTAATTTTTTTTTTCACTAAGTAAATAAAACGTCACTTAAAAAAGCTTGGGCCCGGTGATATACGAGCTGGGTTATACCTTAAAATGTTGGCTCGAGCACAGCCGGCAAAATTGCCACTCCTACGGGACATTAATTTTCAATTTATTCAAGTTATAGATTTACAATTCTAACTGCAAAAATTCTAAGGAGAGATTTTTTTATGATATTCTAGTGATATTCTTATTTCAAACAGATGTATTTTTTATATCTTTTTTTAAAATATACAACTCCTTGAAAACGAAATATCACTAGAATGTCAATAATCCTGAGTCCTGAAATTGAAGATTTTGATATCCATGCTAATTGCATCAAGGAGGGAACAGCAATGCACATTGAAAATTGCAACTCATAAAAGAAAGCTTTACCAATATTTGGTATTTAGCTCAAATTGTAAGCCTCATGGTCAAACAAGTATGCAAGGTCTCAATCATTCCACTCAATTTTGTGATAAAAAAATGAATCAAACTCACAAAAAAAAAAAAAAAAAAAAAATTAAAAAAATAAAACAAAATTCTCTCTCTCTTTCACATGTGGGAACATGCTAATGTCCATTATATCTCACAACATTAAAGAAAAAATTACCACAAAATGATGCAAATGTGAAACAAAAAACAAAGAGAAAACATTCAACTGGTGGGTCCTTAAACAAAGACCATCTCTATTTGTTATCAAATATTGAAAGATAATATCAAAGATACCTTGTATATACCGAATCCAAAAGGCAAAAAGTCATCTTTACGAGGGATTAAATAAGAGAATATAATTTATACAAGCTTGCCGACAAATATTATTCAAGCAAAAAGACATAGGCCAGCTTGAATAAAGTTGAGCAATGAGTTTATTAACTAATAATTAAGTTTATTAATACTCAAATATTTTCTGAATTTGCCAGAAGAGCAAAAAAAAAAAAAAAACTAATAAATTGCCAACTTGAATATATTATAATGACAATAAACTCATTTTCTATTTCTTTCACTTTCTAGGCAACCAAATGGTGCTGCAATCGATTGCACCCACATACATTTTCAATGAATTCTAACCAAGACATAAAATAACAATTTTTATTTTTATTTTTTAAAAAAATTATTTATTTACAATAGAAATTTCAATTTCAATTAGTTAATCAATCAATAATTCAGAATTAAAATCATCTGGGGATCTTTAAAAATCAATAAATCATATACAAATTAAATCAGTCATATGATATGTAATGGAATGGAATTGAATGAAATGAAATTACTCATACAAAATTAAATACTCAAAACAGAAAATTATATATATATATATATATATTAATTGTCACCTTGAACAAGTTACTGAGAGATCGAGGCTTGGATTCTTGATCACCATCAACTTGATCCTCTTCAACAATCTCTTTATTAACTTCTTCATTATTAATAATAGTATTACAAGCTGCAGCCTCATCAACTTTTTCATCTTCAGGTCTTTTATTCTTCCCATCACCTTCTTCAACAACAACAACATCCTTTGCTTCATACGGCACCGTATTAGTAGGAGCAACACCACCACCGCCTGCAGCAGCAGCCTCCTCCTTAGCAGGCTCCGGCGCCAGCGCCGGCGCCCCTCCCTCTTCACCCTTCAATACCTTTGGCTTTGTTGCACAACCCCCCATATTGTTTTTTCCCTATCCCAAAAAAAAAATAAAAAGTTTCTAAATTCACCCTTCAAAAAAATCTATTGATATTTTTTTGGGACATGAATGTGATTTATAGGGTGTTAATTAGTTGCTTCCGACATTCGTTCTGAGGAGAGAGAAAGCCTGAACGACAGCACAAACAGATCATTGGAAGTGATTTTCAAAACTGTTTTGTTTTTAAACATTATTATTATTATTATTTTTTTTGCAAAAAAAATAATCTTAGAATTAAACTATATATATTTTATTAATTAATAATATATTAGGTTTGTTTATTTTATGGCAATGGGTGTCACAGGCTGTAAGTTTTGTAGTGACTCTCGGTGTTTGTTTTGTTTATTGAAAGAAAATATGATAATAAAGAAACTGAAAAATAGGAAGAGGAAGAGAGATGGGTGGTGATGTTTAATGTTCGTTTACGGTTTGAGCGGGAGAAAATTATTGGTTTTTATTGATTTTTACTGAATTTATTTTTTTTTTGTATTTGGATGTACGCGTGGGCACGATTCGATATAATTATAATTAAAAATACAATTGTTGATGATATTTTTAGACCTTATGATATTTAAGCAGTACGGCAGGGGTAAAAAGGTTATTCCCTTCTCGGTCAAGATCATTAATGCCGACCCGACCACTAAAAGCCAAACAGTAAGGGGTCGAGCACTTTATGATCGGTAACCGACCACTCCAGACCGGATGGTCGGGCATTATCATATCGATAGCAGCATTATCAGTTCAAAAGACCATTGTGACCGACCTCATGAAAACCGAGGACATGGCGAGATATGTTCCATATTCTTACGGATAAGAAGATAAGTTATCATACTTTCATGGGGAAAGGTTGATAAGTCAGTATCCAAATAAGATATGGGAAGTGAATGTAGTTTCAACTAGGAATTCTTATGGGAAAATGAAAACTGTTTCTTTGCTATTATAAATAGGAGGGGAAAGCGTGCTTGTAGGTAGATTATTGAGAGCATTGAGAGTTGAAAAGAGAACAAGAGAGAATTAGACTTGTAAACACAAAACAAATCAGAGAAACATGTTTCGGTAATAAAACATCGTCCGTTCTGTGCCCGTGGATGTAGGTTGGATCTGATCCGCCGAACCACGTTAAATCTCTTTGTTGATTGGTATATTTATCTATCTTTTTCCAAATTTGCTTTTAGTTTCCCATAAACAAAACAAATTCACGGTTGAAGGAGGATTGTCTCGGGAGTAAAAAACTCATATTGCCCCTGAGACCAAAATCAGCCGTCAACAGTTGGCGCCGTCTGTGGGGAACTCCAACAAAAAGCAGCTCGCGTATTAAGACGATGGCAGAAGGTGGAAATCACCAGTCATCGGGGAGTTCAACAGCAGAATGGATGGAGAAAATAGAGGAAAATATGAGGAAAGATAGGGAGGAAAATCAAATCCTGTTGAAATCCATGATGAACAGATTGGAGAGGATGGAAGAGACAAATAATGAGAGGCTTGAAGCCGGAGCCAGTCGGAGGAGAGGCGAAATAGCGGAAGGAAAAATGATCGCAGATGTGAGTGATGACGATGAACCGATGAGGAAGGGTCCCTACGGGATGAGGTCCGTAGTGGTAGAAAAAGATTTACAAATGGAGGATACATGGGAAGAAGAAGAGGGGAGACAGTCGCCAGATTCTTCCTATGATGGCCCCCGAGACACCAGAAGGGGAGATAGGAAGGATGGTGAAACATGACGGGAAATCTCAAGCCATAGGGAACGCCGCACCTGGGGTGACAGACGCAAAGAAGGCCGCAAGAGGCGGCACGGTAACGCAGATGGCAATATAAAATCTTGGTTAAGAAAAGAAATGGCCAAGTGGGGAGCGAACCTCAAAACAGACACGGGAGATGCTCGGGACGGCGAGGTTGAATCTCCCTTCACAAAAGAAATAAGGTCGGTAAAGTTCCCAAAACGATTCAACATGCCGTCCATGACGCCCTACAAAGGCCACACTAATCCAAAATCCCATATTGAGAGTTTTGTCCTGTTGATGGAGGTCCAAGGAGTAGTAGGGGATGCCGGTTGCAAAGTATTCCCCCTAACCTTGGGGGGATCTGACATTCTGTGGTTCAGAAGTCTAGCTCCATGGAGCATCGGAAGCTTCGCGCAACTCAGGAAGTCATTTGTTCAGCATTTCAAGGGGGCCTGCATCTCAAAGAAGACAATTGGGGAATTGAGGCTCATGAAACTGGGGGACGATGAACCCCTGAAGGCTTTCATTGAGCAGTACCATAGCATGGTGCTCGAGGTCGGAGGATATGAGTCGCTCGAGGCATTGGAGAGTTTGAAGGGAGCCTTAAAGATCGGAAAGCCATGGACTCACCTGAGGATCCATGGTATATCGGATTATGCCACCGCTCTGGAAACATCCCGTAAGTTTATTTTGTTGGAAGATGAGGAGAGAATTACCTAGAGGGGGACATCTATCAGAGAGAGGACGATGAGGGAGAAGCTCCTCGCAGGCCAGGCAGGGAGTTCAAAAAACTGCCCACGAGGCGAAGGGAATTCAAGTCGGTATCTCAGGATGACCAGGAAACGAGAATCTCGACCCAGGTGAACCATGTGGCCGGGGAAGAGGCATACATTCCTCTGAATAAACCACTGGGGCAAATGTCATGGAAATCCAGGGAAAAGGTCTCTTGATAAAACCTGACCTCAGGAGATTCCCGCCAGACAGAAGGAATAATAAATCCTATTGCATGAATCATAATTTGATGGGACATACGACGGATAGATGCAAAGACTTGCGGGAGCAAATGGAAGACCTAGCGCGGAATGGTTACTTGAATAAATATATTGACCATGAAGTTATGACGACCAGACAGAGAGTGCCTTACCGACAGATGAACACCATTGCAGGGGGAAAGACTGACCGGGGACTCTAACCGATCAAGAAAAAACTATAGTCGAACTCAAGGGTTGGAAGTGTTAGAAACAGAACGGACCTCGGAAATACAAGGTGGTCGGTCAGTGCCAATAATGTTCACGGATGAGGATGCTCGAGGGGTGAGTTTCCCCCACGATGATGCATTAATAATCAAGGCGACAATCGGCTGTTTTGAGATAGACAGAATCCTAGTATATCCCGGGAGTGCAGTGGATATAATCTCAAATGAGTCTTTGGATGGCCTTGGTGTGGAGTATGCGACTCTAACCGACGATGGGACTCCCCTATACGGCTTCGAGGGCTCAACGGTCGTCCCATTGGGAAGGATACAATTGGCAATGACGATCGGAACTCGTCCCTGGACTTGGATGATTATGATAAATTTCACAGTGGTGGATTGCATGAGCAGTTACCAAGTCATTGTTGGTCGGCCTTTCATGATGAAGACAAAGGCTGCAATGTCTTACTATTACTTAAAGTTGAAGTTCCCCACCCGGGAAAGGATTGGAATCGTGTGCGGGAGTCAGAAGGTGGCTCGGAGCTGTTTTGCCACCCTCTCATGGGAAACCCTCTGCATTGAAGCGGGTACCCGGAAAAGGCAATGGAATGAAGACGGGGAAGAAGCAAGTAAGGATCCAGGTCTTCGGCCAAAGAAAGTTGCCCGGCTAGGGGCAGTCGAAGAATTAGAAGAGATAAAACTTTTTGGACCTGGGAAGAGTGTAAAAATAGGGGGAGACTCAGACGAGGTACTGAAACAAGACCTACTGAAGTGTCTAAAGGAGTACCTGTACATCTTTGCATGAGGCATGACGATATGCCCGGGATTGATCCGAAGTTCATCAATCATCGTTTGGCAGTAAACCCATCACACAAACCGGTCAAGCAAAAAAGAAGAGCCTTTAACCAGGAACGGTGCAGGGCAATGGCTACCGAGGTAGAAAAACTATTGAAAGCCGGTTTTATCAGAGAAGTGAAATACCCGGAGTGGGTATCGAATGTGGTATTAGTAAAGAAATCCAATGAAAAGTGGAGGATGTGCATGAATTTCACCGACCTCAACAAAGCGTGCCCGAAAGACAGTTTCCCACTACCAAACGTAGATCAGTTGGTGGATTCGACGACCTTCCAGGGACTGCTAAGCTTTATGGATGCCTTCTCGGGATATAACCAGGTCATGATGCATCATGAGGACGAGGAGAATACGACCTTTGTTACCGATCATGGGCTTTACTGTTATAAAGTAATGCCATTCGGATTAAAAATGCGGGGGCAACCTTTCAGAGGCTGGTGAACAAATTTTCAAGCCACTCATCGGCACATCGATGTTGGTATATGTTGATGATATGATAACAATGTCTAAGGAGCCAGGGTGTCACGTGGCCGATCTGAAGAAAACATTTGAATTGATAAAGAAGCATAATTTAAAACTCAACCCAGAGAAGTGTGCTTTCGGAGTGGCATCGGGAAAGTTCTTGGGCTATATGGTAAGCTCCCGAGGCATAGAAGGAAATCCGCAGAAAATCCAAGCCGTCCTGGACTTAAAATCTCCCAGGACGATAAAAGAAGTGCAAAGCCTGACCGGTAGGGTGGCCGCACTCAATCGATTTATTTCCCGAGCAACCGACAAGTGCCACCCCTTCTTCAAAGTCGTCAAAAAGGCAAAAAAGGAAGTCAACTGGACGCCAGAATGCGAGGAGGCCTTCCTACAGTTAAAACAATACCTGACGCAGCCCCCACTTCTAGCAAAGCCGTCCCCAGGTGAGACCTTATACTTATATTTAGCTGTTTCGGAGCATGTAGTAAGTTCGGTATTAGTACAGGAGGCCGATAAGGTTCAAAGACCAGTCTATTATGTTAGCAAAGCTTTACTAGATGTTGAGACCAGATATCCAGCACATGAGTTGGTCGCCTTGTCATTAATCACTGCGGCCTGGAAGTTACGACTTTACTTCCAGGCCCATCCTATTGGGGTTTATACCGATTATCCTTTGTGGCAGATTTTGCAAAAACCAGAGGTCTCGGGCAGGTTAATGAAGTGGTCGGTAGAGTTGAGTGAACACGACATTTCTTACCTCCCAATGGCAGCGGTAAAAGGGCAGGCTCTAGCAGACTTTGTTGCTGAATTCACAGAACCCCAAATTCTGACCGTCAGGGAAGACAAATGGGAGATGTCAGTAGAAGGATCTGCCAGCTCACAAGGTAATGAGGCCGGAATCGTGTTGAAAAACAGTAAAGGTGAAGAAGTGATGTTCGCCTTGAGATTCGCCTTCGAGGCCACAAATAATGAGGCAGAGTATGAGGCAATTTTAGCCGGTTTAAAGTTATGCACGGTGATGGGTGTCCACGACGTAGTTCTAAGAAGCGACTCTCAGCTGGCTGTTCAGCAGCTGAAGGGAGAATTCCAAGCCAGGGAACCGAGTATAATAGCCTATTTAGCTGAGGTAAAAAGGTTGGTGGGGAAAATGGGGAATGTGCGTTTTGAGTAAATCGGCCGGGAAAACAACTGTGAGGCAGACTCTTTAGCACGGCTCACATCTTCAATCAGGTCGGAAAATCCTAGAATAGTCCCTCTAATCTGCCTCCGAGAAAAAAAGTGTTGGAGAGCTCAAGGTAGAGGTATTGGATATGGAAAGCAAATCTTCATGGATGCAACCAATCATGAGATATCTGGAGACCGGGGAGACACCTAAAGATAAAAAGGAAGTCGGAAAACTGAAATTCAAAAGCACCAAGTTCTCCCTGATCGAAGGGGTGCTATACCGAAGGGGCTATACGGTACCCTTTCTGAGATTTTTAGCAGAAGAGGAGGCTGACTATGTGCTTAGGGAAATTCATGCGGGAATCTGTGGGAGTCACGCCGGAGGACAATCAATTGCCTTTAAAGCTTTAAGGCAAGGGTTCTACTGGTCGACCATGCATCAGGATGGTGTGAGGGTAGCCCGAAAATATGAGGGATGTCAGAAGAATGCCAATATTCACCACCATCCCGCAGAACAATTGAACACCCTGTCCAGCCATTGGCCGTTCGCCCAGTGGGGGCTGGATATCATCGGACCGATGCCGAAGGGGCGAGGGCAAGCAAAATATGCCATTGTTATCATAGATTATTTCACCAATTGGGTGGAAGCCGAACCCTTATCCACAATCACAGAGAAGAAAGCTACGGAGTTCTTGAGAAAGAATATTATCTGTAGTTCGGAATTCCTCGGGCTGTCATCACCGATAACGGAAAACAGTTCGATAACAAAGGTTTCATGAAGCTCTGTGAAGACCTCCAGATCGTCTTATGATTCGCCTCACCTGCCCATCCCAAGTCTAACGGGCAGGCAGAGGCGACAAACAAAACCATCAAATCCAATCTTAAAGCTCGGCTCGGAGCCTGCAAGAGCTTATGGGTCGAGGAGTTACCAGAGGTGTTGTGGGCACACCGGATGACCTGTAAGGATTCCACAGGGGAAACTCTGTTTTCATTATCATACGGATGCGAAGCGGTTATTCCAGCAGAGTTCGGAATGACTACCCCTCCGGGTCCGGCATTATAAGGACGAACAGAATGAAAAACTCATCAAAAGTCATCTCGACCTTATCGAAGAAAAGAGGGAGAATTCGGCTATGAATACAGCAATCTATCAACAAAGAATGTCCCCGTTTCTACAACAAAAAGGTTCGGACCCGTGTTTTTCTTCCAGGTGACTTGATATTGCGAAGGGTCACCTTGAACACTCGAAGGCCGGAAGAAGGTTTGCTAGGTGCCAAGTGGGAAGGCCCTATATAATCGTGGAAGTGGTAAGGCCGGGTGCCTATACTTTGGAACAGTTGGACGACACACGGCTAAAAAAACCTTGGAACGCCGAGATGTTGAGAAAGTATTTCCAATAGGTTTTTTCTTTATTTCTTTTTTTAAAAAAAACTCGACAGGGGTTAGGAGATCAAATAAACCCTCTCCCAAAATATCCTGCGGAGAGTTGTAGGAAGGGCAGTAGGTCCCCGAATATGAATAAAATTTTCTTTTTTCAGTCAAGAAAATCTTCACTCGCTTTTTCAAATTAAACTTGAAAGTCATATTCAGTATTTCGGGGACATACTCGACGGGAAGGGATGATCTGGGATCAGGAAAAGCACCAAACCCGTAACATACCAATCACAAGTGCTACCATAAAAATCTCAGGCAGAAGTACTCCGACCTAACTCATGTCATTTTTTAGGATCAAGACTACATCAATGGATGAAGCGCATAAGGGAGCACGCAAAGCCTTTCGTAGTAAAGTCAAACCCCCGAAGCTGGAGCAGAACTACCCTATGACTTTCTTCGTAAGGGATATTTTGAGATGGTAATCGAGGGGGGGGGGAGTGCCCCCGTAAGATGGCCGGTCTGGCCAGCTGGGGAAATACGGCTGCAGGGAGTTTGTTCCCACACGTTTTGTCTGACCAGCGGATCAGTGAGAAGCATAGCACGAGGAGAGATTATACTCCCGTGGCGTTTTCTTGCTCCAGTGTTACCGAACATAAGGAGGAGCATACCCTTAATGTTTCAGACACTATTTGATCCTTACCTATTCGGCCATTCGGATCCGTGAGAAGCATAGCATGAGGAGGGATTATGACCTCGTGGTGTTTGCTTGCTCCAGTGTTACCGAGCATAAAGAGGAGCATGCCCTTAACGTCTCAGATACTCTTTGATCCCTACCTATTCGGCCATTCAGATCCGTGAGAAGCATAGCACGATGATGGATTATGCCCTCGTGGCGTTTGCTTGCTCCAGTGTTACCGAGCATAAGGAGGAGCATGCCCTTAACGTCTCGGACACTATTTGATCCCTACCTATTCGGCCATTCGGATCCGTGAGAAGCATAGCACGAGGAGGGATGATACCCTCGTGGCGTTTGCTTGCTCCAGTATTACCGAACATAAGGAGGAGCATACCCTTAATGTTTCAGACACTCTTTGATCCCTACATATTCGGCCATTTGGATCCGTGAGAAGCATAGCACGAGGAGGGATTATACCCTCGTGGCGTTTGCTTGCTCCAGTGTTACCGAACATAAGGAGGAGCATACCCTTAATGTTTCGGACACTATTTGATCCCTACCTATTCGGTCATTTGGATCCGTGAGAATCATAGCACGATGAGAGATTATACTCTCGTGGCGTTTGTTTGCTCCAGTGTTACCGAACATAAGGACGAGCATACCCTTAATGTTTCGGACATTCTTTGATCCCTACCTATTCGACCATTCGGATCTGTGAGAAGCATAGCACGAGGAGATTATGCCCTCGTGGCGTTGCTTGCTCTAGTGTTACCGAGCATAAGGATGAGCATGCCCTTAATGTTTCAGACACACTTTTGATCCCTACCTATTTGGTCATTCGGATCCGTGAGAAGTATAGCACGAGGAAGGATTACACCCTCGTGGCTTATACAGCTCCAGCGTTGTAAGGAGGAGCCCTCGAACAAAATGCAGGCTCCATAGCGATCTGACGTATAGAGGAATGTGCCCTTACCATCCTAAACGCTCTTTGATCCGAATCCTGGTTCGCCGGGACTCTGAATTGAAAGATTCAGAATTGTGTTTTGGAGACCTCGGACGGGACGCTGTCTTGAGGCAACCGTGCTGTTTCTTTTGGATAAGTGTTAAGTCACCCCCGTTTTTTGATTTTATTTTCTAAAAGTTCTGTTTTTTTTTCCCTGGTCTGGCAAGGGGACGCCCATGCCAAATTCGATAGGCTTCAAAGGATTGATTCACTTACCTTCTGAATAAGTAACAAGGATTAGTCGGCTCGGGGCTGGATTCGTTCCGCCGAGGCAACTTGGTTATTCGGCTCAGGGCTGGATTCGTTCCGCCGAGGCCACTTACTCAATCGGCTCGGGGCTGGATTCATTCCGCCAAGGCCACTTGGTTATTCGGCTCGGGGCTGGATTCGTTCCGCCGAGGCGAGTGCTTCTTTTAGCTCGGGGTCGGGTTACGTCCTACTGAGTCTGTCTTTTAGACTGGGGACGTAATATTTCCCTCAGTGCCAAGTGTTTCTCTCAGCTCAGGGTTGGGTTACGTCTCACTGAGTCTGTCTTTTGGACTGGGGACATAACATTTCCCTTAGTGCCAAGTGTTTCTCTCAGCTCAGGGTCGGGTTACGTCCCACTGAGTCTGTCTTGTTGGATTAGGGACGTAACATTTCCCCCCAGTGCCAAGTGTTTCCCTCAGCTCGGAGGTGGGTTTCGTCTCACCATAAGATCATATTCTCGGCTCGGGTCGGCCGGGCCGCGAGTGATTGTTTGCAGGGAAGCATCTGAAGCAAGTATGAAATACAAGAAATGGAATAACAACGTATATAAATATACTTGTGAAAAGTTATTACAGGGAGAATAAAGTTTGTTCCGAATTACACGAGGCCCCGTTCGGGTTACCCCTTACAGATCAGCCCGCGTAGGGGCAGTTGGTTCTTCCTCGATAGGCTCGGGTAGTAGATGGATTATCTAGACCTCGAGAGGAAAGACGGTTGCTTCCACATTGACGGCCTGAGAGGTCCTGACAATTATGGCTTCGGGGACCGGAGCAGGAGCCTCAGGTCGATTCCCTTCGGGAGCATGAGCCCCAGGTCGGTCCTCTTCATGAGCTGGGGGTGCCGGGCCAATCGAAATGGGGTCGGGATCCATCACTTCTTCGGGAGAAAGGGGTAGCCATCTTTGAAACGCCTCCTGTGAAATTTCCCCTTTGCAGAAGCGGATGGCTGCGTGGATAGGCCCCATATCCAGGTTTGGCAGTATCATCGGGATGATCTCGGCGCAATCCCCGACCCCTTCAAGTCTGATTGCGTCCCTCTCGACCTCCAACTCAGCTTCTTTCCTCATAAGCTTGTCCTAGGCCCGTACCAGCTCTTCATTTTTGGCCCTCAGCTTAAACTCAACGTTGCGTACTTCCACCTGTAGGACCTGTTATCGGCATGGGCAGCCTCCAAGTCCTTCTTGGCAGCATCAATATTTTTCCTCTCTAGAGAGGCGGCGGCCCTAAGAGCTTTATTTGTGGTATGGGCCTCAACGACAGCCAGCTCCAGATTTTTTATGTTTTATTCTTTATGGGCCAGCTCAGCCTCCATTTCAGTAAGTCGGTTCTGGAGCCTCTGGGCTTGGCCACCCTTGGATAAAAGACTCAGGAGGAGATCCTTGTTTTGGCCGCCAGATAGGTCGCCTGCCGAGAAGAAACAGAAAATCAGAAAATCAAACTAAGTCATAAACTCACAGCGGGAATAAGGGAAGTGTGGCTACCTTGGCCATCTAGGAGCATAACAATGTAACTACATCCTCGGGAGATAGATCTTCGTATCTCGGAATCTTTGCCGGAGGGATCGCTTCGGCCAGTTCGTTGATTGCCGGCACCAGGTGAGAAGTGGCCTCCCAGATGTCTTGACCAAGGTCTTCTACGCCAAGAATCACGGCGCCTTTCTATTTTTTGGAGGAACCCTCCGGCACTTTCTTCTCTTTCCGAACGGGCTACCTCTTGCTCAGGACCCGTTCCTCCGCCCCGAACGGACGCCTCCTTTTTCTGGTAGGTTTTTATGGGTTGGCGGGTCAGGCGGAGACTGTTGGCGATGCCCTGGAAGGGGGAGATAAGCTTTGGGTAGCTGACGGGGCTGTCTCTTCAGTCATTTTTCTGGCCTCAGCAGTCGCTGACCATTTCCGAGAGGGCCCGACCCCAACCTGGCCGGTTTTCTTTGTTGCGCCAGCCAGCTGGTCAAGGTATTTCGGCCTCTTCGACATTCCTACAAAAGGCAAAGGGCAGAGAAGTGGTTAGTCCAGATTCTGAATAATTTCAAATCATTATCATGCTAAGCAAACAAAGGGATCAGTCAGAAGGTTAGTAAGAATCTACCTATCCGCCCGGCACCTTCGGAGGAGCAGTCCGAATCAGGCCCGACTCGACAAAGTCTGCATCGTTAACCAATTGCTTCCAATGGTCGGCATATTGCCGAGCCCAGCGCACCCGCGCCCGGACCTGATGGGAGACCTTGAGAGTGTCCCTCCAACAAGCTGGGAAGAGTCAAAGAAGTTAAAATCCTATCATAAAATCAAGAGCAGGAACACTAAGGGTTAGATTCCTAACCTCCCGCTCTAAAGATATCCGGGACGGAAACCTCCTTTTCGTATGATCTCAGGACCCGTCCCCAATCTCATGTGGCCCAGAACCATAAATCTTTGAAGTTTTTGTTGGAATCGGGGAGTTTGCCGACGATGTTTGACGAATCGGCGTAAGCAGAAAGGTAGTACCAACCACGGTGTGTTCTTGGGTTGGCTTTCAACCGATACAACCTCTTCGCTTCTTCAAGAAAGGGTTCGCCGAGTCCCGCCCGATTCCAAATCACATGTAGCCCGGCTAAAATCCTCCAACTATTC
This sequence comes from Zanthoxylum bungeanum, assembly GCA_019454045.1. Taxonomy (NCBI): domain Eukaryota; kingdom Viridiplantae; phylum Streptophyta; class Magnoliopsida; order Sapindales; family Rutaceae; genus Zanthoxylum; species Zanthoxylum bungeanum. The sequence continues at coordinate 329,471 of SKCR01027588.1, read as the reverse complement.
AGGCTTAATTGGCAAGGGGCGATCTCTATCTCGGCTAGCATCCAGGCGAAATAATGTTGAATTGGCAGCCGGAGTCCACACTCAAAGAAAGCCGGGAGAATAGCCATCGAACCTTCATCGGGTTGACTAGCACGATCCATTGGACCGAGGACTTCAAGAGCGATATCTATCGGAATATCATATCACTACCGGAGCAGTGCTAGATTGTCTTCAGTTATTTTGGATGGCCGATCCATGTCCAAAGCCGAGCAGTCAAAATCATCAGGCTCTGGGTCCTTCCGAGGTATTCTCTGATGGTAAGTATCTTGTTCAGTTTCAGAAGGGGTGGGGGTAGTGTCGAGGTCCTCTATGCTTGGTGCCCCCGAGCTCGAGGAGAGCTCTTCAACAGGGGGTCGGAGGTCTAGCAGAGTTTGCAGAGGAATACCTTTTGTCAGACATCCCTGACATCCGAGAAATAAGAAAGGGGGGAGGTCAGTCTATAACTAATTTCTAAAACGGCCAGAGATTTCACAGTTACCCTGGTATTCCGGGAAAACTAAACATGTGGGTTCTAAATGCCCTAACAACATCAATCAAGCCATAAATCTCTCCCTAACAACATAAATCCAAACATACCAAAAAAAGCAGGATTCACAACTCATGAAAAGCAAAGCATGAAGGTCGTTCATAAGACTTACTTGGTTCTTTTAGAAGGATTTCAGATTGCTCGGTGTGGTCTGGTCGTTCTCTGAGTTCACTGAGTATAGTTGGGAGATAGGATTTCTCGCGGTTGGGAAAATTCGAAGCGTTCGTAAAAGAAGGCAACAATGTATTACTCTGTTTTCTTATAATCTGTTCGGTGCATTTGTGGTCGTTGGATCGAACGAGGGCGTCAGATGTACGCCACATGTCTTCTTTTAAAATGATCTTTCAGAGTTGGATGTACGGATGAGATTGGGAATCCTTTGAGTTGACGATAGCGGTCGGATTGCTTGCTTTTTGGCGGGAGGATGACGGATGGTTGACAACTGGCAGGCTCCTGTTAAACCCAAGAAGTGATCTGATGGGCATTGAAGAGGATGTGACGGTTGCGTGTCTCGAGGGACGGTTTACAGAAGGGCAATGAAGGGATTTTGCTTATGGCGGAAAAAGAAGTCAGACCGAGCATCTTAAATCGTGCCGAGGACATGTGGTGGTGACAGGCCAATAAACTTCTCCTCACAAAGGCTAGTTGTCACTCCATCAAGAGTACTATTCTTTTTATGTAGTTCCCGGCACCAACTTGTATACTCGTTGGAACCGAGAACTAGGGGACAGATGTTGATGGTATTTTCAGGCCCTATGATATTTAAGCAGTACGACAGGGGTAAAAAGGTTATTTCCTTCTCGGTCAAGATCATTAATGTCGACCTGACCACTAAAATCCAAACAATAAGGGACCGAGCACTTTATGATCGGTAACCGACCACTCCAGACCGGATGGTCGGGCATTATCAGATCGATAGCAGCATTCTCAGTTCAAAATACCATTGTGACCGACCTCATGAAAACCGAGGACATGGCGAGATATGTTCCATATTCTTACGGATAAGAAGATAAATTATCCTACTTTCACGGGGAAAGGTTGATAAGTCAGTATCCTAATAGGATATGGGAAGTGAATGTAGTTTCGACTAGGAATTCTTATGGGAAAAGGAAAATTATTTCTTTGCTATTATAAATAGGAGGGGAAAATGTGCCTGTAGGTAGATTATTGAGAGCATTGAGAGTTGAGAAGAGAACAAGAGAGAATTAGACTTGTAAACACAAAACAGATCAGAGAAACATGTTTTAGTATAAAACATCGTCCGTTCTGTGCCCGTGGATATAGGTTGGATCTGATCCGCCGAACCACGTTAAATTTCTTTGTTGATTGGTATATTTATCTATCTTTTGTAAAATTTGCTTTTGGTTTCCAATAAACAAAATAATTCACGGTTGAAGGAGGATTGTCTCGGGAGTAAAAAACTCATATTGCCCCTGAGACAAAATCAGCCATCAACACAACAAATGTGATTTTTTTTTGTAGATTATTGTTGGTAGAAATATTAGGAAACTAATAACAATTTTCATTGTCTATGTATATGTATTTTATTCTATGTTATTGAATTTGGATATATATATATATATTCAACAAAATATGGTTAATTAATTAATGTAAGATGTTATATGAAATGACATATTGGTTCGCTTATTGCCCTGCGTTGACGTATTGGGGATCGACCTACCCGGTCAGGTTGCAGGGTTCGTAAGGCAAAGTTAACTGAATTAACTGATTTCATATCATCTGAAACGAAAAAGACATTCTCCTTTACATTGTCGCGAAAATATGTAATCATTAGTGCGACAATAGTGTTAGAGACATAAAGATGCATTCTGACTAATATTGTTGCGCCAATGGTTACTAATTGTCATGATAATGAGACGCTAATACAAAAGGGTTCTTTGATTTATATTGTCGTGCTAATGAGTAGTCATTGTCGCGATAATATGAAGCTCGTGTCTATTGTCGCGATAATGGATTGTCATTGGCGCGACAATGAGACGTTAGTTCAGAAAAACATGACTAAAAAGTATGTGTTTTGGTGGCAAATCTTGGTTGCCTATATATAGAGCACGAAAATGATTCATCATATATAATATTTTTCATATAACGAGTTCTCAAGTAGAGATTCAACAAGTGTTATGTTGCATATCTAAGTTTTGTTGTATCATAGAGCGTATTTGTCTTGCAACCATTACAACAATAGAGAGGTAAATATTGCTCTAAGAAAGTGTCGTACACGCCTATAAACTAGATTCTCTACTGCAAGTTCTCCACAAATTTAGAGCAATATTTCCATTGAGTCTAGTTTGAATTCTACAGTGAAGATGATGAATCAAGAAATTGTTCGTTTGGATCGATTTGATGACACCAACTTCATCTGCTAGAAGGAAATGATGATGTTTCTTCTCACTACATTGAAGATTGCATACATATTGGATCCAAATTTACCATATCTGCCTGTATGAAAACCTGATGATTCTGCCGAAATCAAAACAACGAGACTAAAAAGGCAAGATGATGAAGTGTTTCGTGGAGGACATATTCTCAACTCGCTGTCAGACCATCTCTATGATCTGTTTACTTCATTGTCTTCACCAAAAGAAATTTAGAGCGTTCATGAGACTAAATATAATATAGAAAAAATAGGTTGTAGCTAATCTACTAATCTTTCACTACTTTGAATACATTATGATTGACAAAAAATCTACATTGGTTCAAATCCATGAACTGTATGTTCTGGTTTCCAAATTGAAGGATTTGAAGGTGGATGTTTATGAGGCAATGCAAGTGGGGGAAATCATAGCAAAATTGCTTCAACATGGAACTATTATAGAAAGAAACTTCTCCACACTTTGGAAATTTCACAATGGATCAACTCACAAAGCATATAAGGATTGAGGAGAAAACCTGTGCGTGAAAAGATGTTTGTTGTTGAACCGGGATCCAAAGTGAATCATATTCATGAGAGAAAGTCTCAAAATAATTCTGAAGGAAACAAGAACAAAGGGAAAGCCCCGGATACTAAGAATACCAACAAAGATAAGAAAAATAAGTCTTGTTATCATTGTAGAAAGAAATGTGATTTCAAGCGTGATTGTAGGCTTTGGAAAAAGCAGAAAATAACTAATAACTCGACAAATGTTGTTGAAAAAGATACCTATGAAATAGTGACAATGGTGACAGATTTGCACATTAGAATGGTAACATAATTGCATGTGGCAGTAACAACAATCTCAAAAGATTGGTGGTTTGATTCAAAAGCCATAGTGCATGTTTGCAATGGTAGGTCTCAATTTAAACAATATGAACATTTAAATGAGAAACACAAGGTTTTAATAGGGAATATTGATTCCGCCAAGGTCCTTGGAAGTGGAAGTGTAGAACTTTAATTTACCTATGGCAAGAAATTAATTCTGGTGAATGTGCTACATATTGGGATATATGCCCTAGAGCTTTATGTAATACAAACGAAATTATTAATTATAAATAAAAGATGCATTATTCATTTATCAAATGATTGATTTAAATCATATATTGTAAATTATATTGTTTACCCTATATTACTTATATGCCTTCTGTTGGGATATATGGCCAAGAGCATAATGTAATATGTAAACGGGATTATATTTTAAGTAATAAACGATGCAGTTATTCATTTATTAAAATATTGGTTTAAAGTTGCATATTATAAATTATCATGTATTCCCTTGAATACTAAATGTACTTTCATATTTAGTGTATAAGTGTTATATACAAGAGGATTTAAATATGAAATTAGTAATCTTAAATAGTCCGTAGAGAGCAAACAAAGACGGGCACTTTGTTTGTGGTTTATCTACAACTACAATCCATTCCATATTATATGATGATTTTGATCTGGGTTTGTTCATGTGGTAAAATGGGAATGGAGGCACCTTATATGATGTGATCATATAGGACTGGACCAATATAGAAATGAGTTTTTTTAATATCTGTTAAACAAAGAAATTCGTATCAGTCTAATTGATGATCATATATGGGTTGATCTTAATTTTGAGTGTACTACGAACTCCTGCACGGCAGACTATGTCCTTTCATTTACAAAGGTGAGGTTGGTGAAGCAATCCCGACCAATAGCTACATATTTTGGGGACATGGTTTGGTGTGTAGCTGATGACGTTTTACATTGATATGTGAAATTTCCTACAAGCAATACAACAACAAAACTCTATATTCTCGGGGGGTGAAATAAGTTATTGCCTAATAATACAGAAATTAAATTCTTTGCCGATTTTATCTAGTCTTACCAATTTATTCTTAGGTTGATTTTCTCTATTTCGATATGTCACTTATATGCAAGTTTCTAAGAAATAAGCATATAAATAAATCACACTTGCAATAAGTAAATAGTTAAGGGATAGAGAAAATAACATCGTGATTTATAGTGGTTCGACCAACAATGCCTACGTCCACTCCCTCAAGCAGTGCTTGAAGATTTCCACTATCAACGAGTTTCCCTGGCTCACCCTCAACCAAGAGTTTTACACAAGGTTCACTCCAAACCCTTACACTTTGAGATTTCTACGTATGCTCACTCAAACCTTTACAATTACCCAAATGATAGGATTTCACAAACCACGAGTGTTTTGAATAAAATATTTGTAAACACACTTGGGCACTCACAAAGATGATGAAGATTCTAAGTGTGAGTTGCTTACCCAAGTATTCTAAGTTCACTACAAATATATGAAGGTGTAGTGTGTGAGCTTGATGTAGAGTGTGTATGATTATGAAGGTTTATAAAACACTCTTGTTTTTGCCTTAATGTAACATGTATGAAGGTTTTCTAAATTCTCTAACCCAGCAACAATGAATTGGGGTTCAATTTATAATAAAATACAAGGCAGTCCCCAATTCCCTGTCTGGGATCGGTATATCGGTCTCCAGACACCGGTATGCCGGTCTGGCATAGCAACGGCTCTCAAATGTTATATTACCATTATCAACATAACCGTTAGGCCGGTGTGGTCACCAGTATGAGGATCAGTTTGGTCCGTGCCGGTTCCAGTAGCTGTGTAACATGCAAGGTTAACTGGTATGATGACCAGTTTAGGTCATGCCGGTTCCAGTAAGGAACTAGCCGTTAGGCTCATTGGTATGTGACCAGTTTGGTATGTGCCGATTCTAATAGCTATACATAACAGAGCATCTCACCGGTACGAGACCGGTAAGAGACCGGTATGCCGATCTCTGTACAAAAAATACAGATATGAAGGTTTTAAGACATTTTGTACATGAACCTAATGCATCTAAGTGAATGTGCATGTACCATATGAGCTTAGATACTTAGATTAATAATTCACATTACATTTAAAGTTCTAAGTTAAGACTAAATAAGATTTGACTTCGTTTGCCGTTAGTCTTCACATTCACGCTCTTCACCACCAACGTGCTTCGATATTTTTTTGTCATGTCTCGCTAATGTGCGTCGAAGACTTCACTCGGTTGCATCATCAAAATCCATTACGCGATTGTGTCGCTAACAATCTCCTCATTTTTTATGATGGCAACCCCTTAAAACTTGTGAGCTTTTGAGAGTCCAAATATTCCAAATTTTACTCTCCGTCAATATTAGCTCCCCTTCAATGTGTGATTGTCTTCAATATATCTCTATAAGACTTAGACAAACACATTAGTACATTTACTCCTCCTTAATATAAAGGTGAGGGTAATATAAGTTTTAATCTCATTTCTAATGATTTATCCCCCTTTGACATTATCAAAAAGTGGAGAAGCAAAAATTAAATGCTTATGAGATACTAATTAAATATGTGTATTATCAAATGATGATATCAAAATTTATAAATATTCACATTTAGCATTTCCCCTTTTGCCATAAAATATAGAAATCATGTATAGACAAATTTCCCAAAATTATACCAATTAATACCAATTTAATTAATTATCCATGCATTTCATGATACCAATTAATCAAAAAATCAAATATTCATGCATTTCATGATATCAATCTAAAATTTATGTCAACATACATGCATTTCTTTTTCATTTAAATATGTTAAATGGAAAACGCATATTCAATGTAAATCAATTAAGTAATCACATATATATCATTTAACTCAAGTAATGGGGTTAAATATATGATTAAGGCATATAATGATATCAAATGAAAATCGATACCAATAGAAAGTTGAATACATTGCCTTATCACTAGTATGTTTCAAAAATTTACACTAATTAAAATATGCATACTAATACAAGTTGGAGGAAACGGTACCAATGTTTCCGTGAATACGGATTTTACCTATAACAGTTTTCATTCCTCATCTCTTTAAGCCTTTGGGATCAATTCACAATTCTTTTTAAGATTCATTCCCAAATCTCCCCCTATAAAATTATCAAGTTCATTTGGTACCCAACCTTTCTTGGGTCCATAGGGGTTAATTTTGATTCCTTGAGGAATCCATGCATTTACATTCTTGTTTATACACTCGAATATTTTGTGTCCTTTTTGATTGCATGCATGACATGTGATATTTTCATTGATAGCATGAGAATCAGATGCCTTAACAAAATAATTCTTCAAAAATTTTCTTTTAATGTAAGGCTTATATCCTAATCATTCTCTATTATAAGCACATTTTTTGGATTTAAATAACATATCAAAATTTTTCTTCCCTAATGTGAATTTACTAACAATAATTTGTAAATCTATTACCTTTTTTTTAAAGCAATATTTTCATTCAAAATAAATTCGTAATCACATGTTTTTGAGCTAGATGGCATGTTAGATATTCTATTTTCAAGTTCTAGCTTTTTATCTCTTAAACATGCATTTTCATCATTTAAACATGCTATTTCTTTTTCATGTTTGGCTTTTAAGCAAATAATATCATTGTCTAAAACATGAATTTTATCCATACAAGATGCATGTTTATTTTTAAGTGATGAATGCTCATTTTTGATCACTTTATATTTCTTTTTAAGCATTTCACACAACTCATTTAATACATTAAAAGCATCAAGTAAATCATTATATTCTTGAGAGTTGTGTACCTTTTCTTCTTCGCTTTCAAAGAAGAAATCTTCATCATCGATAGCCATGAATGCTAGATTTGTTCTCTCTTTGATCTCTTCCTCCTCGGATGAACTTGAGTCGCTATCGCTCCAAGTTGAAGTAGCTTTCAATGCCTTTTTCTTGGATTTTCCTTTGAATTTTCTCAATGGACAATCGGTAGCTAAATGACCCAGTTTATCACACTCATAGCAAATAATTTTCTTGATCTTCCGTGGCCATTTTTCTTCTTTCTTCTCATCCAATTTTGACTTTCCTTTAAGTTTTACGGATTTGAGGAGCTTCTTCACCCTATTGGTTATTTGTACCAACTCATCATCACTATCTTCTTCACTTGAGCTAGTATCATCTCTTTTTCTTGCTTTCAAAGAAAGATTCTTCCTTGTTCTTTTCTAATCTTCCTCCTTTTGATCCATTTTGATCTCCAATTCATATTCGAGTAATTTTCCGACCAAATCATCTAGCTTCAAAGTGTTCATGTCATTTTCTTCTTTGATGGAGGAGGTGTAGCTTCTATATTCTTTTAGGAGTTACCTAAGAATTTTCTTCACTTGATCGGTTGGTCCAATGACTTTCCTCAAAGCTCCTAGATGGTTTATAATGATTGTAAATCTTGAAATCATATGATCAATTGGTTCCCCGGATTCCATTTTGAAACTATCTAATTCACACATAAACTAGTTGATCTTTGATTGCTTTACTTGGCTTGTGCCCTCGTTGATCATTTCTAGAGACTTCCATAAATCATGTGCATTTCCAAATTCCGGAAGCTTGTTAATTTGACTATGATCAATGGCACATAGGAGATGGTTAAGTGCCTTAGTATTTGTAGAGCTTTGTGTAATTTCCTCATCGGTCCACTCAATATGGGGCTCAGGAATCGCCACACCATTATTATCCCTCTTCATCAGCATTTTTACACCCCGTGTGATCACCTTGAAGGAAATGTAGTTAAGAAACCTCATCTTCCAATAGTTATAATCGGTTCCGTTGAAGAATGGAGGTCTTGTAATTGAAAAACCCTCTGCAAGATTTGACGAGTTGCTTGTAGAAGCTATAATCGATTTCTCGGACGGTTAAGTCTTTGTTGAGAAAACCTCTCTCTGATACCAATTGAAATTCCCTACAAGAAATACAACAACCAAACTCTATATTCCCAAGAGGGGGGTGAATTGGGTTATTGCCTAATAATACGGAAATTAAATTCTTTTCCGATTTTTATCTAGTTTTACCAATTTAGCCTTAGGTTAATTTTATCTATTTCGATATATCACCTATATGCAAGTTTCTAAGTAATAAGCATATAAATAAATCAAACTTGTAATAAGTAAATAGTTAAAGGATAGAGAAAATAACACCGTGATTTATAGTGGTTCGGCCAACAATGCCTACGTCCACTCCCCCAAGCCGCGCTTGAAGATTTCCTCTATCAACGAGTTTCCGTGGCTCACCCGCAACCAAGAGTTTTACACAAGGTTCACTCCAAACCCTTACATTTTGAGTTTTCTACGTAGGCTCACTCACAAACCATTACAATTACCCAACCGATTGGATCTCACAAACCACAAGTGTTTTGAATAAAATATTTGTAAACACACTTGGGCACTCACAAAGATGATGAAGATTCTAAGTGTGATTTGCTTATCCAAGTATTCTAAGCTCACTACAAATATATAAAGGTGTAGTGTGTGAGTTTGATGTAGAGTGTGTATGATTATGAAGGTTTATGAAACACTCTTGTTTTTTCCTTAATGTAAGATGTATGAAGGTTCTCTAACTTCTCTAACCCAGCAAAAAAAAATTGGGGCTCAATTTATAATAAAATGCAAAGCATTCCCCAATTCCCTATCTAAGATCGGTATACCGGTCTCCAGACACCGATATGCTGATTTGGCGTAGTAACGACTCTCAACGACTATATTACCATTATCAACATATCTATTACGCCGGTATGGTCACCGGTATGAGGACAGACTTGGTCTGTGCCGGTTCTAGTAGTTGTGTAACATGCATGGTTAACCGGTATGGTCACTGGTATGATGACCGGTTTAGGTCATGTTGGTTGCAGTAAGGAACTAGCCGTTAGGCTCACCGCTATGGAGACGGGTAAGGGACCGGTATGTCGGTCTCTGTACCAAAAATATAGATATGAAGGTTTTAAGATAAATCTTGATATCTGTGAGTGGACCCTTTCTCACAAACTGTATTTACTTATATGCTTTTGAATCAAAACTTACATTTTCGTATGTAGGGCGTTAGCCAAGTTTAATTCCAAATGGCTTATGAAATAAAATGTTTTGAGAAATTTTTTAGAAAGAGATGATTTTTAAAGCTTGAGTTTTATGATTTTTGGGAGGCATGAGGGAAAAACCCACCTCACATGTAACTTGACTGAGACATGGAATTGACAGACATGACATCTACACAAGTAGAGCATGACTAAGAGATGGTGATACGTAACGCCCTTAGATCCTAGATTTCAAGGATAGGGGGACGGCGATACGTAATGCCCTTATACCGTAGATTCAGGGATAGAATAGTGGCATGCATTGGGGGATGACAATATGTAACGTCTCAATGGCATGGATTTGCACACCTGGCTCCTATTCAGTGTCTTGGGGGATGGCGATACGTAACGTCCCAAGACCACTAGTTTAGGCGAATGGGGGACGGCGATACGTAACGCCCTCATACGTCATATTTTTCAGAGAGAAATATTTCAGAAAAATAGATTTTCAGAAAATAGAGTTTTAGAAGAGTTTTTGTTTTACGAGAATTTCAGAGGTTTACAGACAAAAAGGCAGTTTTGAGAAACATTTTCCAGAAAGAGAATTATTTTCAGATAAGAAAAGAGATTCCAGAAAGGATGATTTCCTTGAGATGATTTTGGTTTTAGAATAGTGGGTTTTTAAAAAGCATTTCAATTACAAGTATACCTGGAGGACGAGCTTGAGAGGGTGGATACTGATGGCAGTCACTAGAAGGTGTGAGTCTACCAGGTCGAGTCAGAGATGAATTACAGTCAGTATCTACATAAAATCATACATCATACATGTTGTATAGTAAAGATTGTGTTTGTTATGTGTTAAAGATGTTCATTATCAGAATTGTAATATGAAATACTGTTGAGTACATAATATGTGTATGTGAGATGCATTCCCTGTTTTCTAGTTGGGCAGTGGTCCATATGCATGAAATTATGTATGAGACAAGATTAGTAGTGTTGAACAGAGTCAGAAGGTAAAAGGCTCAGGGGATAAGGTGGTCTATTCCCTGTCAGTAGCATCTTCCGAGGAGGAAGATGTTACACTGGATCACAGTCCAACATCAAAACAGAATCTTAACAAAATATCGATAAACAAATGGACCTCAGGTCCACACAAAACATATCAAATCAACACATAAGGGCTCCGTGCCCACAACATCAATGCAAGTCAAATCTTTAACTTATTAGTATAATCCAACGTGCTCAGCACGACAACAATATAATATCAGAAGAATCTAAACCTATACGACTTTTCCTATGAAGCTTGTGAGGGTGACTGCAGTTTTAGTAATCCACCATCTCGAGCACGATGTCTGAGCCAAAGTGGATGTCTTATCAAGTTGCTCACCTGCAAAGCTAACAACAGTGGTGGCATGAGTTATAGAGCTTCCACGAAAGTAATGACTAAAAGGTTAAAGAGCTGAGATTAGTAGGAAGAATAACAAAGCTAGTACGGTAGGAGTTTGAAAGAGAATGACCCTTAAGGAGATTCTTAGTAAGAGAAAGTAAGATCAATAGTCAGAAACGAATCAGGAGTAAAAATCAAAGAAGAAAATTCAGTTAGTACCTACCAGAAGTACCTTGGTGTGGGGTCGAGTACTAGATATGTAAACATTAGAGTCAAATGTTATAGATGAGCAGCACGGGCAACTATAGCACGGGTAGCTAGTGAGATCACCACAACCGGAAAGACTTCATGACCAATCCCCACTCTCACAACCCTCGTTAGATAACAACAACAAAGATAGGCCTCGATGTTTGCCTCAAGATACTTTCAGAAATAAGTAAATGCGCAGTGAACATAGACCAAGACATAAAACCTTCAGATTTAGTACTAGGACAAGATAGAATAGGAAAATAGCTCTAACTAAAAGATTTAGAATAGAAATTGTCTAAATGAAACGATGAAGAGAGAAAGTATTAGTCAAACACTAACGAAATACAAAAGAACCAGTGTTAGACATGACTAAGGATATGTGAAAGATGATATCTTTCTGATAAGGAGACAGAGACATAGATCACACAAGTTCCAAGTATAGAATAGAGTAGGGGAGAAGACGAAAGAAATGTTAAGTATAAAATTTGAGGTGAAACTGTCGAGGTAAGACGACAATAGAAAAAGATACTAGATAAACAATGACAGAGCTACATAGGTATTAAAATAAACTTTTGATCGTTAAGTTTAGTAGTACCATGGAATATCACGCTTTTTTAGCGTTGAGATAAGAGTGAAACTCCATCATATAGGAAACGGAAAAAAGGTAGCGAGTATAACCTATAAGTTCCCATGTAATATACCTAGCTAAGAAACAAGGCGAAGTACGACCTGGAACATATTTATTGACGTATAACATTGAGAGGGCCAAAGAAACTAGGTATACGAATATTGTTGAGTCGAGGACAACACCTGAAAAAATAAGACTATGGGAATAACCAAAATTAGAATACTATTTAATACAATCAGGCTAAGAGAACAAACAAATGTAAATGAATGTTAACTAGATTTATAGCAGCAATGAATTTAAAGGTACGAGAAGAGTATGAACATTAACCAGATTCGAATCGCTAGCATTGATGATAATAGTAAGAGATACAGTTTAAGCACCATTGTACACATAGTTAGGCTTAATATACGTACCTTATTCCAAAGGCTTTAGACAATTAAGAAAGACCGTCAGAATTATGTCAAGAATTAATATTTTAGAGTTTCGAGGTATTGGGAAACCATGATGATAAACTTAGAGCATATGAAGAAATTGACCATGAGCAATGAGGTCCTAAACCCACAGATAGGCAGAGATATGAGGACTTGAAGGATGAAACTATTAAGAAATTAAGGCCTAGTAAAGAGAGAAAGAGAGTCAAATAGAGAAATTAAAAGGAAAAAATGCTAAAATCAAGTCGAGCATGTGAAACCGAGGAAATATCAAGTACTATAAGTTGCAATAGCGTCAAGGATAACCATGCATACAATTACCCCAGAGGTTAAAACAGAACGTGAAGGAACCTAACTATAGGAAACACAAGTAATTCACGTGGGCACCATTTTGAAGGAAACCTAAGTTCAGACTATAAGAGAATGAGGACTTCTAACACATCTCTTGGTTGTCGTAAAGTGTAGAATGAAAGATAGATGAAGTTATGAATAATAAGTTTTGTGAAGGATTTACACCTCTATGTAGATAAGATATAATATACGGCTCTTGTTTCCACACGAGAAAGAAAGGTTCCAAAGGGATTTTCAAAGGGTTACGCTTTCAGCTATAAGAATCGAATAGACTATACCAGCATAAGAGATTCTCAGGAGTCATAGTATTGAGTTCTTGAGCAGAATAGCAGAAAGCAAGTAAAGGAAGATAAAAGTAGCAGAGACCATATATCTTCAAATGAAGACGGACCTAAGAAGTTCAACATTGGAAGGGATTCAAGGATGAATCCTATTTAAGGGAAGGAGAATTTCTAACACTCGGTAATCCCGACGACTTATACATTATCCGAGGTCGATGACTATTACGTTATCAGAGGCATGATGCATGATGTAAATAATGTTCAAATATGTATGTGTTCATGGAAGGACTTTTTCAACATTTAGTAAAATACTCGCAGTTCCGATACATAATTCATTACAAGATTAAATCTGGACAGCCCGTGGTAATTAGGCTGTAATATTTTCATACGATCTCTGATTTTTATGAACTTTATCTCATCAGAAATCTAGGACCGAGTCCTATAACTTTCGTGTAGAATATTTTTCCAAAATCATATCATAAATAGGTAAAAAATGCAAAACAAAATTTCAAAATGAATAGTACTTGTGGACCCATCTAGAGAATTCTCAAAATTTATAGTTTTTTTTTTCAATTAAATCACTATTCAAATTAGGCAAATAATTCCCTAATAAATAAGGGTTACTATTCATGCATCACTAAGAAAAATTTTAAAGAAGAGAACTCGTGGGAGAGAAGATAAAAGAAGGAAAAATAAAGAAAATAATGGAGAAAGAGAGGGAGAGTGCTATTTTCTTTTCAAACCCAAAGAAGAGCAAATGCAAAGCAACCTAAAATAAGCCAAGAAGAGAGGTAACAAGCTAAGAATGCTTGGAGGATGAAGAAAATCAAATTAGTTGAGGTAAATAAACTCGACCCAAGACTTAAGTTATGGTATTTTAATAAGATGATATCATGTTAGCATGGTTGGCATGTTAGTGATTATATTAAGGTGGATAATCAATTAGGAAATGGATTTTGTATTAAGAAATGGTACAATTTATTAAATGCTAGGCATTGAGCTAAGTTGGAGTTATGAGATTAAAAAGTTAATTTGATGATGGAGTGTTAGTTTAACATGCTTGAATATTGAAATTTAAAGAATTATTTGTGTAAAGGTGTAATGTGAGGGTGTTTGAGGTGCATTTGGGAAACTAGAAATTAGGAAGTAAATGTTTGGGCCTGAAAACAGGCAAGTATCGCGATGCCAACAGGCTAACATCGTGACGCATAACAAAATGATGGCCATGTTATAATTCTGCTCATGTGAGCGTCGTGACAATCAACACTCAACGTCAGGACGTGAACAGAGGATGTCATCTGCCTAATTTTTGTTTTCGTCGACGTCACGACGTGCAACATCTAGCGTCACGACTCGGAACAAACATTTACTCTCTATTTCAGTCCTGCCCAGTGGACATCGTGACGCGAGACTATTTTCTCATAGATCAGTTTAGACATTTCAGTTCCATGATATCATATTATAGGGCACCCTAAGGATTTGATACCAACATACAACTTCAAACTACATCCATGATTATGAATGGTTTCTTAGTTTAAACAGGACAAATTTATTTTCCGCAGAAATCATTTTAGTTGCATCCAGGATCAAAAGTAACCCAATTACATTCAAGGTTAAGGGTAATACAGGTTGATTGGTGAGCGGACCCTTTTCTCAACTGATTTTATTTAAGTTATTTTCGATATAAGACTTAATTTTAAAGCACATAGGTTGTTAGCCAAAGTCTGATTTCATTTGTTTTACGATTGATGATGTTTTAAAAAGATTATTTTCAAAAAGCTTGAGTTTTTTGAATTTCGAGGCATGGGTGAAAAAACCCACCTCAATTGTAACTTGACACAGATATTGTGTGCACACGTAATTCAAGACTATGGATGATAAATGTCTCTAGATCCTAGATTTTGAGTCAGAAGGGCAGTATAGATCTGCACCCCCGGCTCCAGATTTTTGGCTTGGGGGATGGTGAGACTTAATGCCCCAAGACCACCTCATAATTGTGTACATGGAGATGCCCCCAAGTGCCAGATTTTGCTTATGTGTGGACGGCGATATGTAATTCCCACATGTGCCAGATATTCAAATATAAATTTCACAGATACAGATTTTTCAGATATAGATTTCTTATAAACATATTTTCAGAAACAAATTTTCAGAGGCAGACTTACAGAAAAGATGGTTTTATGAAAGAGTTTTCATAAGAAACTGTTTTATGAGAATTTTAGAGATTTACAGACCAAAAGCAGTTTTCAGAAAAGTTTTACAGAAATAGAATTGTTTTCAGATAATGAAAGAGATTTCAGAAGAGATGATCTGAGATGAATTTGGTTTTAGAACCATGGATTTTCAAAAGGCATTTTAGTTCATATTTTAAATTGTCCACTCACTAGGTTGTTTAAACGATCTAACCCCTCACTCTCAGTATTTCTATTTTGCAGATTACTCAGAGGACGCGCTCGAGAAGATAGATTCTGATGGTAGTCACTAGGGTGTTTAGTCTACGAGGTCAAGTCAGATATAGAGTTATGTCAGAGTCAGAGTAAAGTCTTGTACCATATGTATATTTAGTAGAATTTGCATGTGTAAGAGTTAGAAGTGTCAATGTAAAGAGTATAAGTGTAATGTTATTGAGTATTGAGTTATGAGCATTGCGAGGCATATTTGTGTTACTAATTGGGGTGATGGTCCCTATGAATGAGTTTAACTTTGAAATGAGAATAATAGTGTTATTCATTGTTAGAGGCTCAAGAGGATAAGACAGCCTATTCCCTACCGGTAGCATCTCTTGGAGGGGGATGTTACAATATGAGAATCAAAAGGCGCCTAAAGACGATTTTATTTTCGTCCCCTTATGGGTGGTGTCCATTTTGGGTCAATATCAACTTTAGATTCCGAGAGGATAGGAACTCTAGATGTATTTGGTGAACTGACCTACCTTACGGCAACACTTCATTAGTTAAGTCCAAGGGTTCCGAAATAATGGGTTACACTTACAAATGAATGATTAAATGTTAATCGAAATTCCTTGATCAAATCAAATTGTGGTTGGTTAATATATGAATAAGAATTATTTCCACATATATTAATAAATTGAGATTGTCTCGATCTATCATGGAAATACTTATTTGTGGGATGATAGATTTCTGTGGCATAATACTTATTTTTAGGTTTCTGATTCATTTTACATGGTCCATGCATCATGTTTATTTTTATGCCAAAATGCTTGTGATGATATTAATATGCGATGAGTGAAATTTTTTGAATATATATTTATCTTAAAATTTATCAGTCATTTTTCTCGATATTTCTATAGTTGCTAAACGATAAATATACGAGATAAAGTTATGTTAAAAGAAAAGTAACATGAAAGTTGTTTCGGTATTTTGAAGACCTACATTTGTCCTGACGGAGGAGTGTCCTCCAGACCCAAGCTGTAAATGATACTCACCAAAAGTAGGTACGGTCAATGAAAAGACCCACTGCTACTTACTAGCAGAGATGTATGATGTTCTTGTTGCAAAGCATGAATCAATAGCTATAACATCTATGATGATGCAGTCATTACAAGACATGTTCGGGTATCATTCAGAGTGGTAATGTCATAAGGCCTTGGTCTCAAAGATGACTGTGAAGATGAAGAAAGGGACATCCATCCAAGAGAATATCTTGAGGATGATGACACAATTCAATACGGCCGCCCCACAGCCAGCTGATGGATCCTCGTAAGCCCAATAGATAGGCAAGTGTTACCGAGTCTTTCAAAAATGCAAAGAAGAGAAAGAAACACTAGTAAGGCTAATGGTACAACTACTTGACACATGTAAACACCTTCCTGAAGGTAACTTTACCATGAGAGCCAGGACAAGAGATGTTGTTTCAGTAAAAGAAGTAGGAGTTATCAGTTTACAATCTTCTAATAAAAGTTATTTGAATTTAAACAAAGTGTTGTTGATTCTTATTTTGTCGCAGAAATTTGATTTATGCTTCAAAATTATTGCATGATGGTTTTTCCATTTTATTAAATAATAATAGTTATTATTTCAAAAATGGATTATCTATATGTAAATGAAACTAGGAGATAACTTGTATGTGTTAAGATTTTTAACACATAACTCACTACTTAACACTGAGATGTTTAAGGTTAAAAAACCTAAAACTAAACGGCAAAGGATTTCTCACAATAACTCATATTTGTGGCATCTTAGACTTGGCCATATTAACCTTGCCAGGATAAACATATTAGTAGAAAGTAAATCTTTAAGTCAGTTAAAGGACCGCAACTTACCAGTCCATGAGTCTACTCTAGAAGATATTATGACCAATAGACCTTTTATTGGGAAAGGGCTAAGATCCAATTAATCACTAAGTGGTTATGAATATATCATCACATTTGTTGACGATTATTCTAGATATGTGCATGATTACCTAACACACCATAAATCACATACCTTTGAAAAGTTCAAAGAGTATCGTGCTAAGGTTGGGAACCGATTAGGAAAAGCCATTAAAATTCTACGATCAGATCATGGAGGAGGATACCTCGACAATGACTTCGAGGAGTTCTTAGTTGAGTATGGGATGGTATCCCAACTCATAGCACCTGGAACACCACAGTAAAATGGTATTGTAGAAATGAGAAATCAAACCTTACTAGACATGATAAGATCAATGCTTATTGACAAATCATTACCTAGTTCCTTCTAAGGGTATACATCATAGACAAAAATGTATATCCTTAACATAGTTCCATCTAAGTCTATTCTGAAGACACCTTTAGAGTTGTGGAGCGATCTTAAAGCTAGTTTGGAAAATTTCCGTATATAGAGGTGTCCAGTGCATATGCTGAATAACAAGACTATGAAGTTGGAGACGCGTTTAAGGTGTACCTATTTGTAGTCTATCTTAAAGAGACTATGGGTGGATTCTTTTATAGTCTATGAAGAGATCAAAGTGTTCATATTTCTTGAGGAGGACTATTTGAGAGAATTCATACCTCGCAGTAAATTGGTACTCGATGAGTTACTTTCTGATTAGACTAATACATGATCAACAACAGTTGTTGACAATTACAATAACATAACACCTTTGACATTTGAGCGTCAGATGCAGTAATATCAAGATAGTCTACCACCTAAATATAGTGGGAGGGTTGTGCGACAACCTGATCGCTATCTAGAGTTTGGAGAGGCAAGAGTTGTCACCTCTAGTAATGATGTAGATGATATATTGAGCTATCGTAGTGCAATGGATGATCCTGATAAAAAAGAATGGCTCAAATCCATGAATCTCGAGATGGAGTATGTGTACTTTAACTCAATCTGGGATCTTGTAGGTAAATTTGATGGGGTAAAACCTATAGGTTTCAAGTGGATCTACAAGAAGAAGAGATGAGTGATGGAAGGTATATACTTTCAAAGTTAGGTTGTTGGCAAAAAGTTATACCTAGTAAGAGGAAGTCGACTATGAGGAGATTTTCTCGCCAGTAGCCGTGCTTAAATCTATTCGCAATCTTTTATCCATTGCCACATATTTCGAATATGAGAAATGATAGATAGGCATCAAAATAACATTCTTGAATGCTAGTCTTGATGACATTATTTATATGGTACAACCAGAGAGATTTATTGTCTAAGGTCAAGAGCAAAAGGTTTGCAAGCTGAAAAGGCTTATTTATGGACTGAAGCAATCTTCTTGATCCTGGAAAATAAGATTTGACGCCATGATCAAGTCTTATGATTTTGAGCAGAACGCCGATAAGCCTTATATATACAAGTGTGTCATTTGCGGTAAGGTGGTTTTTCTCATATTATACGTCGATGATAATTTACTTATTGAGAATGATATAAAATTATTATTGAATGTAAAACCTTTCCTAACTAACTAATTCCAAATGTAAGATTTGGGAAAGGCGAGTTGTGTACTTGGGATCAAAATTATTTGGGATCACTAGAGACGAATGTTAGCTGAGTCTCAAGCATCCTATATCGACAAGATTGTTGTATGATTTTAGGTGCTGAATTCCAGGAAAGGTACTTTACCTCTTCGACATGAAATTCACTTGTAGAATGAAAAGTTTCCTAAGACACCTCAAGCAGTTGAGGAGATGAGACATATCCCACATGCCTATACTGTCAGAAGTCTCATGTATGCAATTCACGAGGCTGGACATCTGTTATGCAGTAAGAGTAGTCAGTAGTTTTCAGTCTAACCCAGGGTTAGATCAGTGGATGACTGTAAGGCATATTCTCAAGTATCTAAAGAGAACGAGAGACTATATGCATGTATATTTTAGAGAGGATATGATACTTAGAGGATATACATATTCTGATTTTCAGTTGGATGTAGATTATGATAAATCAACATCTGAATCAATATTCACCCTAGTTGGTGGAGCCATAGTATGGAGGAGTATAATGCAATATGGTATTGTGAACTCCACCATGGGGCTAAGTATGTAGTAGCTTGTGAAGTAGCTAAGGAAGTAGTGTGGCTCTATTTGGATTATTTAAAGTAAATATACTACATATATTTGGATATTTATATTTAAATAGTTATTTTATTATTTAATTGTTAAATAATTAAAGTAATTAAAATATAAAATATCTAAGTTGATATTTATTAAAGGAAGTGATTAAAGTGTATAAGTTTGACTTTTACATTAATTGAAATGGTTATCAAAATGATCTTTGCTTCTTTAATTGTTCAAAAGCAAAATATATTCTTCTTTTTTTTTCATAATTTCTGCCCCTTGACCTAATTATATAAGTTTTTATTTTTTTTCATTTGCTTCACACTTGTTGAAGCCACCAAAACATAAACAAAAGGAGATTTGAGAGAAAAAATGCAAGAAAGCTTGGAATTTAGTAATTATTTCCAACTTTCTATTAGAAGAAAAATTATTCCTTTTGTTCTTGGGGACAACATATGTTGTTCTTAACTTTTTCTACTCTCTTGTGTTTGTGTTATGATGGTTGGAAGCATGAATGAAAGATGTATGCATGTGTGTTTAACAAAGTATGCTTATAAATGGTGTATAAGAACACTTTTGATCATTTGATGATCTTGTTTCCATTCTAGAGTTGTTAGGCTACTCACTGATGACCTAGAATTGTTCTTGAGTTATTTTAAAGTGGTGAGACTTGTTTGGTGTGGTAGAGATTAAATTAAAGTATTGAATTTGGTTAATTTTGTTAATTGGACTAATTTGAGAAATTAGGGTTCTTTACCTAAATCCAAATTGAGACTTTTCATATATGTGTTGTATAATTATGTACATTTAATTTGGTTTTGATTGAAAATCATTCAAAATTGTTTTGAATAATTTTGGACCAAATTGCACAAAATTGGAAATGTTGGCCAATTTCGGCAATTTGAAGAAAATTGGGATTTTGTGTTGTGAGTTGTATTTTAATGTATATGATATGTATAAATCAGTTTGGTAGTGATTTGAAATCACTTAAATTTGTATTTGATAAATTAGGACTAAAATGATCAAAATGCAAAGTATTGAGGTCTCACGGCAATTAGTGATAAATCTGATTTTTGTATTAAAAATTCAGTTTTTATTTATTGAGTAATTAGAATAAATTGGTTTATTATAATTGCCCATGAAAAATAATTACCGGAAATTATTTCGGAGTGAAAATACGTGAAAACGGTGAAAAAATGGCGTTACCGGGTAACGAGTGCCCAAACAATGAGTTAGTCACTGTTCGAGTAGCCCACGAACTATCCAAATATTTTTGGGGCTGACCTGGGCAGCCCCATGTGCATTGGTCTGTCGGTTCAGTCGGAAACGCGTTTTATGTTATTTTACGGAAAAATATTTTCATAAAAGTTTTACGGTGTTTCTATATTATTTATGTCGTTATTTGATATTGAATAAATATGTTTAAGTGAAATATGAGTGAATTATTAATATTGGATATTGAATAATTTATTCGTAAGTTTAAAAATTTTAACTTACGATTTCGCCTGAATCGCGCTTCTTCCGCTGCGCCGCCCTAATGATAAAACCCCAAAAGTTCGGTCCACCAGGTCAAGTCAGAGATAAAGTTCAGTTCAATTATAGTCAGGGGATGTCATGTGTCATATAGTAAAGTTTGTATATGTAATGCATAATATGTATTCACTGTCAAAGTTGTAATGTATACTAAAATTGAGTATTTAGTATGAAAAATGTTATGCATTTATATTGATACAGTTGGGTATTGGTTCCATGCTTGAGTTTATAAATGAAATGAGATTAGCAGTTGTCAGAAAGTCAGAGGCTCAGGGGAATATGATGGTCTATTCTCTGCCGGTAACATCTCCGGATTATGGATGTTACAAAAACAGTTAGACAAGAAGATCAAAATATTATGATTTGATAGAGGCGGAGAATATGAATCTAATGTCTTCGCAGAATTTTGTACTTCTAATGGAATAATTCATCAAACAATAACACCCTACACTCCTCAACAGAATGTGGTGGTTGAACGTAAAAATAGAACATTAAAGAATATGATGAATTACATGCTTAACGATTTGGTTTACTACATAATATGTGGGGTGGAGCTTTATTTACAGCTAACACCATATTGAACAGAATTCCACCAAAGAAAAGTGATCAATCTCCATATGAAAAATGGAAGAAAAGGCCATCTACTTACAAAATCTTGAAAGTATGGGGTTGCCTAGCAAAGGTTCAAGTTCCTTTGCCTAAAAAGTTAAACTTGGACCTAAAACTATTGATTGTGTGTTTATTGGATATGCTAAAAATAGTGCAGCATACCGATTTCTAGTAATTAAATCTGAAATTTCTGATATCCAAGTAAATATCATTATTGAGTCTAATAATGTTGAATGGTTTGAGCATATATTTCCTT
Organism: Zanthoxylum bungeanum; assembly: GCA_019454045.1. Taxonomy (NCBI): domain Eukaryota; kingdom Viridiplantae; phylum Streptophyta; class Magnoliopsida; order Sapindales; family Rutaceae; genus Zanthoxylum; species Zanthoxylum bungeanum. Next base: position 307,416 of record SKCR01027588.1, on the reverse strand, counting down.
ATAAGGATATACTTGATAAAAATAAACGTAAATGGCTTGAATTTAGTCAAGAGAACAAGGTTGATGTTGCCTCTACATCTGGTGTTCAAGACAAAGTTTTGGAACCAAATAAACCAACATTAACTCTCCAAGAGAAAGATTTAGAACCTAGTCGGAAAAAGAATCAAGGTAGCAGAAGATTATGGACCTGATTTTTTAACCTTTCTCACTGAAGCTGAACCTCAAAATTTATCAAGAGGCCATAACTTCGTTTGAATCTATTTATTGGAAAGAAGAAATAAATAGCGAAGTAGAATCCATTCTACAAAACCATACATGGGAGTTAGTAGACTTACCATCTAGTTAAAAATCGATTGGTTACAAATGGATCTTCAAAAAGAAATTGAAGCCTGATGGTACAATTGATAAATACAAAGCTCGTTTGGTAGCTAAAGGATACTGTTATAAACAAGGACTTGATTTCTTTGACATATACTCACCAATAACCAGAATAACATCTATAAGGATGTTAATTGCGATTTCAGCAATTTATGATTTGGAAATACATCAAATGGATGTAAAAACTGCATTCTTGAATGGTGAGTTAGATGAAGAAATTTATATGGAACAACCTGAGAGGTTTGTAGCAAAATGACAAGAGAAAAAGTATGTAAACTTGTGAAGTCACTTTATGGACTTAAACAAGCACCCAAACAATGGCATGACAAATTCGATCATACAATGTTATCACATGGATTTCGGATCAATGAATGTGATAAATGTGTTTACATCAAGAAAATGAATAACGATTCATATGTAATTGTATGTTTATATGTTGATGATATGCTCATCATGGGACCAAATCTAAATGTCATAAACTCCACAAAGAAAATATTGAATTCAACCTTTGATATGAAAGACATGGGAAAAGCTGATGTTATCTTAAGAATTCGAATTCAAAGAAGTAGTGATGGTTATATTTTCAGCCAATCACACTATATGGAAGTAATTCTTCGGAAATTTGGATATTTTGATAGTAGTCCGTCTAAAACTCCTTTTAATCCTAAGAGTACATTAAATAAAAAATTGGGGATAGTGTGTCACAACTAGAATATTCTCGTATAATTGGAAATTACATCACAAATTATAAAGGATCACTCGGATGCTTTAGTTAGAGAATTAAGATACCTCAAATACTCAATGAAGTATAGATTACATTATACCAAATATCCACCAATTTTGGAAGGATACAGTGATGCCAATTGGATTTCGAATGATACGAAAAAAATAACAAGTGGATATGTATTTACACTTGGAGGGGCTGTAGTATCTTGAAAATCACAAAAACAAATGTGTATAGCACGTACATTATGGAATCAAAATTCATAGCCTTGGATAAAGCTGCTGAATAAGTGGAATGACTAAAGATTTTTTTGGAAGATATTCCAATATGGCATCAACCTGTGACGGCTATATGTGTGCATTGTGACTGCATGGTTGCTATTGAGAGAAAAAAGAGCCATATGTATAATGGGAATTCAAGGCACATAAGACAAAAATATAACACTTTAAAACATATGCTCTCGACTGACATTATTTTCATTGATTTTATAAAATCAAAGGAGAATATTGCAGATCAATTAACAAATGGTATTCCAAAGAAGCAAATGTTATATTTATCGAGGGGAATGAGATTAAAGCCAACACAATGAGAAGTAACTTAGCGGAAACCCAACCTAGAAATTTGGTAATTCAAGTCTAGGTTCAATGTGGAAAACTAGTTGGGTAAAAATCAAGCGATAGAGCATAACAAGTTGCGCATTCCTATGATAATGAAAGTTATGATACTATAACCAATAAGGATGAATGACTAATCATTCATAATGACACTAAAGGTGTTTGTGTCACCTAAGTAGGAGTAATGTGGGGTTGCATTTATGAGAATGAAATGGAAAAATTCTCTAAAGCTCAAAGAATCTAGGATTATTCAGTATCTGACCGTCGTGATCACACTCGTTACGCAAGCGCACGTATCGTTCAAGTAGTATAAATGTATCGATCCCACGAGGACTTAATACCTAAGCTATTAATTTATGAAGCCAAATTTTTAAAGTATCTAATATATTGGTTGTTTGATTAGATGGTGACTTTAAACTTAAAACAAGTAAATACAATATCACGAAAATGAATTAAAGGAAAATTCAATATTATAAAACTATCTAGGGTTGTGAATCCTTCCAATATCTTTTAGAGATGAAGTAGTTATCTCATGTTTGTGTAATATGTTGGTTTACTAACCTGGAACACGAAATTATGCAAAAGCCTCTGTCGATGGTCAGATGCAAATACCCAGTGTAATCCAATTAATCATATGTCTATGTCAACCAAGTTACATGAATTCATTAAGATTAAGTTCCAATTATGGCTACCCCAACCCGATAGGTATATGTCTATCCTGTAAGGAAATCTATTAAAGGGTTATATATCCTCAAGGAAGATCGTGGACTATTAAGTGTACGGCTGAAACCTAAAATTTCTTCATCAAGTTTATTTAAAGTTTACCAGTAATGGCCAGCTAACAAGAAGCATTAAGCTTAAGACTTAATAAATAAACATTTAAATTACCCAAGACATGAAATAACCCCTTATAAACCGGTGATATTGGAATTCATCACAACCCCAGATAACAGGTTTAGTTACTATACATATCTAAGGCTAGTAAAAACTTAAATAAAGTAAATGACATAAAGTAAATCCTGGAAATTAAAAATGTAAATAAAACAATAAAGAAAATGATGGGGGTCAGAGGATCCAATTTTAATATTTCAAAATTAGAAATCTCCCTTATTGTAAATGTTTACCGATTAATCAATTATATTTAACCAGACCATAAAGGCGGTAACTCCATTTGTCTCAATTAAATCCAACCGACCATGTAGGCGGTAACAAGGTTATTACCTAAACCGACCATATAGGCGGAAACTAATTAATCCAAATTTTAATTAAAATAAGGGAGATTAATCTAATTTATTATATTAAAAGTCTCACCTTTTCACCCCAGCAGAATGAGATTACCTGCTCATGGTGTAAATGAAAACACACAAAATTTTATTAATTAAATAAAAAGAAAATACAAGAAAACTTAAATAAATATACAAGACACTTTCCTTTAGGTTTTCATGGAGAAATTCCTCCAAATAAAGCATGAAAAATTTACAAAGTTTACCTTGGTATTTATAGGCAAATCTAAAGGCTTCCACCAATTGCTCCACCAAACATGGCACCAAACATGGCAACAAACATGGCACCAAACATGGCACCAAACATGGCAACAAATTATCCACCAAACATGAAAGCATGTTTGGTGGAAGTTTGACCATTTTTTATTTTTTTATTTTATTTTTTTATTTTAATTTTGAAAATGACTTAAATAATTACACATAACACACTTCTTACTATTTTATCCATTTCGGTCATGGAAACTTCTGAATTCGAAATTATTATGAAATTTAAAATTGTACATCTTTGAGTCTTTTTATTCTGGAACTTGAATCACCTCAATCCGATATCGGAGTAGAGAGTTATGGCCAAAATACGATAATTGTGCAAAGTTGGAATTTCCGAAATTGTACTTTGTTAGAACGCCATTTCAAGTTTCCAATCTCCAAAATCAAAATGTCAAGTCTAGTTTTTGCCCTTATTTGACCCACATTTCGTCCTAGATGATTTCATTGTGTCCCAATTTTATTTAATCTGCAAAATAAACTAAAACACATTAAAATGTTCATCGGACCCGAGAAACTAAACAAAATATTAGGTAAAATGGGTGGTAAATATTGATATATTTTCCGCTCATCACACCCCCAAACCTAACATTTTGCTAGTCCTCGAGCAAAACAATAAAATACAATACAATAAACAATTAAAATTAAACTAAGCCACTTTCGTAGGGATCACGGTTGCATTTAGCGTATGCAACAAGCCTTTAAACCCCTAGGTGTCCCTAGTGGACGAGTTGTAGTCTCGTGAGGGCTTAAAGTAACGATACCCACAAACGTCAATCTAATGCACACAAAAGCAAAAAGACAAGAGAAAATAGAATAAACAAGTTAGTGACTAAACAAGTGAAACTTCTTATCCAAGTTAGTAAATGTTTTCTTTCTTTCTAAATTACCAAATAAGTAAATTCTCCGATTATTTTTACTATTCTTCATATACACAACCAACAAGGTATTAATTAAATCATTGTGCCCACAATATTCATAAGTGTAGTTGAAAAGAGAGTAATATTTTTGTCCTATAGTTATATCAGAATTCACACTTTTTTTAGCAATGGATTTTTTTTTTTTATATGCAATATCTTCCATCCATGTAACGAGCTTTGGGTCAGTGACTCCCAATCCAGTTGACTTTAGGGCACTAGGTGTTAAGACACCCTTACAGACTTAATTACTCGGATTTCAGATATCTTTTTTTTTAAAATAAAGAAAACAACATCGTCAATCCATGTAACGAGCTTTAGGCCAGTGACTCCCAAACCAGTTGGCTTTAGGGCACTAGGTGTTAAGACACCCATACGGACTTAATTACTCAGATTTCAGATGTTTCTTTTTATTTTTATAACATTTTTGATCCATATAGCGAGCTTTGGGCCAGTGATTCCCAAACCAGTTGGTTTTAGGGCACTAGATGTTAAGACACCCCTACGGACTTAATGACTCAGATCTCAGACGTATTTTTTTTTAAACACACTTTTTTTTTCTTTTTTTTTTCCATTATTTTATAGATGCTTCCTCCAATTAAACTAGAGCACTGCATATTACAAACTTTTCAAATACATCTCATGGCTGTATGTTACCATGCATGTTGATAATACCTATCAACTGAGCATATGAAGATTCATTTTAATCAGTTTTATGGAGAATTCACAAATTAAATAATTCAAAAGGAAATAAACAAAAATTAACTTGTTCCGAAATAGGTTGAGATACGTCTCAGGAGTGGAAATTCCTTACACAGCTATCTCACACCAATTTCACCTGATTAATCAAATTAAAAAAAAAACACAAAAACACAAAATATTTTTTAATTTTTGTAAAAAAAAATTTTAATTGTTTTTCGATTTTTTTGAAAATTTTTGACTAAAAATAACACAATAAAAACAAGATAATAGTCAATTATTCCCCTCCCCCATAGGTTAAAGGTTAAGATCCAGATTTATCCGACGCTTCTTACCACGATCGTTATCAGACCAGTTTATTTTGGAAAGGATAGGGTCAATTTATGGTTCAAAGGTTAAAAGTTGGTCAATTAAATCATGGGCAGCTCTGGCAGTGAAGAGGATGTCCTTTACAGGCTTCGACCCGAACCTATTTCTCCGGGAATCATCAAGAAACACACAAAGAAAATCATAAAATCCATCAGCGTTAAATAGTCCAATCAGTTTCTGGTGTATGTTCAGGTTCGCCCAAGATAGTACTGTAAAAATTTCCTCCATCGTACCCAAGCCACCTGGCAAAGCAATAAAAGCATCAGCACGGTTAATCATCTCCACCAGTTGCTCGGACAAACCTGACACGATTAGTTCTTCTCCGTTTGATGGTCCTATAAGATTTGCCTCCGCCATAGGTTTTGATGGTCCAATTTATTTATTTTGTGTGAATTTTAAATTATTTGTACTCATGCATATTTTAAATGTCATATAAAATTAGCACAATGCCTACTCTTTCATTATGCCATGCCATACATACATGTGCATTTTCATAAATTTTTATGATATTAAATAGTTTTTAATTAGATTAAAAACTATTGTGAAGTCGAGTTTTATCAAATATTTGTAGGTGGATTTTGAGCAACATAGAAAGTGAATTAGTTCAGAAGCCTGTGCTTCCTGAAATGGGAATGGCTATCATCCTTTCACTCTATCTCCTTTATCTCCTTTTAAGGGTTAGGATTTAGCCAAGATAAATCCAATGGTCTTTATCTTAACAACACAAAAGCCACTTATCAAATTCATTAATGTTGTTGATGGGGATTTCTGCTGCTAAGTCTTTTATACAGTTCGGTAAGGGCGGAAAGGGAAGTTCCACTCATCCCGAGGACACATCGTGATTCAGTTCTTTAAGCCTGGCAACAAGTGAGTCGAGACCGACCACAATAACCGATAGCTCGGTTCATTTCTACTCACTCCCAGGATCGATAGCTCGAATATTGTGAATCAGGTCAGAAATGGCGGAGGCGGATCAATTCGTTATCTGATCGACCTCTCGAAAACCGACACGTGATGGGAACAACTAGATTTACCCTCTAAAAACTCTCACATTCGAAATTTCAACAGGCTGGCATCATTAATGAAAAGGGTCAGACAGTGCACTTTTACGGCGTGATGTGACAGGGATTCGTAGGGTAGGTTTTACTTTCGGTGATGGCAGAATGGGGAAGAGAACCTGTCAAATCGCTACAAATCTGCAAATCCGAAAATCTACGAGGCTGATGTCACAAAGATACGGGAAAAGTGCCATGTATTGAGTAGTATATAGGGGAAGTTTGATCACATTTGTAAGGGTTACGAGATTTTCCATTTGAGAACTACTTGTAAGAAATCACACAACCTGCTCGGTTTCTTTAGACCTTCACCAAAACAGGTCGGTCGAGCTCGGTTTAGTAATAAAAGAACCCCCTGCCCCGGTTTATGACCATGGACGTAGGCTGGACAAGCTCCACCGAACCACGTTAAATCATTTTCTTTTCGATTTCTTGTGTGTTTCTTGTTTTTCACCAAATTTTCTTTTGGTCGTCCCATAACCAACTAAATTCACAGTTGATGGGGGGATTGTCCCGGGAACACTATCCCGATATTGCCCATGAGATGAAAATCGTCCGTCAATAGTTGTCGTCGTCTGTAGGAAAAGAACAAAAAGCAACTTGCGTAGTAAAATGATGGCGGAAGATGGGAACCATAGGTCATCAGAGAGTTCAACAACGGAGTGGATTTGAAAAATGGAGGAGTGCATGAGAAAGGATATGGAGGAGAACCAGACACTCATGAAGTCCATGTTGGAGAAATTGGAAAGGCTGGAAAAAGTAAATAATGAAAGGTTGGAGGCTGGTCCAAGTCGGAGGAGAAATGAGATAGTGGAAGGGAAAATGGTGGTAGACTTGAGCGGTGACAATGAATCCGGGAGGATGGAGCCACAGAGGGTAAGATCAGTGGTGATAGCGAGAGCCCCGCCAACAGAAAGAGTGTTGGGGGGAGAAGAAGAGAGACAAACGCTGGAGTCATCAAGTAATATCCTACGCTATAACAAGGGAGAATGTATGAGATATGAGAGAGGGGAACAAGAGGTGTCTAGCCATGGTACACATCGTGATCGGGGCAACAGACGTGAAGATGTTAGGGGGAGGCAGTGTGATGATACTGATAACCATATAAAAGCTTGGTTTAGAAAAGAAATGAAAAAGTGGGAGGAAACTCCAAAAGTGGGTAAAAGAGATGGTCAGGACGGAGAGATGGCCCCTCCATTTACAGAAGAAATCTTGTTGGCAGAATTTCCTAGGCGGTTCACAATGTCATCAATAAATGCATACAGGGGTCACACCGATCCTAAGTCCTACATTGAGAACTTCGTCCTGTTAATGGAAGTACAGGGAATGGTGGGAGAAGCCATCTGCAAGGTGTTTCCTTTGACCCTGGGTGGACCCGCAATTATGTGGTTCAGAAGTTTGACTCCATGGAGCATCAGTAGTTTCTCACATCTCATGGAGTCGTTCATTCGGCATTTCAAAGGAGCATGTGTTCCAAAAAGGACAGTAGGAGAGTTGAGGTTGATGAAACAGAGGGATGATGAGCCATTGAAGAATTTTATTGAAAGTACCACAATTTGGTGCTCGAGGTAGGGGCCTATGAGTCAATGGAGGATTTGAAAAGTCTTAAAGGGGCCATAAATGTAGGAAGATTGTGGACTCACTTGAGGGTCCAGGACGTACCAGACTATGCCACGGCTATGGAATTGGCGAGAAAGTTCATTTTGATGGAGGAAGAGGAGAAGGCCGCCCGAAAATGAGGGGTACAGAAGGAAAGAGTGCAGAAGCCGGAGATGCCACGGAGGCCGGACAGAGAGTTGAGGAATCCTCCTCCTAGACAGAGGGAGTTCAGGCCGGTGCCTCCCAGCAATGTGCCACAAGAGAGGAGAACTCAAGTGCAAGTAAAACATGTGACCGGAGGAGTAGGGTACACACCCTTGAATAAACCGATGGCTCAGATCGCGAAAGAAATTCAAAGTATGGGCCTCTTAATGGAGCCCGATCTGAGAAAGTATCCGGTAGAGAAGAAGAATGAGAAATATTATTGTGTACACCATAATATTAGGGGGCATTCGGTAGAAGGTTGTAAGGATCTGTGAGAGCAGATGGAAAATCTTGCACATAACGACTATCTAAATGAGTACATTGACCAGGGGGCCATGGCAGACCGACAGCAACAAGGGCATAGACAGACGTATATTATCGCCGGCGGAAGAACATTGGCCGGAGACTCAAATCGGTCGAGAAAGAATTACTGCAGGATCTGAGGATCAGAGATAATATCGGTGGGGCAAGCCCAGAGTATGCAAAGTGATCAGTAGGTCCCTATAACGTTCACCGATGAAGACGCACATAAGGTTAGTTTTCTGCACGACGACGCATTGATAATTAAAGCAATGATATGGGGAGCAGAGGTAGACCAGATTTTGGTGGATCCAGAAAGTGCGGTCGACATAATCTCCAAGGAAGCCTAGGATGGATTGGGGATAGAGTATGCGACAGTGACCCAGGACGGAACGCCCTTATACGGGTTTGGAGGAGCAACAAGGAAGAATACAGTTGGCCATGACGGTCGGAACTTCCCCACGCACCTGGACGATCATGATAGACTTCACGGTGGTGGATTGGATGAGCAGTTATCAAGTCATTGTGGGCCGACCCTTCATGATGAAGACGAAGGCCGTCGTGTCATGTTATTACTTAAAACTGAAATTTCCCACCCGAGCCGGGATCGAGATTGTATGCGGAAGTCAGAAGGTGGCCCGGAGTTACTTTGCTACTGTTTCGAAATAAACTCTTTGTGTTGAAAAGGATAGGCGGAAGAAGAGAAGAAGAGAGGAAGATGAGGAGGATGAGGAATCAGACGAATGTCCAGATGTGCGGTTCAAGAAGTTTACCCGTTTGGGGGCAGCCGAAGAGCTGGAGTCGGTGGAACTCTTTGGTCCACGGAAAATCATCAAGGTAGGAATGGGTTTGGGGGAAAACCTGAAGAAGTATCTCATAAATCTCTTGAAGCGGTATATGGATATCTTTGCTTGGGGCATCGCGTTATGCCCGGGATAGACCCTAAGCTCATTAGCCATCACTTGGCGGTGGATCCGAGTCACAAGCCAGTCAATCAAAAAAGAAGAATATTCAACCAATAGCGCTGTGAGGCGATAGTGGTTGAGGTAGAATGATTGCTAAAAGCAAGTTTCATCTGAAAGGTAAAGTACCCGGAGTGGGTCTCCAACATGATTCTGGTAAAGAAGCCTAGCGGGAAATGGAGGATGTATGTAGACTTCACCGACCTTAATAGGGCCTGCCCGAAAGATAGTTTCCCACTCCCGAAGGTAGATAAGCTTGTGGATTCAACTGCCTGCCACGGACTGCTTAGTTTCATGGACGCATTTTCGGGTTATAACCAGGTAAAAATACATCCCGAGGACGAGGAGAAAACTGCATTCATCACAGATCGGAGGCTGTACTGTTATAGGGTGATGCCTTTCGGGTTAAAAAATACGGGGGCAACATTTCAGAGGTTGGTGAACAAGGTCTTTAAGCCTCTCATCGGTAGAACCATGCAGATATATGTTGATGGCATGATAACAATGACCATGAAATCCAAGGGTCATTTAGCCGACCTCGCGGAAACCTTTGAGCTGATAAGAAAGTATGGCATGAGGCTGAATCCGGAGAAATTTGCATTTGGAGTGGCCTCGGGGAAGTTTTTGGGGTATATGGTCAGTGTACGGGGAATAGAGGCCAGCCTACATAAGATCTAAGCACTTCTGGATTTGAAATCTCCCAGGACAGTCAAAGAAGTGCAAATCTTGACATGTCGGGTAGCTGCATTAAACCGGTTCATATCCCGTGCAACCGACAAGTGCCATCCATTTTTTAAATTGATCAAGAAAATTAAAATGACGTCACATGGACGGAAGAGTGTGAGGAAGCCTTCACGCAGCGCAAACAATACTTAGCCCAACCTCTGCTTTTGGCCAAACTGATCCCTGGTGAGACTTTGTTTCTGTATTTAGCTGTATCTAAGTATGCTGTGAGTTCGATGTTGGTACATGAGGCCGATAAGATCCAAAGGTCGGTATACTACGTCAGCAAAGCACTGTTGGATGCAGAGATAAGATATCCGGCTAATGAACTGGAGGCATTATCATTAGTTACTGCTGCCAGGGAGCAGAGGCCTGACCGGCGTAAACACACACGTATAACGCAAGCGCACGTATCGTTCAAGTAGTATAAAAATATCGATCCCACGAGGACTTAATATCTAATCTATTAATTTTATGAGGTCAAATGATTACTAGTATCTAACAGGTTGTTTGATTGATTTGAAATGATGACGATTCTAAATTTAAAAACAAGTAAATAACATTGTTCGAAAGTAGATTTTAAGAAAATTTAATATTAAAAACTATCTAGGGTTGTGATTTCTTCCAATATCATTTTAAAGATGAAGTGGTTATCTTAAAGTTGGGTAATATATTGATTTATTAACCTGGAACACTAAATTATGTGTAAGCCTCTGTCGATGGTCAGCACAAATATCCAGTTTAACCCAATTGAACCATATGTCTATGTTAACCAAATTATCTGGATTCATTAAGTTTAAGTTCCAATTATGGCTACCCCCGCCCGACAGGTATATTCCTATCCTGTAAGGAAATCTATTAAAGGTTATCTATCCTCAAGGAAGATCATGGGCTATTAAGTCTAAGGTCTTAAAAACCTAAAATCCCTATGTCTAGTTCATTTTAGATTTACCAGTTCAATTTTATTAATGGCCAGTTAATAAAAAGCATTAGGTTTAAGACTCAATAAATCAACCTTTATATTACCCAAACTATAATTTAACCCCTTATAAACCGGTGATATTGGATTTCATCACAACCCCAGATAACTGGCTTAGTTACGGCACATATTTACTTCTATTTTAGATATCTCCCTTAATATAATATATTAATTTTGCATGATAATTACCAACCAGCCATATAAGCGGTATCCAGATTAAGTCAAATTAATAATTAATTACCAACCGACCAATCAGGCGGTATCCAGTTTAGTCAGGTTAAAACCAATTTAAATAATTACCAACCGACCAATATGGCGGTATCCTCGTTAAGTCAGGTTTTAACTAGTTTATATATTATAATTAAGGGAGATTAATCTAAATATTAGTCATAAAAGTTTTACCTTTTACCCCAGCAAAGGGGAGTTACCTCCTCATTACTGAAAAGTAAAAATTGAAAATTAAAGAAAGAAAAGTACTGTGTGTAAAAGTAAATTGCGGAAAGTAAAAACTGAAAAGTAAAGAAAAGAAAGTGCGAAAGCGGAAATTAATTACTGAAAGCTATAAATAAACAAACAAGATACAATCTTCTTAGTATTCTTAAGGAATTCCTTAGAAGAAAGTATGAATTTTACAAATGAAATGGCTTGGTATTTATAGGCAAAATTTTGCCTCCATCAAATCATCCACCAAATCAATTATTAATTGCTCCACTAATTGCTCCACTAATTGCTCCATCAAACCATGCATCAGGACAGAATGAAGGTGGCAAGAAAGTGTGAGGGGTGCCATAAGAATGCAAACATCAATCACCAGCCGGTAGAGCAGTTGACTTCACTACTTAGCCCCTGGCCGCTTGCTCAGTGGGGGCTGAATATCATCGGGCCAATGCCTGCAGGACGGGGACAAGCCAAGTACGCCATCGTTGCTGTTGATTATTTTACTAAGTGGGTAGAGGCCGAACCTCTATCCGCAATCACGGAAAAGAGGGCAACATATTTTGTTAAAAAGAATGTCATCTGTCGGTTCGGAATTCCCCGGGCCATCATTACCGATAATGGGAAACATTTTGACAGTAGGGGTTTCAGGAAACTCTGTGAAGACCTTCAAATCGCCTTATGATTTGCTTCACTTGCTCATCCCAAGTGCAACGGGCAGGTCGAGGCTACCAACAAGACGATCAAAGAAAATTTGCATGGGTTGCCTCCCTGCTAGCGCTAAGTTTAAAGTCGTCAGCCAGACTTGGCTTCTCGAACGTTAAGCTAGATCTGAAAGTGTAACACTTTCTTTTTGTCGCTCAAATGATTCTCCCCAGTAGTGCTTGACACGCTTGTTTTTAACCTTGAAAGTTTTGTTAGCGTCAGGATCATGTATCTCAACGGCTCTATTTGGTAAAACTTTGGTGATCACAAATGGACCTGACCACCGTGATTTTGGCTTCCATGGGAAGAATTTCACCCTTGATTTGTTTAACAGTACCTTCGGCCCTGGTTCCAGTTGTATGCACACTAACTTCTCATCATGTCTCTTCTTGCCCTTTTCTTTGTACAATTTGGCATCCTCAAAAGGCTGATTATGAAATTCCTCCAATTCGTTGAGTTGGTGGAACTTTTTCTCTTCTGTTGCTTGTAGTGTAAGAATTGGCTTCTTCAGTACAAAAGAAGCTTTATCTTTAGGCTCCACAGGCATCTGAATGGTACTGTGTATCACATCAAGTTTGAAACATTCCTCCTTTTTTTCATCATCTGGGAAATTCATGGCCTTGAAAACATTGAATGTTACTTCTTGGTTCTGTACCCTCATGGTTAATTCTCATTTTTGTACATCAATAATGGTTCGACCTGTAGCCAAGAATGGTCTCCCAAGGATGATTGGCACGTCTGTGTCTTCCTCCATATCAAGGACAATAAAATCTGCTGGGAAAATGAATTTGTCAACCTTGACCAGCACATCTTCAACTACACCTCTCGGAAATACGAGCGTTCTATCAGCAAGTTGCAGTGAGACTGAAGTTGGCATTGTTTCTCCACTCTGTAATTTCCTGAAAATAGAAAAAGGCATCAAGTTAACACTCGCACCTAAATCACACAAAGCCTTACCAAAGTTATGTTCTCCTATGACGCAAGGAACAGTAAAACTGCCAGGATCTTTCAACTTCGGGGGAAGTTTCCTCTGAATGATGGCACTACATTCTTCTGTTAATGCTACTGTCTCGTAATCTCTCAGTCTTCGTTTTCGTGAAAGAATATCGTTCATGAATTTGGCATAGGTGGGCATTTGTTCCAACGCTTCTGCAAATGGAATGTTGATATGCAGCTTTTTGAAGATCTCCAGGAACCGGGAAAATTGCTTGTCCAATTTGTTCTTCTGAAGACGTTGAGGAAAAGGTGGAGGTGGAGTGATCTGTTCTTTTTCCTTTGCTTCTTTTTCCTCCATCTGTTGCTTTGTTTCTTTTGGAACTTCTCTCAGCAGCTGTTTTGACTCCAACATCTTTGTTAATTTCAGTACCGCTTTTTAACATGATGGCATGACATTGCTCATTCCCCATATTTCTTGGATTTGGCTCTGTGTTGCTAGGAAGGGTACCTGGCGGTCTATAACTCTGAGCATTTGCCAGTTGTCCCATTTGATTCTCCAGTGCTTTAATAGAAGCAGATTGACTTTGAATTAATGCTGCTTGGGATTGAAACATAGCATCATATCTTGCTGCGTGAGAGTCGTGTTTTGCTTCTATCTTTTTCAAGTGGGTCAACACTTCTGTTATTCCTGGTTCATTTGCTTGCTCCTGGCTTTTGTTCTGTTGCTGGAATTCAGGTGGATAGTTCTGTTGTTGGCCTGAATTGTTGCTCCATGAAAAATTGGGATGATTCCTCCACTCTGGGTTGTAGGTGTTGGAATATGGATTGTTCCCTTGTCTGTTGAAATTGCTGACATAATTCACTGTTTCTTCAAGTTGGTTTGACTCTGGTGCTCCTCCATATGGTGAACTTGTGGATCCAGCGATGTTCACAACTTGCGTGCTAAGTGTTTCTAGACATTTGCATATCTGATCCAGCCTGGTATTCACTGCTGTATTTGCTCCAACTTCATAAATTCCTGCAATTCTTTGGATCATGCTCCTTTCTGTTGGCCACAAGGAATTGTTGTTGGCCATTTCTTCGATTAGGTCTCAGGCTTGATCTTCTCCTTTTGCCATCAAAGCTCCTCCAGCAGCAGCATCGATTGTGGTTCTCATTATTCCAGAAAGTCCATTGTAGAAGGTCTGAACTTGTAGCCACTTTGGAATCTCATGGTGAGGACATTTCCGGAGTAAATCTTTGTACCTTTCCCAAGCTTCGTAGAGGGATTCTGAATCTTGTTGTACAAAGGATGTGATGTCATTCCTCAATTTTCCGGTTCTGGCTGGTGGAAAGTACTTTGCAAGAAATTTGGTGGCTAAAGTGTTCCAAGTTGTGATAGAACCTGCTGGTAGTGAATGTAGCCAAGCTTTAGCTCTGTCCTTGAGGGAATATGGAAAAACTCGCAGTCTCATTGCTTCTTCTGATGCTCTGTTGTAGTTAAAAGTGCCGCAAACTTCCAGGAAGTTGCTGATGTGGGAATTAGGATCTTCACTTGCATTCCCCCCGAACTGAACTGACTGCTGAATCATCTGAATGCATGTTTTGATGTCACACGCATTTGCTGGTAAGGGAGGAAGTACAATACAGGAAATGAGTCTGTCAACCACCGGAATGGTTCTGTCTCAAATGGGAATTGGTGGTGCAACGTTCAAAGGTTCAGGTTCCATGTTGACTAAAGCTTCTTGGCCTTCTTGCTTTTCCCTTCTCAACTGTCTGATGGTTTTTTCAATTTCTGGGTCAAGCGGTCGGAGTTCAAAGCTTCTGGTTCGTCTCATGAAGTTTCTGAGAACCTGAAACACAAGAAAACAAAAACAATAAGTAAAAAGAAATTAAATACAAGTAACGTATCTAACCCCTAAACTAATAGTAAAAGATAAATAAGTCCCCGGCAACGGCGCCAAAAACTTGACCGGCGTAAACACACACGTATAACGCAAGCGCACGTATCGTTCAAGTAATATAAAAATATCGATCCCACGAGGACTTAATATCTAATTATTAATTTTATGAGGTCAAATGATTACTAGTATCTAACAGGTTGTTTGATTGATTTGAAATGGTGACGATTCTAAATTTAAAAACAAGTAAATAACATTGTTCGAAAGTAGATTTTAGAAATTTAATATTAAAAACTATCTAGG
Source organism: Zanthoxylum bungeanum (assembly GCA_019454045.1). Taxonomy (NCBI): domain Eukaryota; kingdom Viridiplantae; phylum Streptophyta; class Magnoliopsida; order Sapindales; family Rutaceae; genus Zanthoxylum; species Zanthoxylum bungeanum. The sequence continues at coordinate 292,087 of SKCR01027588.1, read as the reverse complement.
GTTGTGATTTCTTCCAATATCATTTTAAAGATGAAGTGGTTATCTTAAAGTTGGGTAATATATTGATTTATTAACCTGGAACACTAAATTATGTGTAAGCCTCTGTCGATGGTCAGACACAAATATCCAGTTTAACCCAATTGAACCATATGTCTATGTCAACCAAATTATCTGGATTCATTAAGTTTAAGTTCCAATTATGGCTACCTCCGCCCGACAAGTATATTCCTATCCTGTAAGGAAATCTATTAAAGGGTTATCTATCCTCAAGGAAGATCGTGGGCTATTAAGTCTAAGGTCTTAAAAACCTAAAATCCCTATGTCTAGTTCATTTTAGATTTACCAGTTCAATTTTATTAATGGCCAGTTAATAAAAAGCATTAGGTTTAAGACTCAATAAATAAACCTTTATATTACCCAAACTATAATCTAACCCCTTATAAACCGGTGATATTGGATTTCATCACAACCCCAGATAACTGGCTTAGTTACGACACATATTTACAGGTAGTAAAAACTTAAATAAAATAAAAGACATAAAGTAAAATACTAAAAATTAAATACTGAAAAGTAAATTGCTGAAAAGTAAAATGCTGAAAGTAAATGCTGAAATTAAATACTGAAAATTAAATGCTGAAAAGTAAATAAAGTAAAAGTACAATAAAAGAAAATGATGAGGTAAAAGGATCCTCTTTTATTACTTCTATTTTAGATATCTCCCTTAATATAATATATTAATTTTGCATGATAATTACCAACCAGCCATATAAGCGGTATCCAGATTAAGTCAAATTAATAATTAATTACCAACCGACCAATCAGGCGGTATCCAGTTTAGTCAGGTTAAAACCAATTTAAATAATTACCAACCGACCAATATGGCGGTATCCTCGTTAAGTCAGGTTTTAACTAGTTTATATATTATAATTAAGGGAGATTAATCTAAATATTAGTCATAAAAGTTTTACCTTTTACCCCAGCAAAGGGGAGTTACCTCCTCATTACTGAAAAGTAAAAATGAAAATTAAAGAAAGAAAAGTACTGTGTGTAAAAGTAAATTGCGGAAAGTAAAAACTGAAAAGTAAAGAAAAGAAAGTGCGAAAGCGGAAATTAATTACTGAAAGCTATAAATAAACAAACAAGATACAATCTTCTTAGTATTCTTAAGGAATTCCTTAGAAGAAAGTATGAATTTTACAAATGAAATGGCTTGGTATTTATAGGCAAAATTTTGCCTCCATCAAATCATCCACCAAATCAATTATTATTGCTCCACTAATTGCTCCACTAATTGCTCCACCAAATCCATTATTAATTGCTCCACTAATCTCTTATCATGTTTGGTGATGATTTGATAATTTTTATTATTTATTTATTAATTTATTTTTTGCTTTGAAAATGATTGAAAGTGACTTTAATAATTACACACTACACACTTCGGGATGGTTCATCAATTTCGGGCATGAAATCTTCAGAATTCGAAATTATTTTGTCTTTCACAGTTGTAGATCTTTGAGTCTTCTTTAATCTGGAACTCGAATCAGCTCAATCCGATATCTGAGTAAAACGTTATGCCCAAAATACGACAGATGCGCAAAACTGGAATTTCCAAAACTGCACTTCGTCAAAACGCCCTTTCAAGTTTCCAATCTCCAAAATTAAAATATCAAGTCCAATAATTGCCCTTATTTGACCCATATTCGTTTTAAATGATTTCATTAAGTCCCAATATTATTTTATCTGCAAAATAAACTAAAACACATCAAAACGTTCATCAAACCCGAGAAACTAAACAAAATATTAAGTAAAAGGGTCGGTAAATATTGATATATTTTCCGCTCATCAAGGCCATACTTTCAAGCTCATCCTATCGGAGTCTATACCAACCACCATTTGAGGCAGATCCTGCATAAACCGGAGATCTCGGGCCGGTTAGTAAAATGGTCGGTGGAGTTGAGTGAGTACGACATATCTTATTTGCCAATGGTAGTGGTAAAAGGGAAGGCCCTGGCAGACTTTGTGGCCGAGTCCACTAGGCCCCAGATTCTAGAAGTTTCAGAGACCAAGTGGGAGTTGTCTATGGACGGATCTGTTATTTCGCAAGGTTGTGGGGTCGGGGTCATGTTACGGAGTAGTGATGGAGAAGAGGTGGTCTACGCCTTGATATTTGCTTTTGAGGCCACCAATAATGAGGTAGAATATGAAGCCATCTTGGCCGGATTGAGGTTGTGTACGACGATAGGCGTCTGAGATGTGATTATGAAGAGTGACTCCCAGCTGGCCATCCAGCAGCTGAGGGGTGAATTTCAGACTAGAGAGCCTAACATGGCAGCGTATATGGCTAAGGTTAAGAAGCTGGCTGGAAAAATGGGTAGTGTACAGTTTGAGCAGATCGATCGGGAAAATAACCATCATGCAGACTCGATGGCTCGGCTGGCATCTTCTATCAAGTCTGAGAAGCCTCGAACCGTCCCTTTGATTTGTCTACAAGAAAAGAGCATTGGGAATCCAGAGGTAATGGAAGTGGAAATAGGAGAGGAGGCCTCTTAGATGGACCCGATCAAGAAGTATTTGGAGAGTGGGGAGACGCCCGAAGAGAGAAAGGAAACGAGAAAGTTGAGATACAGAAGCTCAAAATTTTGTCTGATTGAAGAGATATTATACCGGAGGGGATATACTATGCGCTTTTGAGGTGCCTCGCGGCAGAAGAGGCTGACTATGTGTTCAGAGAGATCCACGGGGGTATTTGTGGAAGTCACGTCGGGGGGCAATCTATTGCGCATAAGGCTTTGAGACAGAGATTCTATTGGCCGACCATGCATCAGGACGGAATGAAGGTGGCAAGAAAGTGTGAGGGGTGACATAAGAATGCAAACATCAATCACCAGCCGGTAGAGCAGTTGACTTCACTACTTAGCCCCTGGCCGCTTGCTCAGTGGGGGCTGAATATCATCGGGCCAATTCCTGCAGGACGGGGACAAGCCAAGTACGCCATCGTTGCTATTGATTATTTTACTATGTGGGTAGAGGCCGAACCTCTATCCGCAATCACGGAAAAGAGGGCAACATATTTTGTTAAAAATAATGTCATCTGTCGGTTCGGATTCCCCGGGCCATCATTACCGATAATGGGAAACAGTTTGACAGTAGGGGTTTCAGGAAACTTTGTGAAGACTTTCAAATCGCCTTATGATTTGCTTCACTTGCTCATCCCAAGTGCAACGGGCAGGTCGAGGCTACCAACAAGACGATCAAAGAAAATTTGAAGACCAGGCTCGGATCATGTAAAGGTCTGTGGGTCGAAGAATTACTAGAAGTATTGTGGGCACACCAGACGACCTACAAGGATTCCACAGGAGACACCCCATTTTCTTTAGCTTACGGGTGTGAGGCGGTTATCCCAGCAGAGATAGGGATGATCACCCATCGGGTCCGACATTTTGAGGCATAACATAATGAAGAACTTATCAGAAACCGTCTTGATCTGGCCGAAGAAAAACGAGAAAAGTCGGCTATGAAAGCGGCCGTATGTCAACAGAGAATGGCCCATTTCTACAACAAGAAGGTTTAGATTCGATCTTTCCTTCATGGAGATCTGGTTTTGAGGAGGGTCACATTGAACACCCGAAGACCTGAGGAAGGTTCACTATGCGCTAAATGGGAAGGGCTTTACATAGTGCTGGAGATTGTGAGGTTGGGTGCCTATCTTTTGGAGCAATTGGACGGAATCCGACTCAAAAAGCCTTGGAACGCCGATATGCTGAGAAGGTACTTCCAATAGCCTTTTCTTTGATCCACAAGTAATTAGATAAGCTGGCTGGAGCCAGAGAAATTTTATAAAGCCTCTCTTGAAATGACCCACCAAGAGTTGTAAGAATGGTAGTAAGTCCCATGAATATGAACATGTTTTTCTCTTTCTAAATTAAAAAGCTCGTCAACTTTACTTGTTGTTTAAATTAAATGCGAAAATCATGTTCAATATTCTTGGGACGTGCTCGAGGCGAAGGGGTGATCGGTAACTGGGAAGGGCATGAAGCCCATGGCACGTCATTCCCGGGTGTCATTATCAAACCCCCGGGTGGAAGTGTTCCGACCGGGTTCCTTTCACTTATGAGGATCCAGACTGCATCAAGGAATGGAGCGCATGCGGGAAACGCACGAACCCCTCGTGGCATGCCATTCCCAGGTGTCATTATCAAACCCTCGAGGTCGGAGCGTTACTACCTCATGGCTCGCATTTTGAGGAATAGCTCGGGTAAACCGGACCCATGTACTTTTTTCCCCCTGCAGGTCGGCCGGTGAGTCCTGTTAAAGACCATCAGAGAGTATGGCATGGGCATGGGGATGGCTTAATTGCCTTCATGACTATCATGCTCCCGGGTAAACCGGACCCAGTGAGGTTTCTTCCCCTGCGAGTTAGCTGGTGAGTCTCGTTAAGTACCATCAGATCACCTGGCTTGGGCTTGGCTGAATGGTCTCCCTTGATTACAGGAGTCTTGGGTAAACCGGACCCATGGAGGTTTCTTCCCCTGCGAGTTGGCTGGTGAGTCTCATTGAGTACCACCCAGGGAGGGCACACATGGGGTGTCTTCCTCCCCCATTGGGATTTGCCTGACCTCCCCGGATCGGCGTATCCGTAGCCTGGTTAACCGGGACACTTAATTGTAAGGTTCATAATTGTGTTTTGGAGGCCCCGGGCAGGACACTCCCCCGAGACACCCGAGTTGTTGTTTTTACTTTTTGAATTTTTGCATGGGGTATGTGCTAAGTCACTTACACATTTTGTTAACTTTACTTTGTTCCAATTTTTGTTTTCCGCTGATCTGGCAAGAGGACACCCGCGCCAGGATCTGTAGAGCCTCAGAGATTGAAAATCTTCCCTCGTGTAAGTCTCAAATGTTCCACCAGCTCGGGGCTGGATTATTTCCGCCGTGTCTGTTATGTTCCACCAGCTCGGGGCTGGATTTGTTTCGTCGTGTCTGTAATGTTCCACCAGCTCGGGGCTGGATTCATTTCGTTGTGTCTGTTATGTTCCACCAGCTCGGGGATGGATTCGTTCCGCCGTGTCTGTTATGTTTCACCAGCTCGGGGGTAGATTCGTTCCACCATGTCTGTAATGTTCCACCAGCTCGGGGCTGGATTTGTTCCGCCGTGTTGTTATGTTCCACCAGCTCGGGGCTGGATTCGTTCCGCCGTGTCTGTTATGTTCCACCAGCTCGGGGCTGGATTCGTTCCGCCGATGTTTTGTTCCCTCACCTCGGGGTGCCTAACACTGGCTTGAGGACAGACCATACGAAGGCATTGAGGATGGCCAAAGTTGACACCGGGGCAGTTCTTTGTACAAATCCGAGGATCAACCACCTGGCAATCGATCAACACATTTCTGATTTATGTAGTTTCCGGAACCAATTCGTATACAGTTCGGCAAGGGCAGAAAGGGAAGTTCCACTCATCCCGAGGACACAGCGTGATTCAGTTCTTCAAGACCGGCAACAAGTGAGTCGAGACCGACCACAATAGCCGGTAGCTCGGTTTATTTCTACTCACTCTCAGGATCGATAGCTCGAATATTGTGAATCGGGTCGGAAATGGCGGGGGCGGATCAGTTCGTTGTCTGACCGACCTTTCGAAAACCGACGCGTTATGGGAACAACTAGATTTTCCCTCCAAAAACTCTCACATTCGAAATTTCAACAGGCTGACATCAGCAATGAAAATGGTCAGACAATGCACTTTTACGGCGTGATGTGACAGGGATTCGTATGGTAGGTTTTACTTTCGACGACGGCAGAATGGGGAAGAGAACCTGTCAAATCGCTACAAATCTGCAAATCCGAAAATCTACGAGGCTGACGTCACAAAGATACGGGAACAGTGCCATGTATTGAGTAGTATATAAGGGAAGTTTGATCACATTTGTAAGGGTTACGAGATTTTCCATTTGAGAACTACTTGTAAGAAATCACACAACCTGCTCGGTTTCTTTAGACCTTCACCAAACAGGTCGGCCGAGCTCGGTTTAGTAATAAAAGAACCCCCCGCCCCGCTTTGTGACCATGGACGTAGGCTGGACAAGCTCCACCGAACCACGTTAAATCATTTTATTTTCGATTTCTTGTGTGTTTCTTGTTTTTCGCCAAATTTGCTTTTGGTCGTCCCATAACCAAACAAATTCATAGTTGAAGGAGGATTGTCCCGGGAACACTATCCCAATATTGCCCCTGAGACGAAAATCGTCCGTCAACAAATGTGTTGTCAAGATAATGGCCATTGGATTTATCTTGGTTAAATCTCAATCCTTAAAAGGAGATAAAGGAGATTAGAGTGAAAGGATAGTAGCCCAACCTTGTTGAAATTGCAAGTAAACAGGAGTGAAATGTTGAAATTACTACTTCCTAGGAATTTATATGGGAGAGAATGAATCGTGCTTCTACTTCCTATGAATTTATATGAGAGAGAATGAATCGTGGTTTCTTTGGTTTGAGAGTGAATTAGAATGAGAAGCAAAAAGTAATAATTGAAAGTTGTTTGATAGCTGTTGTAGATTATCAGCAACTTAACCTCTCTATGCTTATTAGAAGTTAAAAGACTGCTGAAGTTAAAGTTTTGAAAATAACCATGTGGTCAAAATTCCAATGCTTCACTTGCTTATGATGTACTAAAAACGGTAACAAGGTTCTCTAATGTTGCAGGTTTAACAAGTAAGTGCACGTTTAGGACAGTTCCAATCTTAAGCAGTCCATTTCTGAAAGCAGTATAAGACAGTTGAAAGAAGAGGTGCTTCCTTCAGAAGCTACATAAAATGGGAATGATAATGCCTTCTCCTGGGTGATCTTACTTTGATTGCTAATCACCTCGCTGGTGTTTCCTTTGAGGTATTGTATTAAGACTGACTTATGTTTGCGGGGAAGATTTCAAAATTTTTACTGGGGAAGTTGTTCGTTTTGGAAATCGTTCTGAAGATCCTCACTGGCACAACTTGGACCGATATTTTAAATGCAGAAATTTTAAAAGCTAATTTTAACGATGAAACAGTGGCGAAATTATATTTCGCCACTAATAATTTTAGTGATGAAAAATCAATTTTTAATGACGAAAATTTTCGCCATTAAAAATCAATTTTTGTTATAGTGGAGGTTAGCATAGAATTGACTAGTGTATTAAAAACAAATGCCCGTGACAAGAAAAACCAAAGGAGCAACATGAAAAGAAGAGAGCATCTAAATATAGAAAATGTGACCAAATGAATGTTAACAAAAGAGGTGTTAGGAATCCAACAGTGACATCCTTGTGGTTGTAGGCTTTATCTCCTGCTGGCTAATTCTTTATAATTATGTGTGTTAATAAAACAGACATGTCACTGATAGGCTTCTCTATTGAGTTTATGTTCATTTATATATCAATTTCAATATTTTATTAGTGATTTTAGTCGTTATTTAATTTCCCTATCATTTTCTTGATTTATATTGACTTATGTAGTGTCATTTGTGATTAGTAGGTGTTAGAAAGATTACCAGATTAATAGTGAATAATAAAACCAATCAAAACCTAACATAGATAATAGTTAATAAAATAAAGATGATATAATGAGGTTAAAACAAAGACGTCATAACTTAATAAGTTGAAGTTCTCACCACTATTACAAAACTTATTTTGAATGACGGGGAATTTTTGACGGTTTTATTAAAAAATGGTCATTGAAAATAAAAGATGACAGTTTTTATAAAATCCATCATGTTTGTTTGAATATTTTAATGATTTTTCCCAAAAACTGTCATGATGTTTTATAAAAATATGACGGTTTTATATAAAATTATTATCTTTTTACAATTATTATTTCTGTCAATTTTTCAATAAAATCGGCATAATTAGTGATATTTAAGTATATTACACACACACATCTATATAATAAAGGAGAATGGTGTTGGAGGAAAGAGAGTGTATCCAACGGCTCTCTTTATGTGGCTTAATTGACGGCCCATATCATTTCATTGGTAATTTGAGGAAAGAGAGTGGATTGATTGATGGAAATGGTCAAAAATTTTCAAATTTTCAAATTAAAAAATAGAAAGTTAAAATAAAATCATTTAATTAAAAAATAAAATCATTTAATTCTGTAACACCGTGCCGTAGGCACGGGAAAATACTGTAACACCGTGCCGTAGGCACGGCCAAATACTGTAACACCGTGCCGTAGGCACGGGCATCATTTAATTAAAAAATAAAATCATTTAATTCTGTAACACCGTGTCGTAGGCACAAGCAAATACTGTAACACCGTGCCGTAGGCACGGGCAAAAACTAGTATATATATATATACACACACATACACATTATATTTGATAATAGCATCATAGCTTTGTGGTAATTATGCAACACCTTCAACCTTGAACTCAAGAATTCAAGACATACATGTGCGGACCCACATGTGGTCGGTTTTTTATAAGAACCGTCATAAAAATCGATTTTTATGACAAGTTTTTTAATAATAATCTTTTTTATGAGGGTTTTATAATCATAATAAAAAAATTCGAGACTTTTTATGACTCTGCATAAGATGACAATTCAAAAACAGTCATAAAAAGCCTTTTAGAACATCATAAAATGTCTTTTTTTTTTTTTTTTGTAGTAGTAGTAGTAGTAGTGCACATACAAATATTAATACAATATTATTTGTATTTTAATATATTGTAATCTGTGTTTCTATCTTTTTAGTAAGGCCCTCAGTTGATGATGCCTTTATAAGAACTCAAGATACAAATTTAATTATTGTAAGCAACTCTTTTAAATATCACCAACACATTGATATATATATATATATATATATATATATATATATATATATATATATACACACAAAAACTTCACTTAATTAGCTTTCCCATCCCCAAAGAAAATTAGCACTCCAAATTAAATTGCAAATGGCATCTCTAAATCACAATATTGCTCTTGCAATTAGGTTAGTTTTGATTTTGAATCGTTTGGTAAGCAGTTGGTCAGAGGATCCAAGGCACGGTTTCATTGAGCTCCCACTAAACACATCAAACTTTCACATACAGAAGCCATATAACTTGCCTGTTAACCATCGCTACAGCTTCTTCCATGGAGTTCACAAGCTGTGGGTTTACTCAACAGACGAGCCTTTATCCATACACAGTCCCACCAAGCCTCGCACAGAGGTTCTCATCAGTGTACGTTCACTTAAATTTGGTTCTTTCTCGCTTTTTTACATATTTATCTTTAAACAATGTATTTTTTTTAAACAATATTTATCTTTAAACAATGTATTTCTTTTTAAAAAAAAAACATATTTATCTTTAAACAATGTATTTTTTAAATATGTGTTTTTCATTCGAAGTTTCTAAAATATATAATTTCGCTAAAACTGGGTTGAAGAATAATAATTGTACTTTAACTTCGGATGGAAATTTATATAATTTGGGTAGAAATTCATATACCATTAGAAACTACACTTAAAAAATTTTGGATTTTATAAAATTTTCTCCATTTTTTAAAAGGGAAACCATCATTTTTCCAAATGATATATATCTTATGTACCGTTTACTACAAAAAATTTGAATTCATTTATTTTCCACTATAATTTCAAAATTGTTCACTTTTTTACTCTATAAAGTGAAAATGTATACAAATTATCCATTTAATTTATGGAAAATTATCTGTTTTCCACCTCATAAAAGTTGAAAAAATGAATACATTTGAAACGACAAATAGAAAAATGAACGATTTCAAAGTTTTCGTCAAAAACGCTAGTTATGGAAAAATGATAATATCCCTTTTTAAAATACATAAACTAACTAACTGAATAAATAATTTCTTGTGACAGGGATACATTTATTATTCGGGTGTGTGGCAATTCGAAGGATATGGGTATGTGCCACGTGGAACATCAGGTGTGTGCATAATGCAAGTATTCGGAGCAAGTCCTCCTCATGCCACAACTCTACAACTCAGAGTCTACAATGGCTCACTCTCATACTATAGGGCACCAATCCAAGTCCCAAACATTATTTATGATCAATGGTTCAGGTTAAATGTGATTCATGATGTGAATGCATCAACGGTTAAGATTTACATTGATGGAGCTCTCAAGTATGAGGCACTCGGCCGTGGAGGAAACTCTTATTATTTCAAATTTGGTGTGTATGGTCAGAATGATGAGTCTTATTACATGGAATCACGTTGGAGGGACATTAAGGTTCTGAAAAAAATGTGATTGATACCTGGATGTTTTGCTATTTGCTGAATCCTACTCCAAATAATATTTCATGTGATTTTGGTTCGAATCTTCTATAATTATTCAATTTCAATTAGCATTCTACACCTTATTTATAAATATGGACATGGAATTAGTGCCGAGTTGAATTTTGTGTTGAGATTTTTTTTTTAATTTTTTTTGTATGTATATATATATATATATTTATAGATTATTATAGGTAGTTATTAGATTAAAATTTATAAGAAATTGAATCTTAACCGTCCATTATTATACATGAACATGCAATAAAATTCATAATAATCAGAGATTGTATGAAAAGGTTATGGCCCAAATACTAAGACCTATCCGGAATAGAACCTAAAATAAATTTTGTGTCAGATCTGCAAAGAATTTATCGAATGTTCAAAAAGTAATTTACGAGCACACACATGCTTGAGCATGATTTATAACATATACTATTCCACTTATAATATAGTATCCGTCGAATTTACCGGGATGTTACATTAATGGTGACATCTTTGAAGAAGTTTACATGAAGCCTCTATCTGGCTACCTTCATCCTCCTCATAAAATTTGTAAACTTTGTTGGGCATTATATGGTCTTAAACATACTCCCTATGCATGGTTTGAAAAATTCAGCACCACTGTTCATCAACTTGGGTTCACTTCCAGTGCTTATGATTCAACACTCTTTATTCGGTAGACAAATCATGGCTCTATTCTTCTTTTTCTTTATATGGATGATATGATTATCACAAGGGATTATGCATAGTATTTTTTAACTTAAGACCTCTCTTCAACTCTACTTTGAGATGAAGGATCTTGGTGCTCTCAATTATTTTCTTGGTTTTGAGATGCTCTCTGATCAGACTAGCTATTATCTATCTCAAGCTAAGTACGTTTCTGATTTACTGGCTCGGGTAAGGTTGACCATTAGCAAGATCACCTCTACTCCTCTTGAACCTCATATTAAGTTTACAGCTACCGATGGTACTCTCTTCCTGATGTTACTATCTACCACCAGCTCATTGACAGCTTGGTTTATTTAGCAGTTACCTGGTCTGATATTGCCTATATAATTCATGTTGTTAGTCAATTTATGTCAGCACCCCACTCTGCTCACTATGAATTTGTTCTTCATTTACTCCGCTACATCAATGACACTTTATTTCATAGTCTCCACTTTTCAGTTCGTTCCTCTCTTGAGCCTCGTGCCAACTCTGATGCTAGTTGGGTAGATAATCTCACTGATCGGCGTTCTACAATTGGAATCTACATCTTTTTATGAGACTCTTATTTCTTGGCATAGCAAGAAACAATCAGTGGTTTCTCACTTCAGTACTGAATATGAATATCGTGCGATTACTGATGCTACCCAGGAAATCATTTGGTTTCACTAGCTTCTCGGTGATATGGGTGTTCCTTATTCCCATGCTACTCATCTCTACCGTGACAATAAAAGTACCATTTACATCAGGCATATTGATGTCTATCATGAGTATACGAAACTCATCGAAACTAATTGTCACTTTGTTCATCAACATATCAGTCAAGGCACTGTCCGACTTCGTGAAATTCCCTCTAAAGAGCAACTTGTTGATCTCTTTACCAAACCTTAGCTTTGAGGACATTTTCGTGAGTTGGTTTCCTAACTCAAGCTTGTTTCTCTTCCACCAGTTTGAGTTTGAGGGGGGTGTTAAGGAAATAACATTAAAATAGGATATCATTTCTGTGGACAACAGAAACTGGGCGACGCATGTTGTCCCGGGCTCGCGGCCCGGTCGGGAGTACGGAGTAGCCCGCGGGGGACTAAACCGGAGAAATAAAATGGAGTCGCCACCCGGTGTGAACCGGGAAAATGATTTAAGGCCGCACTCACCCCTCGTAAGGGAAGACCTCAAACCGTTGGGTTCGGAATGGTCTTTTACTTATGCCACTTGTAATGAACGGATTCGTGCAATAATTTAACCAAGTCTACTCAATAATCATGCTCAAGGGTACTTAAATCTAACATGCTTTCATCCAAATAACTCCACGCAATGTAACACAACGAGCATATTGAACCATTAAATTAACATGTATAAATCATTATCCAAACACATCATAAACTAATAACATGCATAAGGAACAACCTAAACATGCTTTAACAAATAAATAACAAACTAAATTAAACCATGCTTTAAATAATAAACGAATAACCTAAAGACTATAACATGCTCAAATACAAGGTTTGGATGAAATGAAATACGTGTGTCTCTCAAGTGATACGTGGCATTGTATCCCGAGTGCAAACCGCAATACCGTCCATTCAGATTCGGCTACGGAATTTACGTCCGGGTTTCCATCCGATATACCACAAGAGAGAACACATATTCCGTTCACCCAGAAATCACATCATGCACCAATTCACAATACTCATGCGAAATAAAATAATAAAATAACTAAAAATAAAGGATAATAAATAAAAGGGTGCCCTCAGGTCTTACCTTTTAAGTCGCTTTCCGGGAGTGCGTTCCACGGTGCCGGAAGGGTTATCGTTCCCACTGTTTTCACTGGTCCGCTGTTTCTACTGTTTTCACTGGTCCGTTGTTTCCACTGTTTTGTCCGTTTTCACTTGCGGTTTCCGCTCGCTGTCTTCTCTGTTTCCGCTCGCTGTTTTCTCTGTTTTTGTTCACTATTTTTCCGTGGTTTTGGTTTACAGTTTTGGGCAAAGTTTCAGTATTGTTTTAGGGTTATTTTGGGCTGGTTTTACGTATGCATGGGGCTGGTGTGACTTGGCTCACGCATGCATGGGGTTGTGATGAGTTAGGGTCTCGTTGCTCTTGGTTTTGAGGGGCAGTTTAGGCGTGTTATGGGGCTGGTTTCAGGGGGAATATGCGGCTGCAGGAAAGGGTTTTAGGTGTGGTGAATTGAAGCAGTATTACAGACTAGAAGGTACATGAACAAAGGCAAAAGGGCATGGTCAATGTGCTGTTGCGTGAAGGTTATGAAGGCAATTTGATGGTTATGCGTGACTGTCGTTGCTATGTGTGTTGAATGGCAAAGATAGGGTTGTTACGTGGGCTGTGTTTGCTGACCAGGTGGTGAGCTTTAGGTGATGCGTGAGAGGGGTCATGGAAGCTATGTGGTGATGGATGGCAGTTTGTTCACTTGGTCAGAGGGTGCTGGTGTGTTTGTGGCGTGATCTGAAGCCGATAACGTGAGGGATGTGGCTAGCGTGAAAGGTGGGCTTGCTTACGTGAATTTGTGGGCAGTTATAAGGGTAGCTTTATTGTTCGACTATGAGGCTATATGAAGGTAGTTAGCGTGGCTGTTTGGAGGTAGTGCTGGGGCTGTATTGAGGTCAGTTTGGTGCGTTGAAGTTGAGGACTGTGAAGGGAGGTACTTGGTGTGATAAAGGCTATGGCGTGAAGGAGGCAAAGGGAGCGTGAGGTTGTTTGAAGGACTGTCGAGTGTTGAAGGTTTGTGTTTAGGGTTTCACGCATGCATGGGGCTGTCTGGCTCGTGAATGTGTTGTTTTGTGAGGTGAGGGTCTGCTACTGAGCTGTTGGAGTGTTGGTGAGTGAAGGGCAGTGGCGTGAGGATAGTGTGGGTTAGTGAGTGGCGTGAGTGTTGGGGTTTAGGTCAGGGCTCTGAAGGGGTGTATGGCTGTGACATGAGGGTTTATTTGCATGGAGAGGGGCTGTGTTGTGGAGATGTTTTGGCTACGTGGTGTGTCTTTGCAGTGCGTTATTTGGCGTCCATCCAGGCTTGTGGTATGCGTGAACTGGAGCTTAATACATGAAGAAGGGCTGTGTGTGAGTGCCGTGAATAATGGAGATGTGTATGGAGGAGGGCATGGGAGTGAGGGTTATGAGAGATTATGGAGGGTGGTTGCATGGGAATGGATGGGTGTAGGAATGGGTTTGTTGTTCATTATTTTTTATGGGCGTGTATGAGTGCCGTATGGGTGAGCGGGGAATAATGGTTGGTAATTGGATGCAAGTGAGAGGGTTATTGGTGGTATGGGTAGGAATGGGTGACATGGTTTTTGTTAGATTTGTGTTTGTGATTAGGCGTGAAGCATGGGGTGTTGTTGAATTTGTGTGTGTGTGTGTAAAAGACACGTGAAGGGTGGGTTTATTTTATTTGGTGTTTGTTGATTGATTATTATTTTTTTTTATTTGTGAGTGGGTTTTGTTGTTGTTGATTTGGCTATTTGTGTTTGGTTAGTATTTTTTATTTATTTGTGTTGTGTCTTTTATTTTTTGTGTTTTAATTATTTGTTATTATTATTATTTTTTGTTAAAATTGTTATTTAATTGGTTTGTATTTTTTAATGATTTGATTTAATTTGAATTTATTTAATTGGTTGGTGATTTTTATTTTTGCATGGAAGTTGAAGGGACACGGGGGTAGGTTTTAAGGTTCGGGGCGAGAATAAATTTTAATACAGAGGCTCAACGAGCAAATCCCGAGTTTAAGCGAGCGAACAACAAATCCAACAAAACATCAATTCTTGACTTTTCCCTTCCGTCGTCCGTTTCCCGCGACTTAAAAGGTGGTGCCTCCGTACAAGGCTCATCATTGGGCTGGTATGCAAAAATGCAATGCCTACACTTTCCCTATTATAATTCCTTATTCTATGAAGATTTTGATCTCCATTATTATGGTACATATTTATATTTTTCTTTTCCTAATTTGGTTTCCTTTATTGCCTATATAAAAGTTGTTACACTGTAATTACAATCAGATTAAAATATAAAAGATTATTCAACTCAATCTCTAACAAGACTATTATATCTTGATTATATTGGACTTAAATATCTTGATTTTAAAAAAAAATTGAATTCATAGATTTTTAAATTTTACTCATCATCAAAAATTAAAAAGCGCATAACAGTTTTTTATTAATATATGACAATATTACCCTCCAACTTTTTAAAATATTTGTAAAACAACATATATATTTTTATTTCAAAATATTTAACATTTAACTAACGCATTTTTACATATCATCGTTTATCAACTTCACATTTTATTCACCATATTTTTTTTTATCACAATACCAAATAGACCAATCAGTTCACATTTAGAAGGGGAAAAAAACGTTTTATTCCATAAATAAACTACGGTTGTTTATTTGGACACTCCAAGAAAAGAAAAAAAAAACATTAAAGAGAAACGACTTCTTGCTTCCGGTACGAGAATTAATAAACGCGACTCTCGTCGACACACAACAACAGCAACAATATTAGCAAACTCTTTAAGGTTTCCGGCCAGGAGGAGCAGAAACTGCATCACAGTAACTCTTCAGTATGTTACCTTCCACGGGGGTGTAGCCAAGTGAAGTGATCGTGGAAGGCCAGCTGCATTTAGTTGAGATGGCATCAATGGAACGGCAACAGGAACCAAAATCAGCCATGCCAGTGAGGAAAAATTGGACGGTGAGATTTGAGCAAGATATCAAACCCTGAAGGGCCTTCCAGCATTCCATAACTTGGCCTCTGTTGGCTGCAAGCCTTGCAGCAAGATCGTAGCCTGGAGTGTTGATGTTGAGGCCAATGCTTGTAGTTGGAGTTGCATATGCCATGAGACATAATGTCATAATTACCAAAACGAGATGCACATTTCTGATGGCCATGGTTACTAATATCTTCTTGTATGTGTACTTAAATTATTTGTAAGAGATGATTATAATTTGAAATTATTAAAGGGTTTTTATAGAGAATGATTATGTATACAAGTCACTAGGAAGTCAAAATGTGGCTATGTTAATTATTTTTAATGACAACACTTTAAAAAGTTGAGTCTTTTAGAATAAGTAGAGCAATTGATTTGATTTGATTTTATTAGGGAAAGAGCCTAACTAAAAGGGTTGTAATATTTCTAATAGTAAAGAGAAATTGAACAAACCCTTTTGTCTGTTTAAAAAATTAATCATTTTCCTTTTAAAATATATCAAAACCTTTACCAATTTTTTTTACTATATGTCGTTAAAATCAGAATTATGGTGGATTTTTTTATTGATTAGTTGTTGATAACTACGTCAACAAAGGTTAGCAACTGATCAATACAATTGATTTTTAAAATCATAAGTCTAACTTTAGGGGTAAAACTAAAAGACACAAAAAAAAAATCGCAAGAAGAGTTTTTGATAAATTTTCTTTTATAGAATAGAAATCTTAATTTGGAATGGGCTATGGACATCAACCACAAATTCCTTCGTTTTGGACCTTAATTTGTAATTCAAGATTTTTTTTTGTGTTTTTTACTACAAGAAAACGGCCATTTAACATCGCCAAACTTCGACACTTGAAAAGATCTATATCGACGCTAAATGTTTTTACGTCGGAACAAAGCGATGTAGAAAGTGAATGCTAAAAGCTGGTTGAGGAAATGTTTTAACATTGCTGTAGAATAAGCGACGCTAAAACTATGTGCATCGTCAATTTTCATCGCTGAAAATGGTATTAGACAACGCAAAAATTTGACAATTCAATGTCGTAAAGCTCTGGTGACTCTAAAGATCAAAGGATTTCCGCGACGTCAATCTGTCATTGCTAAAAATGAACAACTACTAGCATCGACAATTTTCTTGTCGACGCCATATTCAGAGGTTTAGCATCGCCATCTTGGCGACGTTAAATATTTTTTTAAAAATAAAATATTATTAAAATAAATTTAAATTATTATTATTATATTATGAAATTAAAATTACATATATTATTTATTTTATTTAAATTATATATATTATTATATATATATAATGAAATTAAAATTTTGTATATAAGAAAATGAACAAACTCTTTTGTCTGTTTAAAAAATTAATATTTTCCTTTTAAAATATATCAAAACCTTTACCATTTATTATTAATATTTTTTTTACTACCTGTCCTTAAACTCAGAATTATGGTGGAATTTTTTATTGATGATAACTACGTCTACAAAGGTCAGCAACTGATCAATCCAACTGATTTTAAAATCATAAGTCTAACTTTAGGGGTAAAATTAAAAGACAAAAAAAAAATATTTCGTAACAAGAGTTTTCATAATATTTCTTTTATAGAATTGAAATCTTAATTTGGAATGGGGTTTGCAGATGGTCCTCAAATTCCTTCATTTTGGATCTGTAGTATTTCGAAATATTCTGGATATTTTGGATGGTTCTCGGATCGTAGTATAGGTCTTGAAACGGAATGACATTAGAGAATAAAAGTTTGAGTGTTGAATAATATGTTTGAATATTTTAATGTGATGTTTCAAGGATTGGAAATCACGTAATTCGAAATGATTGATTACGTGTATTTTTAGATATTTTTATATGGTGGATTTGTGTTATTTCGGCTATAGAAATGGCAAACGAACACTGATTGAGCTGATTTTATAACCGTAGGAAAAAAATTTCGAAGATAGGCAACTTTCGTGTTAAACACTTTTTGAAATTTGCACGAGAGGAGCCTCAAAAAATGAATTTCTAAGATATACAATGTCTGAGATCTATTTACAATTTCGCAGGGGATATTTCGTGATTTTTAGAAAATTTACTATATATAAAGTTTTCATAAATTACAAAATAGCCAAATTTATCAAAACATCACACTCGACACCCCTGCGCACAACGTGAGAGAAAGGCATGGACATCGGCTATGAGCCGACCACCACCAGTCAGCGTGACGGCCCAGTTAGGGGCGGCAGGCTACCATGCATCGATTAATGGCCGGAGACAGCCTTAAGGACATCGAAAATGGTGGTAAATGGTGGAAAACTCGTGTGCACTCCCTTGTTTCGATCTTGACTCGTCGCTTAGATCCACATGTTGAGCCGCCTATAAAATCAAAGCTTTTGGAACGTATTACGAGACTATAGTGAAGATTTTATTGATTGATGCTCGGTTTCACATAAAATGAGACAAGAATGAAACATGAATAGTTATACACATTCGAACGGTTGTTCTGATTCGAATTTCATCGATTCATACGCGTTTGTGGGAGATTTTGGAGTCTGTTGGTACCCTCGGAATTTCGATAACACATCCCGATAAAAACTCGCTATTTTGACATAATTATTTATATTATTCAGATGCTTCCGAAAGATTCGAAGATATATGTATTGATGTGTTTTAAGTTAATTTTATATTAATTATTGAATTTGTATTTTCAGTAGAATCCGAGTGAAATTGGAATGAATTAGGTCGATCTCGTGGTTTAAGCAAGTTTCCGGTAAAATATGATTTCACGTACGTCAATGTTGGATAAACATAATGATATATATGGGTTAATTATGATGATATGTTGATGTGTAGATGATTTTGAAAAGTTTCAGAGGGTCGAGGATCCTTCTGAAGCGTTTTCAGAAATATTTTCAGAATATTTTCTGAAAATACGTAATTCGAGGATTTAAGATAATATGTTATCTTAGAATGGTACATTATGGTGTATTAAAAGTATTAGAATGGTTTCGGAAGAAACGGGAAAGATTTGAAATGTTCAGGATCCGTTCGTAATATTTCAAATTTTTCAGAGGATTATCCGATTTTGAATTGGAAAGTGAATCTGGTGCTATGAATATGTTGCATTTGGTGTATTAAGAGTAATGAAACTGAAATTGGTGTATTACGAGAATTCCGTGTGACAACGATTCTAACCACGTTTCACCGTTTGTTTTGACAGATATGACTAGGATCACGATTGTTCGTGAGGCCAGATAAGTATTCCACATGATGAATACCTGACGTATTGGATGTTTTTGTTTGTTTCTATATGAGATATTTATATACGTGTTTTTGTGTGTGTATATATTGACGTGGTGTAACTGTTTCTAGAACAATATGTGATGTAATATTATTGAATCTCAATGTATGAGTTATTTATCAATGGATGATGGATTTGAAATGTGTTATATGATGTGTCTGACATGTGAGTGGATATTGTTATTTTTATGTTTTGCTTGATATTTCGTTTTATGTTTTCGTTTTACGATAAAATATTTTGATAAGAATGATTCTGGACAATTTATTTCAAGCGATATGAGATATTCAATAGGATAATATATGATACTTTTTTCTGCCATGATGCTTGTATGGTGTTTATGTTTTAAGATTTTGAAACCTCATTGGTGTCTGTATAAGGTCTTGTCCAGCTGGAGTGGACAGACCCGCTACTCTCTATCAATATGGTTCTATTTTAGACAACGTTAAGTCTGTTCGCGCTACCCAGACATTGGATTATGGGTGTGCATTGGTCGGTTCAGTCGGTTAATCCTTGATTTTTTAACCGTAATCGAAATTTTCGGTTAAATAAAAGTGTGACCGATTTAACCAATTTATGACTCATAACTATTAACTAATTAACCATTATATTTTGGTCGATTATGGTTAATTCGGTTATTAACCAATCCAGTAAATTAAAATCTAATATTTTTTATAATTTTTAATTAGTAAAATTATATATTATGTAGGTCGGTTCTACCGATTTTTTCGAAACGTTTCAACCAGTCGAACCACTAACGCATTAAATTTTTTGGAACACTAATTCGATCACATATCCGATTCTAAAAATACCAATTCTAACTAACATTTGATTAAATATATCTATATTTAATTACATGCGAGAGAATTTTTTTTAAACCCTCGATGATTGTCACATCCTCGGATTTCCTTCCAAACCTGCCATGTTAGAAATTTTAAGGGTCACGAATCCACCACGATGCAAAATCTACACATTTGAAATTTTATGTATTTTTACCTTAAATTCTTGAGAGAAATTAAAAAGAGTCAAACCAAGCTGTTAATGCAGCTTGTCATTTGAATTTTATCAATTTTATTTTGGGTAGTATTATCAAATCAATATAACTACAACCAATTGATAGTTTACATGCAGACTATCTTAACTCTAAAAAATTAAAGGATTCGCACGCGCTAATATATATATATATATATATATATATATATATATATATATATAATATATATATATATATATATATATATATATATATATATATATATATATATATGGTTTAATTTCGGTTAATCGGTCGGTTCGGTTATACGAATCTCATAACCGTAACCGAACCCAATAACTGAAAAAGTTAAAAATTTTAACCGCAATAACCAATTTAACTGAATTAACCGAATCGTAATAAAAAAATGGGTCGGAACGGTTCGGTTAATCGGTTAAAACCGATTAATGCACACCCCTACATTGGATGCCTATAACGACCGGTGGTCTTTACTTCTTTTGACCGTAGCACAGTTACATGGTGGGACGAGAAATACGCAATAAAATTTTCTCCAAGCATACCTACATTTTTGGGACAACTTTATGGACAAACAGTAAATTCTTCGAAACTTCGATACGGAATCTTACGATGTTCCATTCGGGATAGCCCATGGTATTTGGGCCGTAAATTTCTCATTCAAACTCCAATTTCTATGAAATATATATCGTCGGAAATCTGAGACTGAGATCTACAACTTATGCGTTGAATATTTTTCCAAACTCAGACTAGAAATAGGTCAAAAACGTAAGTCAAAAATTTGAATGAATAGTGATTTCGGACCCCAAATGGAAAAATCTCAAACTTTCTCCGTTATTCTATACTTTTCTACATTATTCTTAATATCAATTGAATCATATTATATAAGAGGGCTACTATTCAATGTTTGAAAATTGGAAACAAAGAAAGAATGGGGAGACGTGAGGTAGAGAAGAAGAAAAAAGAAGAAAAAAAAAGAATGAGAAGAAAAAAAAGAAGAAGAGGTGCAAAGCAACCATCCACCAATCTAAGAAGAAGACAAACCACCCTGAGGACTTGAGGAATGAAGAAGAGTTAAAAGAAATAAGGTAACAGACTTGACCTATAAACTTAATTTTTAGATTTTGAAATCTGATGATAGAATATGGGTGTTGGGATGATTATTATGTGTAGATGATTGAGATATGATGATAATTGATATGATGATAGAATAGGGGTGTTGGGAGTAAAATAGTGTTTTGAGTATTGATTATTGTATGGGAATGTTAGGGTTTTGCTTTGTGTGAATGGGAATTGAAGAAGAAAGGGGCAGAATCTTGGAAAATTACCTCGGGTCGCGACACATAAGGGATGTGTGTCACGACGCGTAAGAAGAAAATGGATGCACATATCTAGACGTTGCGCGTCGCGACGCGCAAGGACTGCATCGCGACTCGTGGAACAGAATTTTCTAAAATCAGTTTTAAACCACCACACTTCCACCCAAGCGTGTTAGAGATAACCATTGGGGTCTCGTATAAGTTTGTATACATATCCTACATCAAAATATGATCGTGATAAGCCTTATATGTAAAACATATTGACGTATCTAGACCTGGCCGGCGGTTCGGTTCCGATTTGGAACCGAACTGAACGGGTGGGTTTCCGATTCCACTTAAGTGTGGAACTGGAACTGAACCGGTTAATTATGGTTCGTTTTCGATTCCACACTTAAGTGGAACTGGAATCGTGAACCGAACCGAATCGACCGGTTCGGTTCTGGTTCCGGTTCGGTTCGAACCTTTTTTTTTAATTTCGAAAATAAATTAAAATAAATTACATTAATTTAATAAATAAATAAAATTATTAAATTGAAGAGCTTGAACTTAAATTTTAAAAAATTTAAGTTGTCTACGTATCCTCCAAGGGTGAGAGGAATCAAAGCTTACGTAGTTCCATTATAATTTTAAGATATTTTCCCTTTGTAAATTTACAATTTTGTAATTATCAATCATCATTATCAGTTGATCCTTCAGCTCCGGTTCCGCTTGCACGTGTTGTTGCAGATGCATTATCGAACAAGTCTTCGAAATCATCGGGGGCATCTTCTTGTTGTCTCAGATCAACTCGAGTCCAATCATCCACACAAGTTGTTGCTTCAAGAGTGCTTGGATGTAATGAAGATCGTCTAGCTTCCAATATATTGCCTCCCGAGCTAAAGGCTTGCTCAACCGCAACGGTGGAAATAGGTGCTGCCAATATCTCTTTAGCAATAATTGATAAAACATGATATATATTTTGATGTCGGTTCCATCATTCAAGGATTTTAAAATTTTTACTAACTAAACTTTCAGTAGGAAACTCGAAATTTATAGATAAATAATTATCTAATTCGGGGTTATTAGTTGTCGTATCCCTAGCTTTTTTATTTCCTTGCAGTAACCAACGATCCCCTGCATTGAGTTTTGTTTGAATTACCGGTTCGCTAATACTAGATTCACCTAATGTTCCTAAGTTATATCTTACAATATAATCATTAAATAACTCAATTAAGTCATTTCTTAATCTCACCATTATTCTTGTAATATCAATTTCATTCAATATTCCTAAATAACCATAGTAAGCTTGTAAAGCACCATTCAAACCTTCTAATTTAAATCTAGGATCAAAAACAGCGACAATAAGATAAAGTAAAGGAATTTCTCTAAAATAATTCAACTATTTTACCTTCATAACAGTAATGGCTTCTAACAAAACAATATCATTAGGATCGTTACTTTCAACATGTTCATCGAGAGTACCAACAATATTCAAACTTTCAAGAAGAAATAAATGTGTTGTAGGATAATAAACACCGCTAAAAATTAAAATAGCATCATTAAAAACTTTTAAAATATCTAAAAAAATTTCACAAATATCTCATTGACTATGATAAAGTGTGATATTTTGAACATGTTGAGAAAAAACACTACATAATGCATCTTTGTATTGTAATGCATGACATAAAAGAAAATAAGTTGAATTCCAACGTGTCGGAACATCTCTTGAAAATTTAATCGGTTTAATACCATTTATTTTACAAAACTTGGTCCATTCTCTCTTAACATGATAGGATCAATGAAAGGTGATAATAATTTCAAACCTTTTTGAACACATAAGTTAAAGACATGACATGTATAACGAATATGAAAAAAATGACCCCCTAAATTTGGTTGACATAAAGATTTTAAATCATTGATGGATGCAGTATTTGCAGATGCATTATCAAATCCAATTGTTAAATTTTTTTCTACTAAACCATATTCATCAAAAATTACCTTCATCATTCTATAAATATTTTGTGCAGTATGTTGGTCATCAAAAACTCTAAATGCAATAAGTCGTTTTTGCATGGTAAATGATGCATCAATCCAATGACAAGTCACACCCATGTATGAGTGTGTTTGCCAATGGTCACTCCAAATACCAGAACATATAGAAATACGACCTTTAATCTCTTTAAATATTTCATTTAAAATAATTTTATCATCTTTGTATAATTTAAAAATATGACGTTTTGTTGTGTTTCGAGTCATTCTACATGCAGCATGATTTAAAGCATTATGCACGTAATTAGTAAAATGAAGTTTTTCACCAAAGCTTAAAGAAAGATGTGCCATACAAGTTAATTTCGTAAATTCTTCTATATTTTTTGCATCAGAATATTTAAATAAATCAACAGCACTCGTACCTCTACTAGATGATGCGTACCTGGCCATTTGAGTTTGCGTCGTATAAATTCCAAGTTCAACTGCATGATGTCTTTCCATGTGCTTGATCATATTGCCGTATCCACCAGAAAATTTATAGGAAACCCCACAATGGTTGCAAACTGCTCTTGAAGTTTCATCGTCTTGGCGGTCTAAATGAAAATGAATTTTGAAAACATCCAAGAAACGAGCCTTAACTTCTCTTCTCTGTGATTGTGAACCGACACTAAGGCCTCTCTCTTGGGTTGGCATATTTGACATTATGTTATCAGATGAGCTTACCATTTTTTGTTTAAGAAATAAGTAAGAAGAATAAGAAAATTGACTAATTGAGAATGATAATAACTAATTGAGATTGAGAATAAGAGAATTGTAGGAATTGAGAGAGTTGAGAAATTGGTGTGTTGAATTAATGAAAAATGAATCATAATTATAGAGTTCTAGAATTTTTTTTGATACCAAAAATGCCCCTAAATATAACCGTTTTATTACCGTTATTATGGATATATTAGGAATTTATATTTCATTTTTTAAGGCCGTTAAGGCCATTTTTTTTTGTATTTGAGCTACCCGTACATAGTTCAGGTGTAGGACACTTGAGTGATTGGCTATAGGCCAAGTGGGAGATTGTTGGACAATTATGACCCATAGCATCACTATTTGTACAGAACATAGTGTTGTTGTACAAATTAACTATGTGACAAAGGAAATTGCTCTTTTATCATTTGTAATTGGATTACCGGGATATATAAATGATAAAAGTCCATATGATTAGTTCCAGATTAATAAGATATGAGACAATATTAATCCACTAAGGTTTAATCATTAAAAATCCCTAGTCGTAGTATTATCGAGATTGGACATCGATAATGCGGAATAGACTAGTATTGCACTTGTGCGCGTTGTGGGAGCATAACAACATAATTCTCATATATTTAAGTATTGGATACTTATGCAAGTGTGATAGGAGGTTGTGTTTACCGATGGTACGGGAACAACTTCGCTCTGGATAGACCCCACGGAATCCCATTGGTAGTATGACTATGTGTCTATGGGAATCCGAATCAGGGTAGGTATATTTGGTCTTAACCTGAGACTTGCATCGCTAATACTTGCGACAATCAATATACTTTGGTTTTGGTCGTCCGGGGCTTTAACAGGTTCTGTGTACGCCTCTTCTGGGTATATTGAGAATCGTAGTGTATTGGGTGTGATGTCAAGATGGAAGTATCACTTCAGTCATATGGAGATGATGATCACGTAGGATACAGAACTAGTACTCTTATGTATTGCAGTCATCAGAATAATATGACTAGGTCATGCTTATCTGATTATAGAGACTAGTTACCAGAGATCCGATATATGCTTCGTACGGGGCAGACACATTTCCAGCCCCAAGCCTAGCATGTGACATCCGATACTGGATCGCTATACGCAATACTAAGTATCTACGCCTGACATAGCCAACATATCCAGAGATCTTATGGGTCGCTTCCCGAAGATTCACCGATAACGTATGACTCGAACATAATTAATCTGGGATTACTTAGAAGAGAGAGAAAATTAATTTGAGATTAATTACGGGGAGAATTTTATTTGGGATAAAATTCAATTAATAGAGAGAGAATGATTAATTTGTAATTAATCAATAAAATAATATATTCGATATATTAAATGAAATTAGATTTCATAACGGAATTAAAATTAGATTTTAATTCGGACGAACGAATTAATTTAGAATTAATTCGCGAGCGACGTGAATAGTAATTTTACTATGGATAATTATTTAATTAAATTTGATTTAATTACGTCGTAACGGAAAATTCGTTAATTCGAAATTAACGAACCCGAGCCCGGAACGTGTTTGCGGGCCCACTCGAATTTTGATTCAAGTGGGGCCCACACAAGTCACATCACTTAGTCTATCTCATCACCTTTTGGTTGATGGAAGTGGTTGGGTTGTTGATGACTTGTTTAACACACTAGCTTGATTTGTGATTGACTTTTACAAAACTTTGATTTTGGTATATGCCTTTTGTTTTTGGAAAATAAAATGACAAGTCAACACTTCACTCTTTTTCTTTTCTCTTCACCGTGAGCCTCTCCCTCTCATTCTTCTTGCACATTGCCGAGAGTTGCTCTTGGTGATAGGACGATTTTGTTGCAAAATTTTCAAAGTGTTAGCACACAATATGAGTCATTCAAAGGTGTTAGGGACACTAACCCTTGAGTTTGGAATTCAAGAACAAGCTTGGAAGCTCAACATACATCAAAGAGAGGAGCTTGGAGAAACTACACAAAGGTTGGATTTTTGTTATCTCCTACATCCTCTTATCTGTTCAATGTAAGTATTTCCACTACTTCTTTGCGTATTCACATTCTTTTATGCTTAATTGATCCTAGGTTGTTCTTAGAGAACCCAACAATGGTATCATAGCGTAATTAAGCATGAAATTTATTAGGGTTCATAATCTTGAATTTGGGTATTTTTGCTTGAATCATGATTTCATCAAATTGATTGGTTGAGTATGCTTAGATTATGATAACTAAGAGTTATGCATGATTAATTTTATGAAAAATTGATTGGATTAATTTTTCCCATTTTGCTTACCTTGGCCGAAAATGATGGGAACCCTAAACTCATGGTGATTTTATTTTTTAAACCATTGGATGTGTTTAAAATGCTTGGATATATTGATTTGTGATTTAATTGGATTGAAATCAAAATCGGATATAAAAATCCCAAGATTTCCGTGAGTTAAGAGCATGTAAATGACTTGATTTTGATTCAATAATGTTGGACATGTATTGAAGATGTTAAAGCATGATTAATTAGTGTAATTGGTGTTTTGGAAATATTAGTTTAACTAATTAATTATGGCTATTTCACTTTAATTAATTAAATTGTGAAATTTGGAATATTAGAATTTAATTAATTGGGCTTAATTTGGAATTGGGCTAATAAAGTTGTATTTGGGCTTGATGGGCTTGGTTGGGCCAAGTTTGGTTTAGGATAATTGTTGGATCCAATTAGGCCTAAAATCATTTCCATAAAGTCCAAATATGATTATTGGGCCTTTAAAAATTTAATTGGGCCTAATGGGCCAAAATTAATTTCATGGCAAATGGTGATTCCTTATTGGGCTTTGGTTGCCAAAGTCCATGCCTTATGAATTAATTAAAAGCCCATTGGACTTTAATTAAATTGACATTGGATGTTAATTGGGCCTTTGAGACCCATTAAGATTAGATTTGGAATCTAAGTCATAAAGGCACATTAAAAAGTGTAATTATTTAATTTGGAATTAAATAAATAATTAGTATTTAATACAAATTAAATTGGATTTAATATTGTAGTTTGATATAATTCAAGAATACGTACTTTGAGTACTTATTCTTAAACGAGTTGGACTCGCGCAAATCAAATCGTTGTTTGAACATTGGATGGTCATTAATCAAAGATTAATTAATTGGATTAGATTGATTGATAACATGCTTTGCGTGAATACATAGATGTGATGTATGAATAATGTATATCAGATGGATATTAGATAGGTGAGGGCAATTTTGGAAATTATTGTAATAAATTTAGAATTTATTAAATTGGACATGCGTGTCCAGCCTATTACCTATTGACTCTTTGTATTTCTCTTCTCACATATTCCCCTCAATGTAAATGAGGTTTCTTTAGAAGTGTTATGTAATTGGGTAGAAGTAAGAATAGTGCTAGCCGGGGAGTGGAAATGGAGAGATTTGTTCTAGGAATAAAATGTTTTAAATATCCATCCGCTTATCATTATTAATTTATTTATCGCGCTTTATTATGCTTTTAGAATGCATGCTTAAGGGTGTATGATGAGACCTAATCAAAGATAAATAATTGGTTGCCAATTACGCGAAAAACCCTCAACAAATATTAAGCGTTTTTCCTTCCATTGAATGATTCATTCTCAAGATCCAAGATTGGCACTGGTTTGTTGGCCAAAGTCAAGACCTTTGTCCATCGCGGATGTGTTTGAATCATGAAGGCTTTGTTCCATATCGCATGTCTTGTCCAAGTTGTGATTTGTTGGCCAAAGTCAAGATCACTTCTTGTCCATCGACATCGATTACGAAGCTTTCCAAGGTCAATGGGTCCCACTTAACTGGAATCATTAAGCTTGTTGAGCCAAAGCCAAAGCTTAGTTGATTCAGAGGAAAATAGGTTAGGGAATATATTGGCATATATTGGATATATGTTTCGGACTTGGGTGTCCACCTACTGGATCTAGGAATTGGATAGGATCCAATTGATCTTAGAGATCTACCTAGTTAAGTATCATATAATTTGTTGGCCAAAGTCAAGATTGTGTGTTATTTAACGGGATCCTAGCCCACTAGGAAACTAGGTTTCCCGAGTACTCAACAGAGGGTTAGAGGCTCGCCGAAAAATAGTGGGAGGCAAGTATTAAATTTGCAATTTCGTTTAGATACTTTCCAAAACGTGCTCATTTCATTTTTCGTCATTATTTAAATATATATTAGTTGGACTAATATTTAATTGTTGTTTTAAAATTAACAGTTGGACTGTATTCAAACTATATCAATTGTAGTTGATTGTATAATTGAATTATAGTAATCAATATATTTGAATTTTAACCAATCAAATTATAGTTGATTATATAGTTAGACTATAGTAATCATTATAATCAATTGTACCCGAAATCGTTGATTGGATTGTTGGACTATTGGAATCAAGATAACTGAAAGATTAGCGTTTAAAACATAATCCTATGAGAAAATGTCTTTAAACGGCTCCAATTTTCAGATTGGGAATAAAACCTCAGGATAATCCTGGGAACTGAGAAGTTATTCTATTTGATAGAGAAACCTCTCGGGCCTGAGCCTGGAGTTGAGAAAATAGTAGAGCATGAGCTTTGGAAGACTCATGGTGATGATAACTTTAGTGCTCAATCATTTATGCTTGATGCAATGACACTTTAATTTTGTCGTCAAAACTAAGGATTAGATCATTATACCATGATGATGAAATTAAAGATCTTCATAGATCTATTCTTAGATCTTAGAAGTACAAATTGTAAAAGAAGCTCTTTCGCTCATGTATGTCGGAGAGTACATCTGTCGAGCACTAGGTGTCGCAGATGATTGCTAACATCGATCAGCTAGGTTAGCTGGGCATTACCTACGTGGCCGAGACTACCAAAGATTTGATCTAATAGTCTCTACTCGAAAGTTGGGGCAGGTTCATTATGAACCAAGAGAAAACTCTTGGAGATTTGATGGCTATGCTCTAGGAAGCGGAGCCAGAGCTTCTAAAATGGGCAAAGGCAAAATCGTCACAGTCTTCTGGGAAGACAAAAGGACATATCCCAAGATGTCTACCTAAATTGTGGCAAACGGGGTCACTGGAAGCGTGAATGCCGTATGGACAAGGCAGACATGAAGGAAGTGAAGGCGGGGCAAGTCTCCGGCTTCAAATATGTTTGTCATAAACATGTTCGCTACTGGTTTCAAAATTGGATTTTTGATACTAGATGTGGTACATAAATATATGTACTGATGTGCGGAATCTGCTGATTAGCAGGAGACTGACTTCAGTTGAGATCTACCTGCGAGTCGAAAATGGGACGAGAGTCGCTGTTTTAACCGTAGAATCCTAAGTTTAGGAACTACCCTTTGGGCATGTACTTAAATTAGGAAACTGTTAAAATGTACCTAGTTTGACTAGAAACATTATCTCTATATCTAAGTTTAACTCATTGCAGGTATACCTTTATATTCTAGAACAGTAAATGTCTTTGTTTATAAAGATGATATTGAGATAAACACATTAGATGTGAATAACAGTATTTATATTTTGAATATAAATTAATCTCAAACGTATAACATGACAAACAAATAACTCAAACTGAATTAATCAGATGAGACTTATTAGTGGAATTGTTGTCTGGGACACATTAAACAAGACTCGTATATCCACACTTTTGAAGAGTGGATACTAGGACGGATTTGATTCTAATTCAAATGATGTCTACGAATCTAGTTTATTGGGCAAAGTGCCTAAAATACCTTTTTACTTGGTAAAAAATGCAAGTGCCACCGATCTGTTAGCCCTCGTTCATAGTGACGTAAGTGGGCCCATGTCTAGCTAGGCTAGAGGTGGATATGAATACTTCGTAACCTTACGGATGTGGCATCACGTTATGGTTATGTGTTTCTTGTGAAACATAAATCGGAAACTTTTGATAAATTCAAAGAGTTTCGACACGAAGTAGACAAACAGACCGGCTAAAGTATTAAACCGTCACGGTTAAACCGTGGTGGAAAATACTTAAGCAATAATTTTCTCGACTAATTGAAAGAGTATGGTATTATTTCATAGTGGACTCCTCAAGGAACACCTCGATTCGACGGTGTGTCCGAACAGAGAAACCGAACTTCATTGGATATGGTAAGGTTAATGATGAGTCGCTCTTAGCTACCATTTTCCTTCTAGGGATACGCATTAATCTGTGCAATACTTATTTTGAATAAGGTTCTATGAAAATCTGTTAGACATACTTTATATTAGATATGAACAGGAAAGAAACCGGGTTTTCTCATTCCTGAAGATTTGGGAATGCTAGGCATATGTTTGGATAATATCAAACTAGAACCCAAATCGGATAAGTGCCTATTTGTAGGTTATCCTAGAGAAACCAAAGTATAGTACTTATACAACTCACAAGAGAACAATGTAATTGTTGCTCTCCATGCGATTTTCCTAAGAGGAATTCCTATATGCAGTGGTAAGTGGGAGGAAAGTAAAAATCGATGTAAAATCGGAGTAATACTGTTCCAGGCACCGATTCCTTAATGGAACACAAACAGTTTATCAAGGATGAAACTGTACCAATAATCTTCGAATACACAAGAACCTCGTAAGTCGGAGAGAGTCAGAAAATAACCTGGGAGGTATGGGTTTCTGATCTCACCTCATAAAGATGTCAATCTTATTGAGGAATACGAACTGGCTACGTATGAAGATGTGATACAAGGTATCGACTCCTTATTATGGAAAAGTGCCATGAAATCCGAAATGGATTCCATGTATACCAACCAAGTTTAGACACTGGTTGATGTACCGGAAGGCATTTTGCCTATTGGTACTAAATGAATCTTCAAGGAAGACATACATGGATGGAAACATACAAATGTACAAAGCTAGGCTTGTACAGAAAAGGTATCGTCATCAACATAGTGTCGATTACGACGAAAACCTTTTACTCGTTGCCATGATTAAATCCATTTGGATAATGCTTGCTAATGCTGCATGTTTCATTTATGAAATATGGCAGCTGAACGTCAAAATCACTTTCCTTAAACGGAAACCTTTTGGAGGATGTTTACAACATCCTGACGGTTTTATCGTACCAAAACATGCAAACAGGGTTTGCAAGTTAATTCGATCCATTTATGGATTGAAGCAAGCATTGCATTCTTGGAACTAACGTTTTGATGTAATCATAATGGTATATGATTTAGTTCAAAATGAAAAATGATTCTTGTGTATATAAGAAGGTTAGTGGGAGCGCACTGACAATGATTGTCCTATATAATGATGACATATCATTTCTTGGAAATGACATTCCCATAATACAATCGGTGAAAGCTTGGCTTTCATTAAAATTCTCCATGGAATACTTGGGAGATGCAACCTTTATTCTAGGAATAAAGATCTACTGGGATATATCTAAATATTGTTGGCACTCTCCGAGAACTCGTACATTGAATAGATGTACGTGACATAGTGTCTCATAGGCTTTGAGCATATAGAGTCACAATTAGGCCAATCCAGATGATGGTCACTGGATTGATGTTAAGAACATCCTTAAGTATCTTAGACGAACTAAGGATGCTTTCTTAAGCTATGGAGAAGGAGAACTTGAAGTGACTGGGTTCACTGCTGTAAGTTTCCAAACCGACAAAAACAACTATAAGTCGTAATAAGGATACTATATAGTTTGAATAATGGAACAGTAAGCTGGAAATCTTCCAAACAAGATACTGTTGCCGAATAAACAACAAAAGCGGAATATTGCTGCAATTGAGGCGGCAATAGAAGCGTCAAGTTTTTCTGATATAGACTAGTTTCAGATTCCAGATTTTCAGTATACAACTTTCAGAAAATCAGATTTTAGAAATAGTTTTCAGAAACCCGAACTTAAAAAGCAGTTTCCAGAAAGTTGAGTTTTATAAAGAAGATTTCTGACGCAGTATTACAAAAGAGTTTTCATATAAAGGTTTCTTCTAGACCTTTTATTTTAGAACTAAATATTTTGATATTAGTATTTCAGTTTTCTGTCCACTCATTTAGATCGTACGATGATCTAACCCACACTCTCAGTTTCTTGTGGTTGCAGGCATTTTCGTAAGACGAGCTTGAGAGGACGGATACTGATGTAGTCAATAGGGTTTGGAGTCCACCAGTCCAAGTCAAAGAGTAATAGTCCAGTTGGAGTCAGTCAGAATCATATAAAAGCATGTATTAGTAATTGAGATATGTGTAGTCATTGTAGAAACATGTGTCTGTATGTATACAGTATTGGAGTAGAGTTTATGTATTGAGTTGTTAAGTCTGGGATACGGTCCCACATGATTGATATACATATAATTTGAGAAAAGAATACTAATAATTGAGTAGCTGTTGGCAGAGTCAGAGGCTTATAGGGTTAGTACGGTCTATCATCTGCTGGTAACATCTCCCGAATTGGGGATGTTACAATGCCTTATATTTTCGTCCAACTGAGTTGGTTCTTGGACGTCTGATAGAGATTTATGATAATATTGATTTGTCATTTGATTTCGTTATCAGCAAAATATCATTATGTTATTTTTTAAATATCCTTGTTTTTATAGTTTTCTAAAAAAATAATTTTTGAAGAAGTTGATTTCAGCAAAACTTCTTTCTAATTGAGATATATTTGATTTTATTTATGATACAATATGATATATTTATGCCAAAGTACTTGTACTACATTTTATTTATTTTAATGATTTTGACTCGTCGTGGTGCCTGTATAGGGTCCATCCATCTGAAATGGCACGACCCGTTACCCTCTATCGACATGGTCCGATTTCGACCAATGTCCGGTCAGGACATTGGACGCCTGGTTAGTTTACTGAAGTATTTTCAAAGGATTGGTTTTATAATGTATTTTCAAAATATGAGATTAAAGTGGTATCTTTATGTTTTTTTTATTTTTGAGGGTGGATGAGATTGATAGTGTGGAATTTGTATTATGTTTTCATTTTTTGATAATGGGTGAGATTGACTTCGTGGCGTATGTAATGGTAATTTGTGTGTTATCATTTTGGTTGATGTTTTAGCTCGTGTAATAGTAGTTTTGGTTAGGGCATCCGTTCGGATGGAATTCATCTCATACCTATTCTAAAATAAGTAATGAGTTTTATACGAGCTTCGTTCAATTGCGTCGACATATGATTTACGTAAATATATTTTAGATGTTTCTCTCATTCATTTCTGACACACACACACATATCTTAGTATATCCTTAATTAGTTTGCTTTTGTTGATTCTAGTACGATTGTTACGTACAAGATCTAGAAACTTATACAAGGTATGTTTCTGAGTATGTATATGCAATTTGGATATGGATCTTTCGAAAGGTTTTTCGTATGAAGGAATTGATTTGTTATAAAAGAAAATTTTAAGCTTTCCGATTTGATGATATTTCAAATATTTTGGGATATTATAGTTTTGTTTAAAGTTTTGGATTTGTATCAAGTAAGCCTTATGAACTTGATTTCTTGATTGATATATGTATGTATTTTCGAAAGACTTTATATATGATGAGTGTAAATAATAGTACGTTTTTTGAAATATTTTCAGTATAAGTATGGTGTTTCTTTGAACTTTTAATTCGTTTGTTCAGATCGTTTTCCCAAAGATTATACAATCGTAGACTTTCGCGCATTTCAGCATGACATTTTAAAGCTTTTCTGACAAACGATTATATATATATATATATATACACACACACACACACACACACTATTCTCATAAAAAATTTGAAGCTTAATTTAATTATAGAACGTTGGGTTCTTACCGGCCTTTTGATCGAGTTTGGTTAATCCAACGGCCACATAGAAAGCTCTAATTGTAAATCTCAATTAGAGCATCTACATCCCCTTATCACTGTGCAGTGTTTTTGCATCACCACCCAAAAACACCCATCACAGGTCGCCATTGATCCATCGATCCAATGGCCAGCATCCAAGACGAACGTAGCGTACTTGAGCTCCCATCATGAACTTCATCCATCATAAGGTACTATTTCTAACTTTACTTCTGAAAATCTTATTTTTGCTTCTGATTCGAAGTATAATACCCTGTAATCGCAGATATACCATTTTGGTTGTTTTGTTTTCAAGATGTTTGAGATATTTGGTATGGAGAGGTCAAATTTAAAATGGGGGTTGAATCTTAAAGACTTAATATCTGTTTGCGAAAACTGAAAATTTCTAGAATTCATCTTGAATAACTTTGAGTTGAATACTGCTATTAATCTTTAAATTAGTTATGTTAGTTCCATGTTTGTTGGCACTGCCCGTAACAAAACAAGTTCAATTGAGTTGTAATGAGTCTTGAAGATCTCAGTGCAATTGGACGAGTATTTGGACGACATCAGATGAAGCTACCAGGGTTTGCGTTCGTGGTGCATTCTTGTTTGGTTTCAAATGCTCTGCATTCATGGTACATTTAAGTATACGTTCGAACAAAATAGTCCAAAGGCTTCACGTTCGAGGTAGAACATTTGAATGGTTTTCCATAACTGCTCGCATTCGTCATGCGTTATTGTGGTGTTCGAATGGTTGTGCGTAAGTGGGTTATTTTAGAGGCGTTTTTGTAGGCACTGCATTTTTGCATAAAGCCCAATGATGAGCCTCGTACGGAGGCAATACCTGCTAAGTCATGGAAGTCACGGGAAACGGATGTCGGAAGGGAAAATTCAAAAAAAATAATACCTCGTCAAATTTAAACTCACTTGTTTAGCCTCGGGTTCGCTTAGTCGATTTATGTATTAGCCTCGGCCCAAAACCCCCGCAATCCATGAAAGCCCATTCATCCAAGCCATACAACACATCCAAAACCCATGCAATCCATGCAACATCCAAGGCCCACATGCCCAAGCCCAATCCAAAATAATAAAACCACATGCAAAACATGTGCCAAATCTATTCTAATCCCCTTCTAAATTAGCCAAGATTGAACCCCTCAAATTTGGAAGGAAAATCTTGACCAAAATGGGAGTTGGGCGGCCACACACACAAAATACAAAAGAAACCCTAGCAAAATACAACAAACCAAAACCCTAGCATGCAACTATAAAAGGATAACCTAACCAAACCCTAATCTCTATCCCCTCTCACATGGCCTCTCACTTTTTCTTCCTCTCCTCTCTCTTCCTCTCACACTCTCGGCAAACCAATACAAAGAAACATTAAGACATTTTCTCTCAACCTTCACGGCTCTCTTGGATTTTCATCTCTTCTCCACGCACGTTCTCTCTTCTCTTTTCTCTCCTTTTTCATCTCTCTATCATCTCTTTTTTTCTCATAAGGGACACAACACAAAAACAACAAAAACCCTAATTTCACTCTCTTTCTTCTCCCAGTCACAGTAACACAGAAAACCCACACACACAGCCAACACACACACCCGGAAAGCTTCACACAGCAGCAGACTGCTTCATCGCCACACACGTCAAAGAAACAAACCTAACACACAAACCGCAACCCTTCCACAAAGTAATCATCACCACTGACCAACAAACAACCCAAAATCAATGTGAAATCACATTGGCCTCACCGAACAAAACAACAAAGAAAGCCACAAACAGTAACCCTCCATCACGTAAACTACAAACCACAAAACCAACCAATAGCTACCCTTCATCACGTAAACAAATAACCCTTCAACTAATAACTCCACCAAGACCACTCACTTAACAACAACAAAATAAAATAAAGCAGCCCTTCACCGACACTTTCAAACACACACACACGAGTCACTCTTTCAAACACACACGGCACACAACCAAAAAAAGGACACACAGACAGCAGCAATAACCTTTCACCAAAGCAATGACCATACTCTGACCGACACAAAGCAGAAACAAAACTCCCCCTCCAAAAATAGTCCCAAAAAAAACCCAAAACTGAGAAGAAAATAGTCCCTAAACCACTGAAAATCGGCCCTTGAACCAGTGAACCAGTCACCAAAAGTCACCCCCTAAAACAGTCCCTAAACCACCGAAAACACCCTCCGAAAATCAGCCCCTGAACCACCAAAAACAACAGCCAAAAATAGAGAAAACAGCGGCCCAAAACAGTGAAACAGTTAGCAGAAATAATGAACCAGTAAATCGGAAAAACAATGAAGCTTTGATCTTTCCGGCGAAATCCCAACGCACTCCCGAGAAACGACTTAAAATGTAAGACCTGAGGGCACCCTTTACCATATTTATTTTTTTCCAGACGCGGCATGTCTGGTTGGACGTGAAATACGTCCAGCCGGGCATGCGAGATCCCACACTAAAACTAGCCAAGTCTTTTGGTCACATCTCCTTTCCTTTTTATTATGTTATTCATGCGTTATAGTTATTTTGTTGTTTCAGACATGGCATGCTTGGCTAGACGTGAAACACGTCCAGCCGGGCATGTGAAGTCCTATACTAAAAATGGCCAAGTCTTTTGGTCGCATCTCCTTTCTTTTACTTCGCCATTTATTTTTCTTTTGATGTTCTGTTATTTATTTTCGTTTGTTATTTATTTATTTATCGTTATTTGTCATCGCGCATTTACTTTATGTTATTTATTTTTTATTTAGTTATACGCCTTTTATTGCCATTTTAATTTATCGTTTTGCATTCATTCCATTATTTATCTTTATTTATTCTTCTGCATTCAGTTTTGCCATTTGTCTTTTTATATATTCATCTCGTTTAATTATTCTGCTCTTATTCATGCTTATGTCTTGCCACATCACTTCACGTTTACTTTCATGTTTGCATTGTGTCAATGATCTAGTGTTGCCTCTTGCGGTATATCAGATGGAAACCTAGACATAAATTCTGTAGCCGAATCCGAATGGACGGTAGTGCGGTCTGTACTTGGGATACAACTCCATGTACCGCTTGGGAATATGCATATATTCGTGTTTATGATGCTATTTTTGCAAGCACTTTCGAACGCGTTTCCGAAAGCTATAGGAACGCATACATTCTGCCTCACCGTGCATTCTGCCTTATTTCGTTCCAACGAGTTCTCGAACGCTACACGAACGTACACACATTGGACAGTCTATTCTCTTACATTTTATGCATTTTCGTCTCTTTAGTTATTTACTTTACATTATGCACTTAATTATTTGCGCTTTTACCGTTATTATAATTTGCATTACCGTACTTCATTGATTAATATGCTTTTGGAATTATGCATTCGCTTTCATTTATATTTATGTTTATGGGTGTGCAAACTTATGTGTTATTTGAGATATCTTGCATGTGCTGCATAAGACTTGGTTATATCATTGTGTAAACCCGTTCACTATACTGGCATAAGTAATGGACCATTCCGAACCCAACGATTTGAGGTCTTCCCTTGCGAGGGGTGAGTGCGGCCTTAAATCATTTCCCAGTTCACATTGGGTGGCGACTACTTTATTCTCCGGTTTAGTCCCATGTGGGCTACTATGTACTCCCTACGGGCCGCTCCCCCGCGGGCTACTCCGTACTCTCTACAGGCCGCGAGCCTGGACAGTTTCGCTTCGCTCATATAGTTGGCGACTCCACTAGGGATAGAGAATCGGCCCCAAAATAATGCCATGTAGTGTCCATGACTTTGACTTTGGTTACCCAAGTCTCATATATTTTACATACCATTTTTACCCCGATGGTGTCATGTTTAAGAGGAGATTAGTATAGTTGATCAGAGTTAAAAAGTCAGAGGCTAATGGGGATAGGGTGACATATTCCCTGCCGGTAGCATCTCCGGAAAGTGGATGTTACAGTGTTTGGATCTTCAAGTGCACCACCCCCAAACTGCACCCACTGTTGAATCATCTGAATACATCCCTTAATATCAAATGTGTTTGTGGGCAGGGATGGCAGGAGAATAAACCGTCAACCACAGGGATTGTCCTATCCTGAATGGGAATTGGTGGTGCTTCTTCCAAGGGTTTTGGTTCTCGATTGTTCCAATTAAGCTGTGCCACTTTGTCTTCTCGTCTGTCCCTTCTCAACTGTTAAAGGGTTCTCTCGATTTCTAGGTCAAGCGGAAAGAGTTCACAATTTTGGCTTCTTCTCATGTAACTGCCCAAAAACCTGAAACAAAATTTAGATTAAAAGAAAAACACTTAGGTAACAAGTAAAGTATATAGTGTCAAAATTAATAATGAAAGATAAAATATGTCCATGGCAACAATGCCACCACTGATGCTCCTTTAATCCCTCCCGAAAATGTTTTTGCCCTTCATCATAACTTTTTTCTTTATTTTCTTTTTATGGGTAATCCTGAAGGAGCCCAATCTACAAATTCAAACTTTAATGAAGACTAATTTTTTCACATTCGCATATATTTTCCCACACCAAAGCACACACCGAACAAAGATCTGATGCAACTTTCACTTTATCTCTTAACATGTTGAACTAATCAACATTAACAATTACTTGGTAAATGTATTCAAATTAACTCCTCTAACCATTCCCCGAAGAGATCTTGCCTAGAGCATGAATACAGACGCCCGAGCTCATTACACCACAAATCTGACCTTTTGACGTACTTCTTATACTTAGAAGATTCTGAACCCTTCAAAAATATCTCTCAGTATTGGGTATCTTCAACTTGACCATCTTCAACCCTTCCCAAACTGACCAAAATCATATGGGATGCTGACCCAGTGGCTCTCAAATTTGCTGCTGTAGTTTTACTGTAGTATGGTCATAGAGATGTCCCAACTTCATGTTTATGTAATAGAGCTTCAGTGGCACATACCTGACCCCGAGTCAATAATGAGCTTGGGCACAAGGGAATTATCCATCTTTGTGCCATTCAGATAAGGTCATGGGGACCTCATGCTAATAAACTTATCAAGGCCACATATCTGATCCCGAGCCGATAATAAACCCTGAAACAAAGGAATGATTTGTCCTTGAGCCATTCAAATAACATAGATATGGAGGAGAAACTCTAACCCCATCCCATTGAGCACCGCAAGGCCTCAGTGGCACATATCCGACCCTGAAATGATAAAAAACTTGACCATAAGGGAATAATCTCTCCTTATGTCATTAAAATAAGATCATGGGTGAAAAACTTCAACCCCATGCCAATGAACGTACCTGATGAGTGGTAAATATATCATTATTTCCCACTCATTTGACCTAATATTTTATATAGTTTCTTGAGTTTTGTGAATATTTTGATGTGTTTGGTGTTATTTTGTAGATAAATAAAGTTTAATGACTCTCTGGAGGTGATTTGGGGCTAAAACAGTGAAAAAATGACAAAAAGATAAAAATGTAATTATTCGCGTCGCAACACGACCAGCGCGTCGCGACCACAAACATCCACCCGGAGCTGCTAAAATGCACCGAGGACACGTGTCACCATCTGAGAAGTCTACTAAAATGCGACGTGCTAACGTGCGCCACTTGCTAAAATGTGTCATGCTAACGTGCGCCGATCTTGCTAACGTGCGCTGATTATGCTAACGTGCGCCAGGGACACGTGTCACCATCATATGCTACCGACGCTCATCATTGAAAAATGCGTCATTACTGATGTCAGCATAACGTCAGTGTCACGGCGTATGGAAAATTTATCACGTCGCTATGCATGGCCAATAATTCGAGTCCGCCACATGTCAGCCGATCTGCAAGCCACGCCGCACTTCACGCCGTAAAATGAGGCGCGTCACGATGCGCAACGCCTATCGACGCCTATAAATTCAGCTCGAAATTTCAGTTTCAGATGTACCTTCCTCTATGTAAATCCTTGAGTATATAAGGAGTTTGTATCTAGTTTATTTTAATTTCAGTTCTGTAATTAATTTTTATTTACTTTCTTTACTTTTTCAGTTTTTACTATTCAGCTATGAGGAGATAACTTCCCTCTGCTATAGTGAAAGGTAAAGCTTTTATTATTGCTATATAGATTAATCTCCCTTAATTATAATATAATAACTGCTTAAAATCTGACTTAATGAAGATACCGCTATATTGGTCGGTTAGTAATTATTCATAAACTGGTTTTAACCTAACTAAGCATAAATACCGCCTGGTTGGTCAGTTGGTAATTAAATATTAATTTGACTTAATCAGGTTACCGCCTATATGGCTGGTTGGTAATATCACACAAGTTAATATATTATATTAAGGGAGATATCTAAAATAGTAGTAAAAAAAGTGGATCATATAGCCCTAGTATTTTATTTTATTGTATTTTTCTTTATTTACTTCCAGCATTTTATTTTTCAACAATTTACTTTATGTCTTTTATTTTTAAGCTTTTACTAGTTATGTGTCGTAGCTAAACCTGTTATCTGGGGTTGTGAAGAATTCCAATATCACCGGTTTATAATGAGTTATTTTATAGTTTGGGTAATATAATGGTTTACTTATTAAGTCTTAAACTTAATGCTTCTTGTTAACTGGCCACTAATAAGATTGATCTGGTAAACTTAAAATAAACTTGACGAAGGAATTTTAGGTTTCAGCCTTAGACTTAATAGCCTACGGTCTTCTTTGATGATAGATAACCCTTTAATAGATTTCCTTACAGGATAGACGTACACATGTCGGGCGGGGGTAACCACAATTGGAACTTAATCTTAATAAATTCGGGTAACTTGGTTGACATAGACATATGGTTCAATTGGGTTATATTGGGTATTTGCATCTGACCATTAACAGAGGCTTTTGCAGAATTTCATGTTCCAGGTTAGTAAACCAGTATATTATACAAAAAAATTACCACTTCATCTTTTAAAAAAAAAAAAGATATTGGAATAATTCACAACTCTGTATAGTTTTATAAATTTGAATTTTCTCAATCTCCTTTTGCGTCTTTTTATTTACTTGTTTCAATTTTAAAATCACCATTCCAATCAATACAATCAATCCAATAGATACTAGTAATCATTTGGCCTCATAAAATTAATAGATTAGGTATTAAGTACTCGTGGGATCGATACTTTATATACTACTTAAATGATACATACGCTTGCGTTATACGCGTGTGATTACGCACCGGTCAAGTTTTTGGCGCCGTTGTCGGGGACTTAGTTATCTTTCACTATTAGTTTTGAGGTTAGATACATTTACTTGTATCTAATTTTTTTTTTACTTATTGTTTTTGTTTTCTTGTGTTTCAGGTTCTCAGACACTACATGAAACGAACCAGAAGCTTTGAACTCCAACCGCTTGACCCAGAAATTGAAAGAACCATCAGACGGTTGAGAAGGGAAAGGCGAGAAGGTCAATAAGCAATTGTTAACATGGAACCTGAACCTTTAAAAGTTGCACCACCAATTCCCATTCGAGACAGAACCATTCTGGTAGTTGACGGCTTCATTTCCTGTATTGTACTTCCTCCCTTACCAGCAAATGCATGTGACATCAAAACATGCATTCAGATGATTCAGCAGTCAGTTCAGTTTGGGGGGAATACAACTGAAGATCATAATGCTCACATCAGTAACTTCCTGGAAGTTTGCGGCACTTTCAATTACAACCAATCAGCTGAATAAGCTATGAGACTGTGTGTTTTCCCATATTCCTTAAAAGATATAGCAAAGGCTTGACTACATTCACTACCAGCAGGTTCCATCACAACTTGGAACACTCTTGCCACCAAATTCCTTGCAAAGTATTTTCAACCAGCCAGAACAGAAAAACTGAGGAATGACATCACATCATTTGTACAACATGACTCGGAAACTCTCTACGAAGCTTGGGAAAGGTACAAAGATTTGCTCCGGAAATTTCATCACCATGGGATTCCAAAATGGCTTCAAGTCCAAACTTTCTATAATGGACTTTCTGGACTAATGAAAACCACGATTGATGTTGCTGCTGGAGAAGCTTTAATGGCAAAAGGAGAAGATCAAGCCTGGGACCTAATCGAAGAAATGTCTAACAATAATTCCTTGTGGCCAATAGAAATGAGCATGATCCAAAGAATTGCTGGAATTTATAAAGTTGGAGCCAATACAGCAGTCAACGCCAAGCTGGATCAGATATGCAAATTCATGGAGACTCTCAGCACGCAAAGCAATATTGGATCCACAAGTTCACCATATGGAGGAGCACCAGAACCAAACCAACTTGAAGAGACGGTGAATGATGTCACCAATTTCAACAGACAGAGGAACAATCCATATTCCAACACCTACAACCCAGGGTGGAGGAATCATCCCAATTTCCATGGAGCAACAATTCAGGGCAAAAGAACTATCCACCACCCGAATTCCAACAGCAACAAAACAAAGGCCAGAAGTTTGAAAAAGAACCAGAAATGAAAGAATGGATTGCAGAGATGTTCAAAAAGTAACAAGCAGCATATGATGCTATTTTTCAAAGTCAATCTGCTTCC
This sequence comes from Zanthoxylum bungeanum, assembly GCA_019454045.1. Taxonomy (NCBI): domain Eukaryota; kingdom Viridiplantae; phylum Streptophyta; class Magnoliopsida; order Sapindales; family Rutaceae; genus Zanthoxylum; species Zanthoxylum bungeanum. The sequence continues at coordinate 249,727 of SKCR01027588.1, read as the reverse complement.
ATCAAAGCACTGGAGAATGAGATTCGACAACTAGCTAATGCTCAGAGTTACAGACCGCCAGGAAATCTTCCCAACAACATAGAAACAAATCCAAGGAACCGAGAGAAGGAGCAATGTCAAGCCATCACCTTGAAAAGCGATACAGAAATCAATAAAGATGTTGGAATTGAAGCATCCATTGAAGAAATTCCAAAAGATGCAGTTCTACAGATGGAGGAAAAAGAAGCAAAGAAAAAAGATCAAATCACTCCACCTCCACCTTTTCCACAGCGTTTTCAGAAAAATAAACTGGACAAACAGTTTGCTAGTTTCTTGGAGGTGTTCAAAAAGCTGCACATCAACATCACATTTGCAGAAGCATTGGAAGAAATGCCCAACTATTTCAAATTCATGAAAGACATTCTTTCACGAAAATGAAGATTAGGAGATTACGAGACAGTAGCATTAACAGAAGAATGCAGCGCCATCATTCAGATGAAACTTCCCCCGAAGTTGAAAGATCCTGACAGTTTCTGTTGGACAATTATGACCCATAGCATCACTATTTGTACATAACATGGTGTTGTTGTACAAATTAATTATGTGACAAAGGAAATTGCTCTTTTATCATTTGTAATTAGATTACCGGGATATATAAATGATAAAAGTCCATATGATTAGTACCAGATTAATAAGATATGAGACAATATTAATCCACTAAGGTTTAATCATTAAATATCCATAGTCGTAGTATTATCGAGACTGTACATCGATAATGCGGAATAGGCTAGTATTACACTTGTACGTGTTATGGAAGCGTAACGACATAGTTCTCATATATTTGGGTATATGATACTCATGCAAGTGTAATAGGAGGTTCTTTTTACCGATGGTACGGAAACAGCTTCGCTCTGGACCCATTGGTAGTATGACTATGTGTCTATGGGAATCCGAATCAGGGTAGGTGTCTTTGGTCTTAACCTGAGACTTGCATCGCTAATACTTTCGATAATAAGTATACTTTGGTTTTGGTCGTCCGGGGCTTTAACAGGTTCTGTGTACGCCTCTTCTTCTGGGTATACTGAGAATTGTAGTGTATTAGGTGTGATGTCAAGATGGAAGTATCACTTCGGTCATATGGAGATGATGATCACGCATGATATGGAACTGATACTCTTGTCTATTGCAGCTATCGGGATAATATGACAAGGTCATGATTATCCGATTATAGAGACTAGTTACCAGAGATCCGATATATGCTTCGTACGGGGCAGACACAATTCCAGCCCCAGGCCTAGCATGTGACATTCGATACTGGATCGTAATACGCAATACTACGTATGCTACGCCTGACAAAGATTACATAATCCTTTAAAGAATATTTCTGGAGAATTGGGTAGGCACGGTGTTTTGCTATAAGCCAACCATGTCTTGTAAATTGGTAAGAACGTGGTACCGGGTACGCACGTATTTGGATAGTCCGATAACCGTATTTACTGCCAACATATCCAGAGATCTCTTGGGTCGCCTCCAAAAGATTCACCGATGATGTTTGACTCGAACAGAATTAATCTGGGATTAATTATGAGAGAGAGAAAATTAATCTGGGATTAATTACGGCAATAAATTAATCTGGGATTAATTAAAAGAGAAAGAATTAATTTGGGATTAATTGCGTCGAGAATTTATATGGGATTAAATTCGTCGAGAAGAGAGAACTCGATTAATTTGGAATTAATCGGTAAAATAAATTTAATAGTTAAATTAGATTTTACTATTTAATTTATTTATTTGGGCTAAAATAATATATTGGATATATTAAATGAAATCGGATTTCAAAGCGGAATTAAATTAGATTTTAATTCTAGCGAACGAATTAATTTAGAATTAATTCGCTAGCGACTTTCGTAATAATTTTGCTAGGCATTATTATTTAATTAAATTGGATTTAATTAAGTCACAACGGCAAATTCGTTTAATTCGGAATTAAGCGAACCCGAGCCCAAGTGAAGTTGCGTGTTGGATTAGCCGACTTAAATTTGGAATTTAAAAGTGGTGGGACCCACTTCACTTACATCACATGTTAGACATGTGATGGAAGTGGTTAGGCATAAAATAATGCGTTTGATTTGTTGAAAGATGGCATGGCTTTACTTATAACACACTCAAACTAAGAGTGGCAGTTTAGCCCGGCCCGGGATACGAAAGTCCCAGGTCGGGCCTTAGAAACCGAGCCCGGCTCAGGCCCGGGCCGGGCTCGATGATTTAAGCCCGGGCTCGGCCCGGCCTGGGCTTAAAATAAAAAAAAATATTTTAATTATAAAATATATATATATTTATATAATAAATTTTTATATTTATAATTTTTTATTATAAAAAATTATAATTTTTCTTATAATTTTTGTAAGATAAATAATAAATATTTTTATTTATAAAATATATATATTTATATAATAAATTTTTGTAATTTATAATTTTTTATAATTAAAAAATCGGGCCCGGGCCAAAAAAATTTTGGTCGGGCTCGGGCCGGTCTTATCAGAGCCCGGCCCATTTCCATCCCTAACTCAAACTTATTCCAACACTAAAACTCACTATATATTAATTTGGTCCACTTTAGAAGTGCAGATTTTACTATTCACAGCAACCATCTCTCTTCTCTTTCTCAAATGGGCGTGACTTTCTCTTCTCTCCCATGGATTTTTTCTTCAAAATTTTACATAACTAGCACTTTAAGGAGTCAAATGAAGGTGATAGGGAGACTCACCCGAGAGTTTGGAACTCGATCTCAAGCTCCGAAGCTTCCAACACATCCAACAAAGAAGGAATTTTTGAAATCTCATCAACCAATCAATGTGAGTATTCAGCAACTCTCTTGATAATTTACATACAAATCACTCTTAGACGATCTTGGCATGTTCTAGGAACACTAACAATGGTATCAGAGCGATCTAAGCTTGATTTGAAAATCTAGGGTTTTAAACTTTAATTTGGGTTTTTTGTGATTGGAGCATGAAATGCCTAAATTGATTGTTGGGTTATGTTTGTATAATGTTGAATTGGATTTGTGCATTGTTGGATTTGTGAAATATTAATTACATCAAAAATCCTCAAATCCTAAGCATGGCTGAAAATTACCCCTAGGTTGCTCATGGTGATTTTTTGAAAATTAGCAATTGGATATGTTAATTGGCATGAAATGTATGATAGATGTTGATTTAATTGGATTGAAATCAAATTGTATGATAATTTACTTGCCAAAACCGTGAGTATGAAGCATGTAATGAATTGTTTTGCTTCAATTTATGTTGGACATGAATTGGAATTAAAGAGCATAATTAATTGGATTAATTAAATATTTTGGAAACATTAGGTTAGTTAATTAATTGTGTTAATTAAACTTGAATTAGATTAATATGAAATTTGGAATGATATTAATTTAATTTATTGTATTTGGGCTTGGTTGGGCCAAGTTTGGTTTAGGATAATTGGTTGGATCCAATTGGGCCTAAAACCATTTCCATAAAGTCCAAATATGATAATTGGGCCTTTAAAATTTTAATTGGGCCTAATGGGCCTAGATTGATTTTTGGCATAGGGTGATTCCTAATTGGGTCTTGACATCTTGGGTTTGACCCATAATTGACAAAGCATATGCCTTAAGAATTAATTGAAAGCCCATTGGACTTTAATTGAATAGTATTGGATACTAATTGGGCCTTTGAGACCCATAAAGATTGGATTTGGAATCCAAGTCTAAAAGGAACTATTGAAAGTGTAATTGTTTAATTTGGAATTAAATATTAATTAGTATTGGATACAATTTAAATTGGATTTAAAATTGTAGTTCAATATAATTCAAGAATACGTACTTTGAGTATTTATTCTTAAATGAGTTGGACTCGCGCAAATCAAATCGTTGTTTGAACATTGGATGGTCACTAATCGAAGATTAATTAATTGGATTAGATTGATTGATAACATGCTTTGTGTGAATACTTGGATGTATGTATGAATAATGTATATCAGATGGATATTAGAAGGGTGAGGGAAATTTTGGAAATTGTTGTAATAAATTTAGAATTTATTAAATTGGACATGCGTGTCCAGCCTATTACCTCTTTTCTCATTGTATTTCTCTTATCACCTATTCCCTTCAATGTAAATGAGGTTTCTTTAGAAGTATTCTGTAATTGGGTAGAAGTATGAATAGTGCTAGCGGGAGAGAGGAAAGAGAGAAATTTATTCTATGAACAATTTGTTGTATATCCATCTACATATCATTATTAATTTTATCGCGTCTTATTATACTTTTAGAATGCATGCTTAAGGGTGTATGATGAGACCTAATTAAAGATTATAAATTGGTTGCCAAATCGCGACAAAAACCCTCATTTTATATTAAGCATTTTCCTTCTATTGAGTGATTCTCTCTCAAGATCCAAGATTGGCATTGGTTTGTTGGCCAAAGTCAAGACCTTTGTCCATCGCGGATATGTTTGAATCATGAAGGCTTTGTTCCATATCGTACGTCTTGGGCAAGTTGTGATTTGTTGGCCAAAGTCAATGTCACTTCTTGTTCATCGGCCTCGATTACGAAGCTTTCCCACTGTCAATGGGTCACGCTTAACTGGTTTCATTAAGCTTGTTGAGCCAAAGCCAAGGCTTAGTTGATTCAGAGGAAAAAGGTTAGGCAATATATTGGATATATTGGCATATATTGGATATATGTTTCGGACTTGGAATTCCACCTACTGGATCTAGGAATTTGATGGGATCCAATTGATCTTAGAGATCTACCTAGTTAAGTTTCATACAATTTGTTGGCCAAAGTCAAGGTTGTGTGTTATTTAACGGGATCCTAGCCCACTAGGAAACTAGGTTTCCCGAGTACTCCACAAAGGGTTAGAGGCTCGCCGAAAAATAGTGGGAGGTAAGTATTAAATTTGCAATTTCGTTTAGATACTTGCCAATACGCGCTCATTTCATTTTTCGTCATTGAAAATTTATATTTATTAGTTGGACTAATATTCAATTGTTGTTTTAATTAAACAGTTGGACTGTATTCAAACTACTTCATTTATAATTGGTTATATAATTGGATTATAGTAATCAATACATTTGAATTTAACCGATCATTTATAGTTGGTTATATAGTTAGACTATAGTAATCATTATATTCGATTGTACCTGAAATCGTTGATTGGATAGTTGGACTATTGGAATCAAGATAACTGAAAGATTAGCGTTTAGGACATAATCCTAGGTGAAAAATGTCTTTAAACGGCTCCAATTTTCAAATTGGGAATAGAACCCCAGGATAGTCCTGGGAACTGAGAATTTATTCTATTTGATAGAGAAACCTCTCGAGCCTGAGCCCAGAGTTGAGCAAATAGTGGAGCATGAGCTTTGGAAGACTCATGTGGATGATAACTTTAGTGCTAAATCTGTTATACACGCCGCAATGACTCCTTAATTTCTTCGTCAGAACTAAGGATTAGATCCTTATAGTATGATTTTGAAATTGAAGGATCTTCATAGATCTAGACTTAGATCTTAGAAGTACTGATTGCAAAAGATAACTCTTGGAGAGTTAATGGCTATGCTCAATGAGACAGAGCCAGAGCTTGCAAAAGGGCAAGAAGCGCAAGGCGCATCTTACTTCAACATCCCAGAAGGTCAAGGCTTGGCCAAAGGCTTCTGGGGATGTGGAAAAAGGGGCAAAGGCTAAATCATCACAGTCTTCTAGGAAGACAAAAGACATATCCCAAGATGTCTGCCTAAACTATGGTAAACTAGGTCACTGGAAGCGTGACTGTCGTATGGACAAGGCAGACATGAAGGAAGTGAAGACGGGCAAGGCTCCGACTTCAAGTATGTTTGTCATAAACATGTTCACTACTGGTTTCAAAATTGGATTTTTGATACTAGATATGGTACATAAATATGTACTGATGTGCAGAATCAGCTGATTAGCAGGAGACTGACTTTAGATGAGATCGACCTGCGAGTCGGAAATAGGACATGAGTCGTTGTTTTGGCCGTAGGAACCTAAGTTTTGGAACTGCCCCTTCGGCATGTACTTAAATTAGGAAACTGTTATAATGTACCTAGTTTGACTAGAAACATTATCTCTATATCTAGTTAACCCATTGTGGGTATACCTTTATGTTCCAGAACACTGGGTGTTTTGTTTATAAAGATGATATTGAGATATACACATTAGATGTGAATAATAGTACTTATATTTTGAATATAAATAAATCTCAAACATATAACATGACAAACAAATGGCTCAAACTGAATTAATCAGATGAGACTTATTTGTGGCATTGTTGTCTGGGACACATTAACAAGACTCGTATATCCACACTTTCGAAGAATGGATACTAGGACGGATTTGATTCTAATTCAAATTATGTCTACGAATCTAGTTTATTAGGCAAAATGCCTAAAACACCTTTTGCTTGGTAAAAGTGCAAGTGCCACCGATCTGGTAGGCCTCGTTCATGGTGACGTAAGTGGGCCCATGTCTAGCTAGGCTATAGGTGGATATGAATACTTCGTAACATTTACGGATGTGGCATCGCGTTACGGTTATGTGTATCTTATGAAACACAAGTTGAAAACTTTTGATATATTCAAAGAGTTTCGACATGAAGTATAAAAACAGACCGGAAAAAGTGTTAAAACATCACGATTGGAACATGGTGGAAATACTTAAGCAATAAGTTTCTCGATTATTTGAAAGAGTATGGTATTTTTTTCATAGTGGACTCCTCCCGGAACACCTCAATTTGACGGTGTGTTCGAACAGAGAAACCGAACTTTGTTGGACATAGTAAGGTTAATGATGAGTCGCTCTGAGCTACCATTTTCCTTCTGAGGATACTCATTGAACAATGCAATATTTATTTTGAATAAGGTTCCATGTAAATCTGTTACACAGACTTCATATTAGATATGAATATGAAAGAAACCGAGTTTCTCATTCCTGAAGATTTGGGATGCTGGGCATATAATTGAATGTTTGGATGATACCAAACTAGAACCCAAATCGGATAAGTGTCTATTTGTAGGTTGTCATAGGGAAACCAAAGTATAGTACTTATACAACTCACTAGAGAACAATGTAATTGCTGCTCTCCATGCAGTTTTCCTAAGAGGAACACCTATATGCAGTGGTAAGTGGGAGGAAAGTAAAACTCGATGAAAATCGGAGTAATACTGTTCCAGGCACCGAATCCGCATGGAACACCAACAGTTCATCAGGGATGAAACTGTACCAATAATCTTCGAATACACAAGAACCATGTAAATTGGAGAGAGTCAGAAAACAACCTGGGAGGTATGGGCTTCTGATCTCACCTCATGTAGATGTCAATCTTATTGAGGAAGATAAACCGGCTACGTATGAGGAAGTGATACAAGGCATCGACTCCTTTCATGGCAAAGTGCCATGAAGTCTGAAATGGATTCCATGTATACAACCAAGTTTGGACACTGGTTGATGTACCAGAAGGCATTGTACCTATTGGTACTATATGAGTCTTCAAGGAAGACATACATGGATGGCAACATATAAATGTATACAGCTAGGCTTATACATAAAGGGTATCGTTAACGACATAGTGTCGACTATGACGAAACCTTTTATCTATTGTCATGATTAAATCCATTTGGATAATGCTTGTTAATGCTGCATATTTCATTTATGAAATATGGCATATAGACGTCAAAACTGCTTTCCTAAACGGAAAACTTTTGGAGGATGTTTACAACATCCTGACGATTTTGTTGTGCCAAAACATGCAAACAAGGTTTGCAAGTCAAATCGATCCATTTATTGATTGAAGCAAGCATTGCGTTCTTGGAACCAGAGTTTTGATGTAATCATAATGGTATATGATTTAATTCAAAACAAATATAATTCTTGTGTATATAATAAGGTTGGTGGGAGCGCACTAACAATGAATGTCCTATAAGTTGATGATGTATTGCTTCTTAGCAATGACATTCCCATACTATAATCGGTGAAAGCTTGGCTTTCATGAAAATTCTCCGTAGATTACTTAGGAGAGACAACCTTTATTCTAGGAATAAGGATCTACTGGGATAGATCTAAAAGTTGTTGGCACTCTCTGAGAACTCGTACATTGAAATATATATACGCGACCTGGTGTTTCATATGCTTTGAGCATATGGAGTCACAATCAGGCCAATCCATATGATGGTCACTGTATTGATGTTAAGAACATCCTTAAGTATCTTAGATGAACTAAGGATGCTTTCTTAAGCTATGGAGAAGGAGAACTTGAGGTGACTGGGTTCACCGCTGCAAGTTTCCAAACTGATAGAAACAACTGTAAGTCGCAATAAGGGTACTATATAGTTTGAATAACGGAACAGTGAGCTGGAAATCTTCCAAGCAAGATACTGTTGCCGAATAAACAACAAAAGCGGAATATTACTGCAGCTGAGGCAGCAAAAGAAGCATTTTGGATCTATAATATTCCTAATTAGATTAGGAGTAGTTATGTTAGCAGCTGAGCTAGGCTACAGCACAGGCTAAGGAACCGCGGTCTCATCAATGATCTAAGTATGTACTTCAACTATTTCATCTTATTCGTAAGATCATACATCATGGCGATGTGATGATCGAATAAATCGTATCAGATGATAACCTTGCAAATCCGCTGACGAAAGCTGTTTCTCAGCAGAAGTTTGAGCAACCTGTACATAGTTCAGGTGTAGGACACTTGAGTGATTGGCTATAGGCCAAGTGGGATATTTTTGGACAATTATGACTCATAGCATCAATATTTGTACAGAACATGGTGTTGTTGTACAAATTAACTATGTGACAAAGGAAATTGCTCTTTTATCATTTGTAATTAGATTACCGGGATATATAAATGATAAAAGTCCATATGATTAGTACCGGATTAATAAGATATGAGAAAATATTAATCCACTAAGGTTTAATCATTAAATATCCCTAGTCGTAGTATTATCGAGACTGGACATCGATAATACGAAATAGGCTAGTATTACACTTGTACGTGTTATGGAAGCGTAACGACATAGTTCTCATATATTTGGGTATAGGATACTCATGCAACTGTAATAGGAGGTTCTGTTTACCGATGGTACGGAAACAGCTTCGCTCTGGATAGACCCGTCGGAATCCCATTGGTAGTATGACTATGTGTCTATGGGATTCCGAATCAGGGTAGGTGTATTTGGTCTTAACCTGGGACTTGCATCGCTAATACTTGTGACAATCGGTATACTTTGGTTTTGGTCGTCCAGGGCTTTAACATGTTCTGTGTACACCTCTTCTGGGTATACTGAGAATCGTAGTGTATTGGGTGTGATGTCAAGATGGAAGTATCACTTCGGTCATATGGAGATGATGATCACGCAGGATATGGAACTGATATTCTTGTATGCTGCAGCTATCGGGATAATATGACAAGGTCATGATTATCCGATTATAGAGACTAGTTACCAAAGATCCGATATATGTTTCGTACGGGGCAGACACAATTCCAGCCCCAGGCCTAGCATGTGACATTCGATACTGGATCGTAATATGCAATACTACGTATGCTACGCCTGACAAAGATTACATATTCCTTTAAAGAATATTTCTGGAGAATTGGGTAGGCACGGTGGTTTGCTAGAAGCCAACCATGTCTTGTAAATTGGTAAGAACGTGGTATCGGGTACGCACGTATTCGGATAGTCCGATAACCGTATTTACTGCCAACATATCCAGGGATCTCTTGGGTCGCCTCCCAAATATTCACCGATGATGTTTGACTCCAACAGAATTAATTTGGGATTAATTATGAGAGAGAGAGAAAAAAAAAATTAATCTGGGATTAATTACGGCAATAAATTAATCTGGGATTAATTAAAAAAGAAAGAATTAATCTGGGATTAATTGCGTCGAGAATTTATCTGGGATTAAATTCGTCGAGAAGAGAGAACTCGATTAATTTGGAATTAATCGGTAAAGTAAACTTAATAGTTAAATAGATTTTACTATTTAATTTATTTATTTGGGCTAAAATAATATATTGGATATATTAAATGAAATCGGATTTCAAAGCGAAATTAAATTGGATTTTAATTCTAGCGAACGAATTAATTTAGAATTAATTCGCTAGCGACTTTCGTAATAATTTTGCTAGGCATTATTATTTAATTAAATTGGATTTAATTAAGTCACAACAGCAAATTCGTTTAATTCGGAATTAAGCGAACCCGAGCCCAAGTGAAGTTGCGTGTTAGATTAGCCGACTTAAATTTGGAATTTAAAAGTGGTGGGACCCATTTCACTTACATCACATGTTAGACATGTGATGGAAGTGGTTAGGCATAAAATAATGAGTTTGATTTGTTGAAAGATGGCATGGCTTTACTTATAACACACTCAAACTTATTCCAACACTAAAACTCACTATATATTAATTTGGTCCACTTTAGAAGTGCAGATTTTACTATTCACAGCAACCATCTCTCTTCTCTTTCTCAAATGAGCGTGACTTTCTATTCTCTCCCATGGATTTTTTCTTCAAAAATCTACATAGCTAGCACTTTAAGGAGTCAAAGGAAGATGATATGGAGACTCACCCGAGATTTTGGAACTCGATTCCAAGCTCCGAAGCTTCCAACACATCCAACAAATAAGGAATTTTTGAAATCTCCTCAGCCAATCAATGTGAGTATTCTGCAACTCTCTTGATAATTCACACACAAATCACTCTTAGAAGATCTTGGCATGTTCTAGGAACACTAACAGTTTCACTGTCCTATGCACTATTGGAGAACATTATATCGGTTAGGCTTTGTGTGGTTTAGGTGCAAGTGTTAATTTGATGTTTTTTTCTATTTATAGGAAACTGCAAATTGGAGAAGCAATGCCTACCTCAATCTCTTTGCAACTTGCTGATCGAACGCTCATATTTCCGAGAGGAGTAGTTGAAGATGTGCTGGTCAAAGTTGATAAACTCATTCTCTCAGCAGATTTCATTATCCTTGACATGGAAGAAGATAAAGATGTGTCTATCATCCTTGGAAGACCATTCTTGGCTATAGGTAGAACTGTTATTGATGTGCAAAAAGGAGAACTAACCATGAAAGTGCAGGATTAAAAAGTTACCTTCAATGTTTTCAAAGCCATGAAATTCCCGAGTGATGAAAATGAGGAAGAATGTTTCCGAATTGATGTTGTTGATAGTATCATCCAGGATACTAATACAATTCCCACGGACAAACTTGAAGCTTGCATCACCAACATGACTGACAGCGAGCTAGATTCTGAAATTTTAGAATGTATCAACTATCTTGACAAGCCATTCCGATTCAAATCGACACCACAAGTGGAAAGTCTGGAACTACCGAAGAAAGATCGGATCAAGCCCTCAATTGAAGAACCATCGCAGTTGGAGCTGAAGATACTTCTGAGCCATCTCAGGTGCCAGAGAATGGGAAATATTTGAAGGAGAAATGAAGGACCGTTGCAAAATATTCTAGAAGTGGAGATATTCGATGTGTGGGGGATTGATTTTATGGGACCCTTTGTTCCATTATTTGGAAACCTGTACATACTGGTTGTTATAGACTACATCTCCAAATGGGTTGAAGCAATTGCACTGCCATCAAATGATTCTAAAGTGGTGATCAAATTCCTTAAAAAGAATATTTTCACTCGCTTCGGAACACCTCGTGCAATTATTAGTGATGGTGGCACACATTTCTGAAACATATATTTTGATGAACTCCTATCCAAATATGGAGTTACTCACAAGGTTTCCACAGCTTATCATCCACAGTCAAATGGACAGGTTGAAGTTTCAAATAGGGAGATCAAAAGAATCTTGGAAAGAACCGTTGGATCAACAAGGAGAGACTGGTCTACAAAACTGAATTAAGCATTAAGGGCCTACCGGACAGCTTACAAGACACCCATTGGTATGTCCCATATCGAATGGTGTTTGGGAAAGCATGCCATCTGCCAGTTGAGCTTGAACACAAGGCGTACTGGGCACTGAAGAAGTTGAATCTTGATCCTCATGCTGCAGGAGAGAAAAGAATCCACCAACTCAACGAATTGGAGGAATTCGCCTATAGGCTTATGAGAATGCCAGATTATACAAAGAAAAGACCAAGAAATGGCATGATCGAAAAATAGTGCGCGGATAATTGGAACCAAGGCAGCAGGTGTTGTTGTACAATTCGAGGTTGAAACTTTTCCCTAGAAAGTTGAAATTAAGATGGTCATGTCTATTTGTGATCACTCAGGTTTTACCATATATAGCTGTTAATTTACTGGATCCCAACACCAACGAAACATTCAAGGTTAACAGTCAGCGTGTCAAGCACTACTGGGGAGAATCATTTGAGCGACAAAAAGAAAGTGTCACACTTTCAGATCCAGCCTAACGTTTGGGTAGTCACGTCTAGCTGACGACGTTAAACTTAGCGCTCACAGGGAGGCAACCCATGCAATTTATGTATATATTATGATTTGGTGTGTTTTATTTTTGTGTGTTTAATTGTGTAGGTAAATTCAGATTTCAAGATGGAATAAGCTCTCGCAAATCTTCACAAGCAATTTCCTTCTCTCCCTCAAAAATCTCTGATGAAAGTCTACAAAGCTCGCTTGGAACGGATGAGACTACTGATGAACAAAGGTATTCCTACTGACATTCATTGGATTATTGAAGCACGGGTCCGATTGGCAGGTGAGTCTTCTGACTCTTTTATTTCACATTTGTCTGGTTTAGGAAGAAGCACTTACGCTAAAAAGAGAAGAGCTAAAAGAATGGGTGTATGTTATAAATGTCCTCGTATGTTTTATGATACTCGTTGTCGTTCTTTAGGAATGTTGTCTGATAACCATGAAGATAAGATTAATTTCATTATGGATGGCTTGAGTAAGGAGTCTTTGGATGACATATCTAAAACTCTTGAGACGCATCCCAGTGGATATGTGTATCACGAAATTCGCGAGTTATATACTCAATTTCAAAAAGAAAGACAACAGTTAATTCTTGAGAATCTTACTCTAAAAGACTATGTTTGCCAATTTATAAGAAAATTGTATGGGAAGCTTGTCCCAGACGCATAGACGTCAATCAAGCTGTTATTTTTCTTGTAAATATTATATATCTTTGTCTTTTCCTAATGATTGTGATTTATTTTGTTATTTTCTTTTATTTTCTCTTACAGGATCCATATCTTTTTTGACATTTCAAGATTTATTTTACTGTTTAACTAATAATTGTCATTTGGCAGGTACTAGTGCTATTATTTTTACTTACCATTTTCAGATGTTATAAATTCAACTCATCATTTCACTTTAGAAAGCATCCAGATAAAAATGGAAGCCACTTCAAGAAGACGAGTTGAAAACATCTGTGTGTTTTGCGGTACTAGTAGGGGTGAGCAACGGTTCCGGGTCTACCCGAAACCAATTGGAACCGGACCGAAAATCCGGGTTTGGAACCGAAACCGGTTGTAACCGGTCCGGTTCCGGTTCCAAATACAAGGAATCGGTTGTAACTGATTCCGATTCCAGTTCCAGAATAATCGGAACCGGAATCGGACCATAGAACCGGAACCGGAACCGTATTTCAGAACCGTATTAGATACCCGATTTTGTACCCGAAATTAATACCCGATTATGGACCCGATTACATACCCGATTACATATCCGAATTTGGAACCTTATTTAAGTCATTCCCTAAATCGCAACCCTAATTCTTTTTCCCTAATTCTAAAAGTAGCACTCTGCACTTCAGCAGCAGCAACCCTGATTTCTCTTCTCACTCTCACAGTATCACAGAAGACAAAAGTTTCTCACCACTCAATTCACCAGTTCGATTTCGATCGTTTCCTCTGCGACCTGTTTCCTTCCCAGGTGATTGCATTTTTCCCCTCCTTTGACGTGTAATTAATTGTTTAACCTTGAAAACTATGTTTCTTCCAGCTTGTCAACTTCTCAAAACTAAACGATTCTATTACCTTTAGTCGCTGACTTACTGTTATAAACAGTTTAATTTTTTGTACTTCTGAATCAAGAATGTCTATTTACAATCCCTTCAATTTTGTTTTGCCAAGCAGCATTCTCTGCCATTTTTTCCTGTTTTTCTTGTCATTTCCTCGCATGCTGTGAGTTCATTGTTATATATATTATTTGTTTAACAAAGAAATGGGAAGGTGACAAACCATTAGCAGCCTAAATGCCCTTCAATTATTAGATGCAGATCTGGATCTCTATTATTTGTTTTATTTTTCATTGCTAAAGTACACTGGAGAATTTAACTGTAACAAGTCCTCCTTTTGCAGACAATATCAGATGCAGGCTCCAATGTGTGATTTTGCTTTGATTTATACAATGACCTTCATTGTGTTATAAGATTATCTATAAACAGAGATTAGTATATGTATGGTGGATATAAATTGCTTTCACCAAGGAGGTTTGAGTTGGAATAATGAGTTTAGACTTGGAAAATGATTGGCCTAACTGATATTGCATGCAAGTTCATTTAGCATTTATCATTGGCAATTGCCATAGATGAATGCTTCTCTATGTAAATCAATATATAACTTGAACAAAGTCAGAATTAGGGTTGACTATAATTAGGGTTGACTCTAGTAACACCCAACCAACAAAGTTAGAATTCAAAAAAAAAAATATCTAAAAAGATTTACTTTTGCTTTCGTTCTCTAAAAAGATGTACTTTTGCTTTCATTTCAGGGTTTGCAATCTGGGTTGAGGAGGAAAAAGCAAAAGAATCAGAAAAGGGAACAAGCTGGGTTTTCTCTCAGGTTTTTGTAACAAGTGGCTTGGTTCAGGATCTGTTTGGCTTATAAAATTGTTGGGCAAAAAGTTGAAATGGCTGAGTTTGAATATAGGATTTGAAGAAAATGATAGTTTCAGTTTCAATATATGGTATCTCTCAAGTCTCAAAGATATTCTGAAACCCTGCTTTTGTAGTGTTCTAATTCTGTAAGCTCGGGATTTTTTATTTGCTGGTTGTATTAATGAACAAGATTGAAGATCTGTTTGATGTTATTGCTCGATTGTGTGGATTTCATCTTTGTACGTCTTTCTAATGTTGTTGTCGTTTAATTTTGCATGTTTCTATTCTGATTCATGGTTTGGTTTATGACAATATGATTGCATAAAAAACGGATTAAGTTTTGAAATCTTAGGGTCTTTTTACCTGTATTTGGTCATATCTTTTGGTGAACAAGAAAAATGCCATTGTATTGTGAGAAAATCGTAGGAATAAGGATATAAAGTTTTGATTTTTGCTTATGAACCCTTTTTTCTTGTAACAGTGGAAAGTCTATTTATTTATTATCTTTTAGCAGTACGAACAAAAAAAGTGTATGATAAGAGTATCACGTTGGTGTTTATTCTTCTACTTAATATTAAATCCATTTTGGCTTTGAAGCTGTCTTTAAGATGATATTGCAATTACAATTTGCACTTTATGCAGGACTAGGTCATTCTTTATTTTAAAATGGAGTCTGGGCACGCAGTAGGATTTGCTCCCGAAATAGATATAATGTTTATGCTTTAATTAAAGCAGCAGCCAGCTGAGACATGTTACTGGTTACTGTCAAGGCACTTGGTTCTTTCAGGATGACAATTTACTATTGTTTTGGTAAATATCATCACCATATAGAAAATAGTTGATTACAAATAAACAACATAATTCAAATTTCAAAAGGTTGCGGACAGAATGGCACTGGCAGAACACATTCAAAATTCAATAAATAACAGTTAAGTTAATTGGGTAATTCGGAACCGGACCGGAACTGAATAGGAACCGAATAATAGGGTACCCTATTTAATTGGATAGGTTCTGGTTCCACTTAGTTAGGAACCGATTTTTTCCCGGTAGGTTCCAGTTCTATACGGAACCGAAATCGAAACCGATTTTGCTCACCCCTAGGTACTAGTGTTGGTACTAAACTACAATATGTAGTAGCAGCACAGGAAATGGGTCGAGTCTTCGCTGAAAAGAATATGCACTTAGTATATGGCGGTGGCACTTTTGGACTAATGGGGCTCGTTTCAAAGGCCGTACGGGATGTAGGTAGTTAAGTTCTGGGAATCATCCCAAAACCCTTGGCGGAAGCGAATCTGATAGGACCATCAAACGGAGAAGAACTGATTGTGCCAGGTATGTCTGAACGACTGGTAGAAATGATTAATTGTGTTGATGGTTTTATTGCTTTTCCAGGTGGCTTGGGCACATTGGAGGAAATTTTTACAGTGTTATCTTGGGCGAACCTGAACATACACCAGAAACCACTTGGATTGTTCAATGTTGAAGGATTTTATGATTTTCTTTGTGTGTTTCTTGATGATGCCCGGAGAAATTGGTTCGTGTCAAAACCTTTAAAAGAACTCCTCTTTATTGCCAGAACTGCCCCGGATTTAATTGACCAAATCTTAGCCTGTGAACCACAAATTGACCCTATCCTTTCCAAGATAAAATGGTCCGATGATAATCGTGGTAAGAAGCGTCGGATAAATGTGGATCTTAACCTTTAATTTCCTTTGTAAATGTAGAATTTCAGCTAACCAAGTACTATCTTCTAAACTCATCTTCTACTTTTTAAGACATTGGGGACAATGTCTCATTTAGGTTTGGGGGTGGGGGAATAGTTGATTAGTATATTGTTTTTATGTTGTCCAAAATTTTATAAAAATTCAAAAAAAATTGAAAAATTTTACAAAAATCAAAAAAATATTTTGTGTTTTCATGTTTTTAATTTGATTAATCGGGTGAAATTGATGTGAGATAGCTGTGTAAGGAGTTTCTACTCCTGAGACGTATCTCAACCTATTTCAGAGCAAGTTAATTTTTTGTTTATTTCCTTTTGAATTATTTAATTTGTAAATTCTACATAAAATTGACTAAAATAGATCTTCATATGCTCAGTTGACATGTATTATCAACATACATGGTTACATACGGACATGAGCTATAATTGAAAAATTTGTAATATTCAGTGCTCTAGTTTAATTGGAGGAAACATCTATAAAAAATGATGGGATATAAAAAAAAGGTCTAAGATCCGAGTTATTAAGTTCATATGGGTATTTTAACACCTAGTGGGAGTCACTGACCCAACGCTCCCTACATGGATCAAGGATGTTGCAAAAAAATGTGTATATCAGAAGTCTGAGTAATTAAGTCCGTAGGGGTGTCTTAACACCTAGTGCCCTAAAGCCAACTGGTTTGGGAGTCACTGACCCAACGCTCGCAAAATAGATGGAAGATATTGTATATAAATTAAAAAAAATCAGAAAAATTATTCCATTGCTACAAAAAGGTGTGAATTCTGATAAAACTTTAGGACAAAAATATAACTTTCTTCTCAACTGCACTTGTGACTATTGTGGGCAAAATGAGTTGATTAATATTTTGTTGACTGTGTATATGGAGAATGGTAAATATAATCGGAGAATTTACTTATTCGGTAATTGAGAAAGAAAGAAAACAAATATTGACTTGGATGAGAAGTTTCACCTGATTAGTCACTAACTTCTTTATTCTCTTGTCTTTTTACTTTTGTGTGCATTAATTTCACTATCTTTTTACTTTTATCAAACGTTTGTGGGTATCATTGTTGTAAGCCCTCATGAGACTACAACTCATCCATTAGAGACATCTAAGGGTTTAAAGGCTTGTTGCATACCCTAAATGCAATCGTGATCCCTACGAAAGTGACTTAGTTTAAATTTATTTTAAAGATGTTTATGTTATTTTATTTTGTTATTTTGCTCGAGGACTAGCAAAATGTTAGGTTTGGGGGTATGATGAGTGGTAAATATATCACTATTTTCCACTAATTTGACATAATATTTTGTATAGTTTCTTGAATTTTGTGAATATTTTGATGTGTTTTGTGTTATTTTGTAGATAAATAAAGTTTCAGGACTCTCTGGAGGTGATTTGAGGCTAAAACAGTGAAAAATGGACAAAGGGGAAAAAATGTAATTACGCGCGTCGCAACACGACCAGCACGTCGCGACCGCTAACGTGCGCTGGGAGCTGCTAAAATACACCGAGGACATGTGTCACCATTTGAGAAGTCTGTTAAAATGCGTCGTGCTAACGTGCGCCACTTGCTAAAATGTGTCATGCTAATGTGCGCCAATCATGCTAACGTGCGCTGAGGACACGTGTCACCATCACATGCTACCGACACTCATCATTGAAGAATGCATCATTGCTGACGTCAACGTCGCGACGTAAGGCAAATTTATCGCATCGCGACGCGTGGCCAATAATTCGAGTCTGCCACATGTCAGCCGATATGTAAGCCACGCCGCACTTCACGCCGTAAAATGCGGCGCATCGCGACGCGCAAGGCCTATCGACGCCTATAAATTCAGCTTGAAATTTCAGTTTCAGATGTACCTTATTCTCTGTAAATCATTGAGTATATAAAGAGTTTGTATCTAGTTTATTTTAATTTCAGTTCTATAATTAATTTTTATTTACTTTTTGTAATAGTAATTTACTTTCTTTACTTTTTCAGTTTTTACTATTCAGCTATGAGGAGATAACTTCCCCCTGCTATGGTGAAAGGTAAAGCTTTTATTACTACTGTTGGGTTTTCTAGGTCAAACCAAGATCAAATTAAGCGATGAAAAGTGCGAATACATCAAAGTAAAGTTGCGGAAATACTCACTTTGATCGACTTTACGATGCGTAGAACACAAAAAATTTTATTGCTCCATTGAAGCTCTCGGCCAAGCTCCATTTTGTGCTCCATTTATTGTCTTCAAGCTCCAAGCTTTGTGAATGGACTCCATTCTCATAGATGGGTTTCCCTATCACCTTTGAATGACTCATTTAAGTGTTCTAGCCCTTGGAAAAATTTGCAACAAACTGTTTCCCTAAGCTTTTTGTGATTCTCGGCCAAGCCAAGAATTTTGAGAGAAAAAGGCACAATTGTCGTGAGTGAGGAAGAGGGAGAGAAGATGAAGTTGTGTGTGTTGTGTAATCTAATTACCAAAAATGAAAGTCATATACCAAATGTAATAAAAAATGATATATGTCTTTCAATCCATCACACTTGTGTGTTTAACACACTATCACCTACCACCAACTTCCATCACATTAAAGTGATAAAGTTGACTAGTGATGTGACACATGACGTGACTTGTGGGCCCCACTTGATTCAAAATGCGAGTGGGCCCACAAACACTCCCAGGCTCGAGTTCGCTAATTCCGAATTAACGAATTTTCCGTTGTGACGTAATTAAATCAAATTTAATTAAATAATTATGTCTAGCAAAATTACTATTCACGTCGCTAGCGAATTAATTCTTAATTAACTCGTTTGTCCAAATTAAAATCCAATTTTAATTCCGCATCGAAATCTAATTTCGTTTAATATATCGAATATATTATTTTATCGATTAATTCCAAATTAATCGTTCTCTCTCTTTAAATAGTATTTTATCCCAGATAAAATATCTCCGTAATTAATCCTAGATTAATTTTCTCTCTCTATTAATTAATCCCAGATTAATTATGTTCGAGTCATATGTCATCGGTGAATCTTCGGGAAGCGACCCATGAGATCCTCGGATATGTTGGCAGTAAATCAGGTCGTCGGACTATCCGAACACGTACGTACCTAGTACTACATTTTTACCGATTTACAAGACATGGTTGGCTTCTAGCAAAGCACCGTGCCTACCTAATTCTCCAGAAATATTCTTAAAGGAATATGTAATCTGTATCAGGCGTAGTATACATAGTATTTCGTATTGCGATCCAGTATCGGATGTCACGTGTTAGGCCTGGGGCTGGAATTGTGTCTGCCCCGTACGAAGCACATATCGGATATCTGGTAACTAGTCTCTATAATGAGATAAGCATGACCTAGTCATATTATCCCGATAGCTGCAGCATATAAGAGCACCAGTTCGGTATCCTACGTGACCATCATCTCCATTTTACTGGAGTGATACTTCCGTCTTGACATCACACCCAATACACTACGATTCTCAATATACCCAGAAGAGGCGTACACGGATGCTGTTAAAGCCTCGGACGACCAAAACCAAAGTATATTGATTGTCGCAAGTATTAGCAATGCAAGTCTCAGATTAAGACCAAATACACCTACCATGAATCGGATTTCCATAGACACATAGTCATACTACCAATGGAATTCCGATGGGTCTATCCAGAGCGAAGCTGTTTCCGTACCATCGGTAAACACAACCTCCTATTACACTTGCATAAGTATCCAATACTTAAATATATGAGAACTATGCTGTTATGCTCCCACAATGCGCACAAGTGCAATACTAGTTTATTCTGTATTATCGATGACCAATCTCGATAATACTACGACTAGGGATACTTTAATGATTAAACCTTAGTAAATTAATACTTTCTCATATCTTATTAATCTGGAACTAATCATATGGACTTTTATCATTTATATATCCCAGTAATCCAATTACAAATGATAAAAGGGCAATTTCCTTTGTCACATAGTTAATTTGTACAACAACACTATGTTCTGTACAAATAGTGATGTTATTGTTCATAATTGTCCAACAATCTCCCACTTGGCCTATAGCCAATCACTCAAGTGTCCTACACCTGAACTATGTACGGGTCACTCAAACTTCTGCTGAGAAAATACTTTCGTCAGCGGATTTACAATGTTATCATCTGATGCGATTTATTCGATAATCACATCGCCACGATGTATGATCCGACAAATCAGATGAAATTATTGAAGTATTTATTTGGATCGTTGATGAGACCATTAATTCTTTAGCCTGTGCTGTAGCCTAGCTCAGTTGCTAACAGAACTACACCTAATCTGATTAGGATTATTATAGATCCAAAAGGCTTCTATTGCTGCCTCAGCTGCAGCAATATTCCACTTTTGTTGTTTATTCGGCAACAATATCTTGCTTGGAAGATTTCCAGCTCACTGTTCTGTTATTCAAACTATATATAGTACCTTTATTACGACTTATAATCATTTTTGTCGGTTTGGAAATTTGCAATGGTGAACTCAGTCACTTCAAGTTCTCCTTCTCCATAGCATAAGAAAGCATCCTTAGTTAATCTAAGATACTTAAGGATGTTCTTAACATAAATCCAGCGACTATCACTTGGATTGGCCTGATTGTGACTCCATATGCTCAAAGTATATGAGACACCAGGTCGCGTACATTTATTTCAATGTACGAGTTCTCGGAGATTACCGACAACTTTTAGATCTATCCCAGTAGATCTTTATTCCTAAAATAAAGGTTGTCTCTCCCAAGTAGTCTACGGAGAATTTTCATAAAAGCCAAGCTTTCACCGATTGTATTATGGGAATGTCATTTCCAAGAAATGATATATCATCATTATTTAGGACAATCACTGTCAGTGCGCTCCCACTAACCTCCTTATATACACAAGAATTATTTTTGTTTTGAATAAATCATACACCATTATGATTACATCAAAAAATTAGTTCCAATAACACAATTGTTTGCTTCAATCCATAAATGGATCGAATTAACTTGCAAACCTTGTTTGCTTGTTTTGGTACGACAAAACCATCAGGATGTTGTAAACATCCTCCAAATGGTTTCCGTTTAAGGAAAGCGATTTTGACGTTCAGCTGCCATATTTCATAAATGAAACATGCAGCATTAGCAAGCATTTTCCAAATGGATTTAACCATGGCAACGAGTAAAAGGTTTCGTCGTAATCGACACAATGTTGATAACGATACATTTTCGCTACAAGCCTAGCTTTGTACGTTTGTTGGTTGTCATCCATGTATGTCTTCCTTGAAGACTTAAATAGTACCAATAGGTACAATGCCTTCCGGTACAACAACCAGTGTCCAAACTTGGTTGGTATATATGGAATCCATTTCGGACATCATGGCATTTTGCCATAATAGGGATTCGATACCTTGTATCACTTCCTCATACGTAGTCAGTTCGTATTCCTCAATAAGATTGACATCTTTACGAGATGAGATCAGAAACCCATACCTCCTAGGTTATTTTCTGACTCTCTCCATTTTACGTGGTTCTTGTTTATTCGAAGATTATTGGAATAGTTTCATCCATGATGAACTATTTATGTTCCATTAAGGAATCGATGCCTGAAATAGTATTACTCCGATTTTCATCGAGTTTTACTTTCCTCCCACTTACCACTGCATATAGGTATTCCTATTAGGAAAATCGCATGGCGAGCAACAATTACATTGTTCTCTTGTGAGTTGTATAAGTACTATATTTTGGTTTCCCTAGGATAACCCACAAATTAGGCACTTATCCAATTTGGGTTCTAGTTTGGTATCATCCAAACATATGCCTAGCATACCCAAATCTTCAGGAATGAGAAAACCCAGTTTCTTTCATGTTCATATCTAATATGAAGTCTGTTTAACAGATTCAAAATAAGTTTTGCACTATTTAATGCGTATCCCTAGAAGGTGGTAACTCAGAGCGACTCATGATTAACCTTACTATGTCCAACAATGTTCGGTTTCTCTGTTCGGACACACCGTCAATTGAGGTATTCCGGGAGGAGTCCACTGTGAAAGAATACTATACTCTTTCAAGTAATTGAGAAACTTATTGCTTAAGTATTTTCCATCACGATCTAACCGTGACGGTTTAATACTTTAGCCGATCTGTCTGTCTACTTCGTGTCGAAACTCTTTGAATTTATCAAAAGTTTCCGATTCGTATTTCAGAAGAAACACATAACCATAACGCGATGCCACATCCGTAAAGGTTACGAAATGTTCATATCCACCTCTAGCCTAGCTAGACATGGGCCCACTTACGTCACTATGAACGATGACTAACAGATCGGTGGCACTTGCACTTTTACCGAGTAAAAGGTGTTTTAGGCACTTTGCCCAATAAACTAGATTCGTAGACATCATTTAATTAGAATCAAATCCGTCCTAGTACCCACTCTTCGAAAGTGTGGATATACGAGTCTTGTTTAATGTGTCCCAGACAACTATGCCACAAATAAGTCTTAACTGATTAATTCAGTTTGAGCTATTTGTTTGTCATGTCATATGTTTGAGATTTATTTATATTCAAAATATAAATACTGTTATTCACATCTAATGTGTTTATCTCAATATCATCTTTGTAAAATAAAACACTTTAGTGCTCTAGAATATAAAGGTATACCCGCAACGGGTTAAACTTAGATATAGAGATAATATTTTTAGTCAAACTAGGTACATTTTAACAGTTTCCTAATTCAAGTACACACCCAAAGGGTAATTCCTAAACTTAGGTTTCTACGGTTAAAACAGCGACTCTCGTCCCGTTTTCGACTCGCAGATAAATCTCAACTGAAGTCAGTCTCCTGCTAATCAGCAGATTCTGCACATCAGTACATATCTATGTACCACATCTAGTATCAAAATCCAACTTTGAAACTAATAGTGAACATTTTTATGACAAACATGCTTGAAGCCAGAGCCTTGCCCCGCCTTCACTTCCTTCATGTCTGCCTTGTCCATACGGCAGTCACGCTTCAGTGACCCCGTTTGCCACAGTCTAGACAGACATCTTGGGATATGTCATTTGTCTTCCTAGAAGACCATGATGATTTTGCCTTTGCCCCTATTAGAAGCTCTGGCTCTGCCTCCTTGAGCATAGCCTTCAACTCTCCAAGAGTTTACTCTTGGTTCATAATGAACCTGCCCCAGCTTTCGGGTAGAGACTATAAGATAAAATCTTTAGTAGTCTCGGCCACGTAGGTAATGCCCAGCTTACCTAGCTGATCGATGTCAGCAATCATCTTCGACACCTAGTGCTCGACAAATGTACCCTCTGACATACGCGAGCGTAAGAGCTTCTTCTGCAATTTGTACTTCTAAGATCTAAGAATAGATCTATGAAGATCTTTAATTTCATCATCATGGTACAAGGATCTAATCCTTAATTCTGACGACGGAATTAAAGAGTCATTGCATTAAGTATAAAGGATTGAGCACTAAAGTTATCATCACATGAATCTTCCAAAGATCATGTTCTACTATTTGCTCAACTCCGGGCTTAGGCCCAAGAGGTTGTTCTATCAAATAGAATAACTTCTCAGTTCCTAAGACTATCCTGAGGTACTATTCCTAATCTGAAAAGTAAAGCCGTTTAAAGACATTTTCACCCAGGATTATGTTCTAAATGCTAATCTTCCAGTTATCTTGATTGCTATAGTCCAACTATCCAATCAACGATTTCGGGTACTATTGAATATAATGATTACTATAGTCTAACTATATATAATTAACTATATTTTGATTGGTTAAATTCAAATATATTGATTACTATAATCCAATTATATAATCACCTATAAATTGAAGTAGTTTGAATACAGTCCAACTGTTTAATTTAAAACAACAATTAAAAAATATTAGTCCAACTAATATATTTACGTAATAATGAAAAATTGAAATGAGCGCGTATTGACAAGTATTTAAACGAAATTGCAAATTTAATACTTGTCTCCCACTATTTTTCGGCGAGCCTCTAACCCTCTGTTGAGTACTCGGGAAACCTAGTTTCCTAGTGGGTTAGGATCCTGTTAAATAACACACAACCTTGACTTTGGCCAACAAGCTGTATGATATTTAACTAGGTAGATCTCTAAAATCAATTGGATCTCATCCAATTCCTAGATCCAGTAGGTGGACATCCAAATCCGAAACATATATCTAATATATGCCAATATATCCAATATATTGCCTAACCTTTTTCCTCTGAATCAACTAAGCATTGGCTTTGGCACAACAAACTTAATGATTCCAGTTAAGCGGGACCCATTGACCTTGGAAAGCTTCGTAATTGATGTCGATGGACAAGAAGTGATCTTGACTTTGGCCAACAAATCACAACTTGGACAAGACATGCGATATGGAATAAAACCTTCATGATTCAAACACATCCGCGATGGACAAAGGTCTTGACTTTGGCCAACAAACCAGTGCCAATCTTGGATCTTGAGAATGAATCATTCAATGGAAGGAAAACGCTTAATATTTGTTGAGGGTTTTTCTCGTAATTGACAACCAATTAATTATCTTTGATTAGGTCTCATCATTCACCCTTAAGCATGCATTCTAAAAGCATAATAAGGCGCGGTAAATAAACTAATAATGATATGCGGATGGATATTTAACACACTTTGTTCCTAGAACAAATCTCTCCATTTCCTCTCTCTTGCTAGCACAAATCTTACTTCTACCCAATTAAATAACACTTCTAAAGAAACCTCATTTACATTGAAGGGAATATGTGAGAAGAGAAATACAAAGAATCAAGATGTAATAGGCTGGACACGCAGGTCCAATTTAATAAATTCTAAATTTGTTACAACAATTTCCAAAATTACCCTCACCCTTATAATATCCATCTGATATACATTATTCATACATCACATCCATGTATTCACACAAAGCATGTTATCAATCAATCTAATCCAATTAATTAATCTGAAATTAATGATCATCCAATGTTCAAACAATGATTTGATTTGCGCGAGTCCGACTCGTTTAAGAATAAGTACTCAAAGTACGAATTCTTGAATTATATTAAACTACAATATTAAATCCAAATTAATTTGTATTTAATATTAATTCTTTATTTAATTCCAAATTAAATAATTACACTTTATTAATGAGCCTTTGCGACTTAGATTCTAAATCTAATCTATACGGGTCTCAAAGCCCAATTAACATCCAATGTCAATTTAATTAAAGTCCAATGGGCTTTCAATTAATTTCTTCAGGCATGGGCTTTGATCAATATGGGTCAAACCCAAATACCAAGGCCCAATCAAGGAATCACCCTATGCCAAAAATCAATTTAGGCCCATTAGGCCCAATTAAAATATTAAAGGCCCATTTAATCATATTTGGACTTTATGGAAATGGTTTTAGGCCCAATTGGATCCAACCAATTCTCCTAAACGAAACTTGGCCCAACCAAGCCCATTAAGCCCAAATACAACTTTATAAGCCCAATTCCAAATTAAGCCCAATTCCAAATTAAGCCCAATTAATTTAATCACAATATTCCAACTATCACAATTAAATCAATTTAAAGTGTATAGCTATAATTAATTATTCAAATTAACATTTCCAAAATACCAATTTACATAATTAATCATGCTAATCATCATCAACACATGTCCAACATTATTGAATCAAAAAATCATCTCATTTCCATGCTTATAGCTCACGGCAATTAGAGGGATTTTAAATCCGATTTCGATTTCAATCCAATTAAATCATTAATCAATTTATCTCAAGTCTTTCAATTCATCCAATGATCAAAAAACAAAAATCACCATGACTTTAGGGCAACTACCACATTTGGCCAAGCCAAATTTTTGGGGAAAATTTAATCCAATTCAATTTTCATCAAATTGATCATGCATAACTCTAAGTTATCATCATTCAAGCACACTCAATCAAACAATTTCATCAAAACATGCTCAAATCAATTTTACCCAAATTTTACCCTAAATCAATTTCATGCTTAAAAACCGCTCTGATACCATTGTTGGGTTTTCTAGGTCAAACCAAGATCAAATTAAGCGATGAAAAGTGTGAATACATCAAAGTAAAGTTGCGGAAATACTCACTTTGATCGGCTTTGCGATGCGTAGAACACAAAAAAATTTCTTGCTCCATTGAAGCTCTCGGCCCAGCTCCATTTTGTGCTTCATGTATTGTCTTCAAGCTCCAAGCTTTGTGAATGGATTCCATGCTCATGGATGGGTTTCCTTATCACCTTTGAATGACTCCTTTAAGTGTGCTAGCACTTGGAAAAATTTGCAATAAATTGTTTCCCTAAGCTTTTTGTGATTCTCGGCCAAGCCAAGAATTTTGAGAGAAAAAGGCACAATTGTCGTGAGTGAGGAAGAGGGAGAGAAGATGAAGTTGTGTGTGTTGTGTAATCTAATTACCAAAAATGAAAGTCATATACCAAATGTAATAAAAAATGATATATGTCTTTCAATCTATCACACTTGTGTGTTTAACACACTATCACCTACCACCAACTTCCATCACATTAAAATGTTAAAGTGGACTAGTGATGTGACGCATGATGTGACTTGTGGGCCCCACTTGATTCAAAATACGAGTGGGCCCGCAAACACTCCCGGGCTCGGGTTCGCTAATTCCGAATTAACGAATTTTCCGTTGCGACGTAATTAAATCAAATTTAATTAAATAATTATGCCTAGCAAAATTACTATTCACGTTGCTAGCGAATTAATTCTAAATTAACTCGTTGGCCCGAATTAAAATCCAATTTTAATTCCGCATCGAAATCTAATTTCGTTTAATATATCGAATATATTATTTTATCGATTAATTCCAAATTAATCGTTCTCTCTCTTTAAATAGTATTTTATCCGAGATAAAATATCTCAGTAATTAATCCTAGATTAATTTTCTCTCTCTATTAATTAATCCCAGATTAATTATGTTCGAGTCATACGTCATCGATGAATCTTCGGGAAGGGACCCAGGAGATCCTCGGATATGTTGGCAGTAAATCCGGTCGTCGGACTATCCGAACACGTACGTACCTAGTACTACGTTTTTACCGATTTACAAGACATGGTTGGCTTCTAGCAAAGCATCGTGCCTACCCAATTCTCCAGAAATATTCTTAAAGGAATGTGTAATCTGTATCAGGCATAGTATACATAGTATTGCGTATTGTGATCCAGTATCGGATGTCACGTGCTAGGCCTGAGGCTGGAATTGTGTCTGCCCCGTACGAAGCACATATCGGATCTCTGGTAACTAGTCTCTATAATCGGATAAGCATGACCTAGTCATATTATCCCGATAGTTGTAGCATATAAGAGCACCAGTTCGGTATCCTACGTGACCATCATCTCCATATGACTGGAGTGATACTTCCGTCTTGACATCACACCCAATACACTACGATTCTCAATATACCCAGAAGAGACGTACACGGAACCTGTTAAAGCCCCAGACGACCAAAACCAAAGTATATTGATTGTCGCAAGTATTAGTGATGCAAGTCTCAGGTTAAGACCAAATACACCTACCCTGAATCGGACTTTCATAGACACATAGTCATACTACCAATGGAATTCCGAGGGGTCTATCCAGAGCGAAGCTTTTTCCGTACCATCGGTAAACACAACCTCCTATTACACTTGCATAAGTATCCAATACTTAAATATATGAGAACTATGCCGTTATGCTCCCACAACGCGCACAAGTGCAATACTAGTCTATTCCGCATTATCGATGTCCAATCTCGATAATACTACAACTATGGATACTTTAATGATTAAACCTTAGTGGATTAATATTGTTTCATATCTTATTAATCCGGAACTAATCATATGGACTTTTATCATTTATATATCCCGGTAATCCAATTACAAATGATAAAAGGGCAATTTCTTTTGTCACATAGTTAATTTGTACAACAACACCATGTTCTGTACAAATAGTGATGTTATGGGTCATAATTGTCCAACAACTACTATATAGATTAATCTCCCTTAATTATAATATAATAACTGCTTAAAATCTGACTTAATGATGATACCGCTATATTGGTCGGTTGGTAATTATTCATAAATTGGTTTTAACCTGACTAAGCATGGATACCGCCTGGTTGGTCGGTTGGTAATTAAATATTAATTTGACTTAATCAGGTTACCGCCTATATGGCTGGTTGGATATATCACACAAGTTAATATATTATATTAAGGGAGATATCTAAAATAGAAGTAATAAAAGTGGATCCTCTAGCTCTAGCATTTTCTTTTATTGTATTTTTTTTATTTACTTCCAGCATTTTATTTTTCAATAATTTACTTTATGTCTTTTATTTTTAAGCTTTTACTAGTTGTGTGTCGTAGCTAAACCCATTATCTGGGGTTGTAAAGAATTCCAATATCACCGGTTTATAAGGAGTTATTTTATATTTTGAGTAATATAAAGGTTTACTTATTAACTCTTAAGTTTAATGTTTCTTGTTAACTGGTCACTAATAAGATTGATTTGGTAAACTTAAAATAAACTTGACGAAGAAATTTTAGGTTTCAGCCTTAGACTTAATAGCTCACGATCTTCCTTGAGGATAGATAACCCTTTAATAGATTTCCTTACAGGATAGACATATACCTATCGGGCGGGGGTAACCACAATTGGAACTTAATCTTAATGAATACGGGTAACTTGGTTGACATAAACATATGGTTTAATTGGGTTATATTGGGTATTTGCATCTGACCATTAACAGAGGCTTTTGCAGAATTTCGTGTTCCAAGTTAGTAAACCAATATATTATACAAACATAAAATAATCACTTCATCTTTTAAAAAAAAAATATTGGAATAATTCACAACCCTAGATAGTTTTATAAATTTGAATTTTCTCAATCTCCTTTTGCGTCTTTTTATTTACTTGTTTTAATTTTAAAATCATCATTCCAATCAATCCAATAGATACTCGTAATTATTTGGCCTCATAAAATTAATAGATTAGGTATCAAGTCCTCGTGGGATCGATACTTTTTATACTACTTGAACGATACATGCGCTTGCGTTATATGCGTGTGATTAAGCACCGGTCAGTACCAATGCCTCAATGGGACTTACCAACCCCGAGCCAATGAACACAACAATACCTTGGTGAAACATACCTGACCCCGAACCAATAAACACAATAAAGCCTCAGTGGGACATACCCAACCCTGAGCCAATGATAAACATGGATGCAAGGGAATGATCACTCTTTTTGCCATTCAAATAACATAGCATCGGCGGAATGAATGCAGCCTCGAGTCATTATAATCACTTCACCGCAAGGGAATGGTCCCTCCTTGTGCCATCCAAACAACATGGCCTGGGCGAAACAAATGCAGTCCTGACCCATTATAATCACTTGGCTACAAAGGAATGGTCCCTCCTTGTGCCATCCAAACAACATGTCCTCGGTGGAATGAATGGAGCCCCAAGCCATTACAATCGTGACCGAGACTAACCGGGGGGGAAGAATTTCAACCTTCGGCCATCCTCACGAACATTGGTAGTGGCATCTCATACCAAGTCGTGCAAAAAAAAAACGATAAGTGTAATGAGGACAATGTATCACACTCCGCACAAACCCAAAAAAAAACATCATGAGAGCTGAAGTAACGTCATGCCCAATAATTTTGAACCTTACCATCCAGAGTCTCAATGAACTGAGCTACGGACCTGAGGGGCAGCCAACGCCATAAAGAGATTGTCCTCATGCTGGGCAAAACTCCATGCCTGCAAATGCCATGGAGGCCTCCTAGCCTTCCACGTGCTATGCTCAGTGGATCCAAAATGGGATGGCCAACGCCACGGAGGCATTTCCATTCCTCTTGCTTGACACATCTCGAGGTTGCAAACGTCACAGAGGCCCATGGGCTCTCCCTGTGCTATGCAAACCTGAGGATTTCGTAATATCCCACAGCTGTCTTCAATCCATACATGTTATGATTACAATAAGGCCACAAACACCATGGTGACTCACTTGTTGAGAGTGATATGGATATGTTAGGCGCCAAACGTCACACATGACTTTTGCTTTATTCCCCAAAGGTGCATGTCATTGTGTGTTAACGCTCCATCTCGGGGGTTTGATAATGATACCGAGGATTGATGTTCCACAGGGGGTCGCGCCTTTCCCACCTACCCTACACCTATTGATTTATTCTGATCACGAGTATTTCACAAGAATATTAAACAAGTTTTTCTTATTCAAATAATAAACAAGCAAATGTGAACAAGTTATTATTTATAAAGAGAAAGCACTATCTATATATTTGAATCTATTGTTTTTCTTAAAACTCTTTCAGTGTCATTTTAAGATCTCTATTAAAAAATACCTTTGCAGCATCTATGTGTTATTGGACTTCTTAAACAGGATGTCATCCAACTGCTCTGCTCCAGATGATAGGGATTCGACTTGATGACTTTTGCTATCAACGTTGCCTCACCTTTATAACCTCATGATCGTTATACTCACTGAGGTAGTCATTTTTCACCAAATCATTGACTTGTTCTTGCAAATCCTTGCAATTCTCTATGCTGTGTCCCATTGTGTATGGTGGGCACAATAGACCATTTGATCCCTCTTGTCCACCTTGAATCTCCTCGTTTCTAGTTCAGTCAACACACTTGTCATGTATCTCACAAACTATCTGCAACAAAGACCTGTTGAGGGATCCCCTGGTTCCATCCGGAGACTCCATTGCAACGAGTCTCTGGCCTTGGCTCTTTCCTTTCATGATTTTCTAACCCTACTTTGCTAGGTTTTTTTTCCTAGCCATTTGTTCATTTTCTATAGCGTTCAACCTCTTACCACTTGCAATAAGACCAGAAGATCATAGCTAGACACCTAATTTTCTTAGTGTTTGCTGACCCCACTTTGCTGAGCGATTGTTTTATTTAAAATCTAAAAAACACAATTGTATGACAGATATTTAGTTGTCTTCCATTTTATTATTTTTTCACTTATCAAATAATATTTTACAATATTGTTTTATAAAGCTTTTTTCTCAAACAAAATTATAATACATAAATCAAATGACGATTCAAAAATACATTCCTCTAATGCCCTTATATCATTTCCAATGGGAAACACATCAATTTTAAGGGGCAATCACAATGTTATTAACATTGTGGATGGTACAATATGAACTTGAAATATTATATTTTGGTTATTAATTTTTAATAGCATTGCATTTATAATTTGAGTCTGTAATAAATGGAGTCTTTAAAGATAAATAACTATTTGTAACAAACACTGAAAAAGCAGGCAGCAAGTTAGAATACAATTAAAGAGAAATTTCAGACATCCAAGGAAGGATAAAAGCAGCATTAACTCTCAAGCCTGGCGAAGGCGAAAGCTCTTAGGCAGCCACTGCGAATGTTTTGAGAAACAAGCCTTAGGATTTGTCATCATCAACAATAATCTTGAATTGTAATAACAATAGTATAAAAGTTTGGTGATCCACTTTTAGCCTTAGAAGCACATAAGTAAACATAAAGCTGATAAAAAAGTCCTTGAAAACAAACAAAATAAATGCAAAGATGAAAATTTCCCATTGGTTTAAAAGGATTCAAGGTTTCAGACATCCAAGGAAGGATAAAAGCAGCACAAGCTCTCAAGCCTGGCGAAGGCGAAAGCTCTCAGGCGGCCACTGCGAATGTTTTGAGAAACAAGCCTTAGGAATTGTCATCATCAACCTCCATAACAAAAGTTCACAACCCACCACCTCAAATTAAAACTCAAAACCTAAAATTTACAAATGATTGTAAAGTAATTTTCTTTTAAAAAAAAAAACGATTTTTCTGCCTTCCAATGAACAGCAAACAACGAAAAACAAGACGGCTGACAAAAGTGAATAAGATGGGTAACAATTAAATATTAGGGATTTGTTCATCCCTAAACCACTCTTAATTTCTGATAAAGAGGAATACATAAAGTCCCCAAAATCAAAATTTCCCAAATCATTAAACCCTAATTCGACATAAAACCTAATATGTTTACACACATAACCAAAATCAATAATTTTTCATCGTAATAGAAATGGGAGGCACAAACAAAAAAAAAGAGCAAACAGGCTATGCGTAAAACGCAACCTGGCGATTGCTTGATGAGAGGAATGAGATGGACGATTGTTTGATATATAGAGCGGAGACGGGTTTTAGGGTTTTGAGATTAGGGTTTTGGGAGATGGACGGTGAGGATTTGTTGGATGGAATAATCTAGATGGTTTTGATCTGGCAGGTTTTACTTGGGCTCTTCTGTTTTCAGCCGACTAGAAGAAGTGGAATGGCCCTTCTGAGCCCACGCTTGGAGAGTAAAATTTGAGTCTAAAAGGAAAGATAACTTCCTTTAAAATATGAGTAATGATGATATTCGACCCCTTAACTTATCTCACTATCCCCTATTTTCAATTAATTAATTTCATTAATTTATATAATTATCCTTATTAAAAATAAAGAATTTTTATTTTTATTTTTATTTTTCCTTCTCTTTTATTTGTGCTTTCTCTCTATTTGGGGAAAACCGGACATCCGACACGAAATTGACAGCACCTAAAAGTGGATTCAGAGCCATCATCAGAGTATGATCTCGAGATCGCTTCAGAGTCAAACTACAGGCAGCCCCTTATCAGAGTATGACCCAGAAATTTCTTCCAGAACCCAAATTCAGGACCTCTCGTCAAGGACTGGATTCAAGACCTCTTAATAGAACATTTATCAGACTTGTCTCCAGAAAAAAGGAAAATAAATATTGCGAGAAGAATTAGTCAAGGATGTCAACTCCATAATAACATAAATCCTTTAAATAAGGAATTAGCCAGCAAAATAGTTGACTTTCATTTCATTAAGCTGGACAACCGCCAATGATAGGGAAATTCCAAGATTATAGAAAGGGCCGCAAGGAGATTTGAACAATTAGCCTTGTTTGATGAGAAAAAATGAGGCATTATACCACACTTAGCTGTATCAAAAGAGGATAGCTTGAGCTTTCAATAAAAGAGTCCGGCCCGGGAGGATTAAAGAATGAGACCTAGTGTTGAAACGGTCGAGGCCTCTAGCACTGGACCTAAGAGGGAAGTTGAGGCTGATTGGGTGTTGGTTTCTATTAAGGTCCCAAGATCAATAATAAGCATGAATCAAGTGCGAATACAAATCGAAGAAATTACGGAATACTCACATCGATCGGTTGAGCGACGCGGAGGAAACAAAAAATTCAGATTCTGCCTCTTCACTGGTTCGGCAGTGAGCTGTGTGAAGCTCACTGGTTTGGCTCGGTTTGGGTCCTTCGTCAAGCTCCAAGCTTCGTCGAACGATTCCCGGCTCATGGGTGAACTTCCCTATCACCTTCGCATGTCTCGTAAGTGTGCTAGCACTTGAGATTTTGCCACAAAATCCCACTCTATGCTTCCCACTGCTCACGGCAGTTCACAGCAAACCAAAAGGTTTATTTTGGTCCCTTGGGCGTGAATGGAGAGAGATGAGAGGAAGAGAGAGTTGTTTTGGTTTGTGAAATTTGTGTATCTTATACACTAATTTGAATTTCAAATTCATTTCACATGAATTTGGCTTTCAAAAAGCAAACCATTAAAGCCATAAATGGGATCAACCACTCACATCACTTCCATCAATCATGAATAGTGACTTGAGTCAATCACTCAAAGTGAATGACATCCATCACTTGATTGACGAATGATGTGACGCTAGATGCGACTAGCGATTTGACGCTTGATTTGACTTGTGTGTCGCACTCGAATTCGAAATGCGAATGCGCTCGCAAATAATCTCGGGCTCGGTTTGCTAATTCCAAATTAACCGTTATCTCTCTTTTATGGATATTTTATCCCAGATAAAATATCTCCGCAATTAATCCCAGATTAATATAGAGTGCGAGTCATACGTCATCGGTGAATCTTTGGGAAGCGACCCATGAGATCCCCGGATATGTTGGCAGGAAATTCGGTCGTCGGACTATCCGAACACGTAAGTACCAAGTACTACGTTTATACCGATTTACAAGACAAGGTTGGCCTCTAGCAAAGCGCCATGCCGACCTAATTCTCCGGAAATATCCTTACAGGAATAAGGATCTATATCAGGCGTAGTATACGTAGTATTGCGTATTTCTATCCAGTATCAGATGATCACGTGCTAGGCCTGGGTCTGGAATTGTGTCTGCCCCGTACGAAGCACATATCGGATGTCTGGTGACTAGTCTCTATAATCGAATAAACCTGACCTTGTCATTTTATCCCGATAGCTGCAGCATTTAAGAGAACCAGTCCCGTATCCTACGTGACCATCATCTCCATATGACTGGAGTGACACTTCCATCTTGACATCACACCCAATACACTATGATTCTTAATATACCCAGAAGAGGCGTACAGAGAATCTGTTATAGCCATGGACGACCAAAACCAAAGTATATTGATTGTCGCAAGTATTAGCGATGCAAGTCTCAGGTAAGACCAAATACACCTACCCTGATTTCGGACTTCCATAGACACATAGTCATACTACCAATGGAATTCCGAGGGGTCAATCCAGAGCAAAGCTGTTACCCGTACCATCGGTAAACACAACCTCCTATTAAACTTGCATAAGTATCCAATACTTAAATATATGAGAACTATGCCGTTATGCTCCCACAACGCGCACAATTGCAATACTAGTCTATTCCGCATTATCGATGTCTAATCTCGATAATACTACGACTATGGATATTTTAATGATTAAACCTTAGTAAATAAATATTGTCTCATATCTTATTAATATACCCAGTATTGGCGTACACATAACCTGTTAAAGCCCTGGACGACCGCAACCAAAGTATATTGATTGTCGCAAGTATTAGCGGTGCAAGTCTCAGGTTAAGACCAAATACACCTACCCTGATTTCGGACTTCCATAGACACATAGTCATACTACCAATGGAATTCCGAGGGGTCAATCCAGAGCAAAGCTGTTACCCGTACCATCGGTAAAACACAACCTCCTATTAAACTTGCATAAGTATCCAATACTTAAATATATGAGAACTATGCCGTTATGCTCCCACAACGCGCACAATTGCAATACTAGTCTATTCCGCATTATCGATGTCTAATCTCGATAATACTACGACTATGGATATTTTAATGATTAACCTTAGTAAATAAATATTGTCTCATATCTTATTAATATACCCAGTATTGGCGTACACATAACCTGTTAAAGCCCTGGACGACCGCAACCAAAGTATATTGATTGTCGCAAGTATTAGCGGTGCAAGTCTCAGGTAAGACCAAATACACCTACCCTGATTCGGACTTCCATAGACACATAGTCATACTACCAATGGAATTCCGAGGGGTCAATCCAGAGCAAAGCTGTTACCCGTACCATCGGTAAACACAACCTCCTATTAAACTTGCATAAGTATCCAATACTTAAATATATGAGAACTATGCCGTTATGCTCCCACAACGCGCACAATTGCAATACTAGTCTATTCCGCATTATCGATGTCTAATCTCGATAATACTACGACTATGGATATTTTAATGATTAAACCTTAGTAAATAAATATTGTCTCATATCTTATTAATATACCCAGTATTGGCGTACACATAACCTGTTAAAGCCCTGGACGACCGCAACCAAAGTATATTGATTGTCGCAAGTATTAGCGGTGCAAGTCTCAGGTTAAGACCAAATACACCTACCCTGATTTCGGACTTCCATAGACACATAGTCATATTACCAATGGAATTCTGAGGGCTCTATCCAGAGCGAAGCTGTTTCCGTACCATCGGTAAACACAACCTCCTATTAAACTTGCATAAGTATCCAATACTTAAATATATGAGAACTATGCCGTTATGCTCCCACAACGCGCACAATTGCAATACTAGTCTATTCCGCATTATCGATGTCTAATCTCGATAATACTACGACTATGGATATTTTAATGATTAAACCTTAGTAAATAAATATTGTCTCATATCTTATTAATATACCCAGAAGAGGCGTACAGAGAATCTGTTATAGCCATGGACGACCAAAACCAAAGTATATTGATTGTCGCAAGTATTAGCGATGCAAGTCTCAGGTTAAGACCAAATACACCTACCCTGATTCGGACTTCCATAGACACATAGTCATATTACCAATGGAATTCTGAGGGCTCTATCCAGAGCGAAGCTGTTCCGTACCATCGGTAAACACAACCTCCTATTAACTTGCATAAGTATCCAATACTTAAATATATGAGAACTATGCCGTTATGCTCCCACAACGCGCACAATTGCAATACTAGTCTATTCCGCATTATCGATGTCTAATCTCGATAATACTACGACTATGGATATTTAATGATTAAACCTTAGTAAATAAATATTGTCTCATATCTTATTAATATACCCAGTATTGGCGTACACATAACCTGTTAAAGCCCTGGACGACCGCAACCAAAGTATATTGATTGTCGCAAGTATTAGCGGTGCAAGTCTCAGGTTAAGACCAAATACACCTACCCTGATTCGGACTTCCATAGACACATAGTCATACTACCAATGGAATTCCGAGGGGTCAATCCAGAGCAAAGCTGTTACCCGTACCATCGGTAAAACACAACCTCCTATTACACTTGCATGAGTATCATATACCCAAATATATGAGAACTATGCCGTTGTGCCCTCACAACGCGCACAAGTGTAATACTAGTCTTTTACGTATTTATCGATGTCCAATCTCGATAATACTCTGACTATGGATATTTAATGATTTATCCTTCGTGGACTGATACTGTCTCATATCATTCTCCGTCCAGGAACAAATCATAGGGACCTCCTATCATTTATATATCTAGGCGATCTAATCACAAATGATAAGAGTGCAATCTTCTTTGTCACATAGTTAATTTGTACAACAACAACATGATCTGTACAAATAGTGACGCTATGGGTCATAATTGTCCAACAATCTCCCACTTGGCCTATAGCCAGTCACTCGAGTGTCTGACACCCGAACTATGTACGGTTGGCTCAATTTGCTGAGAAAAGGCTTTCGTCAGCAGATTTGCATGATTATCCTCTGATGCGATTTATTCGATCATCACATCGCCACGATGTATGATCCGAACGAATCAGATGAATAGTCGAAGTATTTATCTGGATCGTTGATGAGACCATTAATTCTTTAGCATGTGTTGACGCCTAGCTCAGCTGCTAACAGAACTATATCTAATCTAATTAGATTTGTTATCGACCCAAATGGCTTCTATTGTCGCCTCAGCTGCAGCAATAACCCGCATTTGTTGTTTATACGGTAATAGTATCTCGCTTGGAAGATTTCCAGCTCACTGTACTGTTATTCAAACTGTATAGTACCGTTTGCGACTTTTAGTCGTCTTTATCGGTTAGGAAACTTGCTACAGTGATCCCAGTCACTTCAAGTTCTTCATCTCCATAGATTAAGACAACATCCTTAGTTCTCTAAGAAACTAACGGATGTTCTTAACATCAATCCAGTGACTATCACTTGGATTGGCCTGTTTGTGAATCCATATGCTCAAAGCGTATGAGACACCAGGTCGCGTACATTTTT
The DNA here is from genome assembly GCA_019454045.1 of Zanthoxylum bungeanum. Classification (NCBI taxonomy): domain Eukaryota; kingdom Viridiplantae; phylum Streptophyta; class Magnoliopsida; order Sapindales; family Rutaceae; genus Zanthoxylum; species Zanthoxylum bungeanum. The sequence goes on along the minus strand of SKCR01027588.1, from coordinate 211,514 downwards.
CAATGTACGATTCCACGGAGAGTTTTCGAAAGCCAAGCTTTCGCCGATAGTTATTTTATGTGAATATCATTTCCAAGAAATGACGTATTATCATTATTTTATAGGACAACCACTGTCAGTGCGCTCCCACTAACCTCTTATATACACAAGAATCATTACGTTTTGAATTAAATCATAAACTATTATGATTACATCAAAACGGTAATTCCAAGAATCTATGTTTGCTTCAATCTAAACATGGATCGAATAACCCGCAAACCTTGTTTGCTAGTTTTTGTACGACAAAACCGTCAAGATGTTGTAAACATCCTCCAAAAGGTTTCCTTTTCAGGAAAGCGATTTTCCCGTTCAGCTGACATATTTCATAAATGAAATACGCAGCTTTAGCAAGCATTATCCAAATGGATTTACCATGGCAACAGGTAAAAGGTTGAATCGTAATCAACACAATGTTGATAACGATACCTTTCCGCTACAAGCCTAGCTTAGTACGTTTGTATGTTCCCTTCCATGTATGTCTTCCTTGAAGACTTATACAGTACCAATAGGCACAATGCCTTGCGGTACATCAACTAGTATCCAAACTGGTTGATATACATGGAATCCATTTCGGACTCATGGCACTTTGCCATATTAGGGAGTTGATACCTTGTATCACTTCCTCATACGTAGTCAGTTGGTATACCTCAATAAGATTGACATCTTTATGAGGTGAGATCAGAAACCCATACCCCAGGTTATTTTCTGACTCTCTCCGACTACGCGGTTCTTATGTATTCGAAGATTATTGGTAATAGTTTCATCCTTGATGAACTATTTATGTTCCATTAAGGATCGATGTCAGGAATAGTATTACTCTGATTTTCATCGAGTTTTACTGTCTTCCCACTTACCACTGCATATCGGTATTCCTCTCAGGAAAACCGCATGGTGAGCAACAATCTAATTGTTCTCTTGTGATTTGTATAAGTACAATACTTTTGGTATCCCTAGGATAACCTACAATTGGCACTTATCCAATTTGGGTTTTAGTTTGGTATCATCCAAACATATGCCTAGCATTCCCAAATATTCAGGAATGTGAAACCCGGTTTCTTTCCCGTTCATATCTAATATGAAATCTGTCAAACAGATTATTATGGAACCTAATTCTAAATAAGTTCTGCACTGTTAATGCTTATCCGTTGAAGGAAATGGTAGCTCAGAGCGACTCATGATTAGCCTTATCATGTCTAACACAATTCGGTTAATCCGTTCGGACACACCGTCAAGCTGACGTGTTCCAGGAGGAGTCCTCATTTGAAAGAATACTTTACTCTTTCAAGTATATTAGAAACTTATTGCTTAAGTATTTTCATTACGGTCTCACCGTGATGGTTTAATAGTATAGCCGATCTGTTTGTCTATTTCGTGTCGAAACTCTAAAAGTTTCTGATTTGTGTTCTTCAAAAGAAACACATAACCATAACGTGATGCCACATCCGTATAGGTCACGAAATATTCATATCCACCTCTAGCCTAGCTAGACATGGGCCCACTTGCTTCACTATAAACTAGGACTAACAGATAGGTGGCTTTTACACTTTTACCAAGTAAATGTGTTTTAGGAACTTTTCCTAATAAACTAGATTCGCAGACTTTATTTGAATATAATCAAATTAGTCCGAGTACCCACTCTTCAAAAGTGTGGATATACGAGTCTTGTTTAATTGTGTCTCTGACAACAATGCCACAATTAGTTTCATCTGATCAAATCAGTTTGAGCTATTTGTTTGTCATTTTGTACGTTTGAGATTTATTTATATTCAAAATATAAATTCTGTTATTCACATCTAATGTGTTTATCTCAATATCATCTTTATATAATGAAACACTTTAGTGTTCTAGAATATAAAGGTTCATCCGTAACGGATTAAACACTGATATAAAGATAATGTATCTAGTCAAACTAGTTACATTATAACAGTTCCCTAATTTAAGTACACACCCGAGGGTAGTTCCTAAACTTAGGTATCTACGGTTAAAATAGCGACTTTCGCCCCGTTTCCAATTCGCAGATAAATCTCAATTGATGTCATTATCCTGCTCATAGCAGATTCTGAACATCAGTATATATATTTATGTATCACACTAAGTATTTAAAATATAATTTTAATACTAGTAGTGAACATAATGTTGACAAACATATTTGAAGTCAGAGCCTTGCTCGTTCTTCAATTCCTTCATGTATGCTTTGTCCAAACGGCAGTCACGCTTCCGCGATCCCGTTTGCCACAATTTAGGCAGACATTTTGGGATATGTCCTTTATCTTCCCAGAAGATTATAATGATTTTGCCTTTGCCCATTTTCAACACTCCAGAAGCCTTTGGCCAAGCCTTGGCCTTCTAGAATATCGAAGTAAGGTGCGCCTTGCGCAACTTGCCTAATTGCAAACTTTGACTTTGTCTCCTTGAGAATAGTCATTAACTCTCCAAGAGTTATTATTGCAATTTTAGTACTTCTAAAATCTAAGCATAGATTTATGAAGATCCTTCAATTTCAGTATCATACTTTAATGATCTAATCCTTAGTTCTGATTCAGAAATTAAGGAGTCTACCGCGACAAGCTTAATGGATTAAGCACTTAAGTTATCATCACATAATCTTCCAAAGATTATGCTCTACTATTTGCTTAACTCCGGGCTTAGGTCTATTATGTTATTTTATCAAATAAAGTAACTTATTATTTTTCCAGGACCATCCTGAAATTTTATTCCCAATTTGAAAATTAAACCATTTAAATACATTTTCCCTAGGATTATGTTTTAAATGTCAATCTTTCAATTTTATCTTGATTTTAATAGTCCAACTATTTAATCAATGATTTTGGTACTATTTATTATAATGATTACAATAGTCCAACTATTTAATCAACTATAATTTAATAGATTAAAATCAATTATATTGATTACTATAATCCAATTATAAAATCAACTATAAATGAATAGTTTGAATATAGTCCAACTATTTATTAAAACAACAATTTAAATATTAGTCCAACTAACATTTAATTCATTTGACGAATGATATATGTTTGAGCGCGTATGGCAAGTAATTAAACGAATATTGAAAATTCAATTCTTGCCTCCCACTATTTTTCGGCGAGCCTCTAACCCTCTGTCGAGTACTCGGGAAACCGTGTTTCCTAGTGGGCTAGGATCCCGTTAAATATCACACAATCTTGACTTTGGCCAACAAATTGTATGATAATTAACTAGGTAGATCTCTAAGATCGATTGGATCCAATCCAATTCCTAGATCCGGTAGGGGGACATCCAAGTCCGAAACATATATCTTATATATGTAGGGGTTTTTTAGGGGCTAAATCCGGTAACCAGCGGAAGCGGTGGAAAATCGTATTTTCGATTTCAAAACTTTTCTCGGATTAATTAAATAAACATATTTATTTAACATTCCAATAATCAAATTATGAAATAAAATTCAAATGATCATATTCAAGTGAATTTACCGAAATGCCCTTACATTGTATTTTGTCCATTTTAGTCCGAAATTGATCTAATCAATTTTGAATGATTCTAAATCATTTCTAATATGAACTTAGCATGTTCAAAACATCAAAACACCAAAAGCAACCAAAAACCCAAATTTGATCCATTTGGCCGAATGCACCAATAAGGTGCCATTTTGTGCACTTTGTCATTTCATGCATCAAAACACATCAAGATGTAATCCAATGTACATGAAACTTTATATGCATCATATACACATCCAAATGCACAACATATATGAAAAGCCCCAAATTTGGAATTGGTCATGAACCCTAATTTTTCAATTTCATCAAATTGGACAAATTAGACCAAATTGGTTAAATCCAACACTTCAATCATCTTTCTTACATCCAATCAAAGTCTCAACACAATGAAACAACTCAAGATCAAATCTAGGTCATCTAAGAGTGGGTCAACAACTCTAGATTAGCAACATGGTTTCCAAAACCTTAAAAGAATGCTTATAACTACAATAGTCACAAACTTCCTTCATCACACATGCTCAACACTTCCATCAAAACTTCCATCAACAAAAACACAAAGAATAAAGAAAGGAATAATCTAAGAACATAATGTTAAGCCTAGATCCTAAGGAACATTTTCCTTTCTAATAGTAAGTTGGAAAAACTTACTAAAATCCAAGCTTTCTTTGATTTTGTCTTTCTTTCTCACAAGCTTCTTTGGCTTCATCAATGGAGTTTTTCTTTAAAGTGTATTAGGTTATCAAATGAAAATGAAATGAAAACAATATATACTTGTTTTACTTTAGCCTTGGCCGAAATTGGCTAAGCCAAATACAAGAAAAATAATTTCAATTTCATTTCACTTTACATTTAGTCAACTTGCATAAATATCTTAATAACACTTTATTAGATATTTAATTAAGTCAACAAATGCAACTAAGATAAATATAACTCTTATATATTAAGTGTATTGGCCGAAATTAATGGAAAATAAAAGAAAAAGATATTTTAATTTTTCAAACAATTTTGAACAAATATCTTAAGAAGTCAAAATCAATTTGACAACCTTTTCCTTTAATGTAAAGTCAAACATTTACACTTACAATCATTTCCTAACTTTATCATTTGGTGATATATTTATATTTTAATTATATTAATCATTTAACAATTAAATAATTAATTAATTAATTAATTAATTAAATACAAATATATCAAATATATGTATTATATTTACTTTAAATATCTCAAATACATATATTGATGATATATGTCAAATACCTTTATTTGACCATTTATTAATGTGTATTTAATAATATCATATATTAAATACAAATACACATAATTAGGAAATGACGGTCCGGCCCGTTCGCATGTATTTTTCGTTTAACGATTAAACGATTTATAAATAATCATCATTATTCATAAATGTTGCTCTAGTGCTCTACGAGTATGTTTCATTATTGACTCTCTAGATTCAGGTATATCCGTCACGAAATCCAATTTCATGTCCATAATCTATCCACCCGTAGATTATGACGATCACGGATAATCTAGCTGAATCATACAGGTCGAGGTCATTGCATACGTATAATCCCTCCGTCACAGGTATCCAGATAATCCCAGAGATATAGATGTAAACGTCAAATCTCTATAGGTATTATCTCGTCGACGTATCTATTAGCAATCTCTAAATAACGCTCGGAACTTACTTCCGATGTATACTGTGGCCACAGATTTAACAGACTGCTAATAATATATGGACTACCTATGCTCTGTACACAGAACTGACGGATCCTATCTTGACACACACAGGATATCCTGAGGATCGATCCACACCCAACGAACAGGCGGAGGTCTGATCTAAATAGATCGGTGACGTGACTGCCATCTAAGTGTGGAGGATGTCTCATACATCCACAGTGGTGTCTCAAGTCGAAGGACCACTATGCTACTCAACCCGAGAAGATTCTTATTGACGTTGGTGTACCATCCATTAAGAATCTTCGGTGAGCCGTTCAGTGTTTATCCATTATAAACACCTACACGTCTATACGAGTCTCCCTAGACTCATGTTCATTGGGATAAACCATCGGACCAAGTCTCGATATACGACATGTACTGGTCTCAACGGATTTGACTAACCGACCCGTGTTAGCAAATCTTGACCAGGAACTATGTTTGATAATATTCATATAGCAGTGACACTTCCCAATGTCAATTACAAACTAACTTTGTAACTGTGTACTGCAATATATATTATCGGGCCTTTGTCTAATATATACATATCACTAAACCACATTTAGTTTCAATCTAATCGTAATCAGATCGAATACGTATATAAGAACAAGAGGTGCAACCATAAATAAGTAATATTATGGAATAAGGGGATGTTCGTATCATGAATTAGACATAAATACGGCCCGGATTGGCGCTCTGAGCACCAACCCCACACTATATGCTAATACATCCAATGTATTACCTAACCTTTTTCCTCTGAATCAACTAAGCCTTGGCTTTGGCACAACAAACTTAGTGATCTCAGTCAAGCGCGACCCATTGACCATGGAAAGCTTCGTAATCAATGTCGATGGACAAGAAGTGGTCTTGACTTTGGCCAACAAACCACAACTTGGACAAGACACCAATATGGAACAAAGCTCTCGTGATTCAAACACATCCTCGACGGACAAAGGCCTTGACTTTGGCCAACAAGCCAATGCCAGTCTCGGATCTTGAGTGAGAATCACTCAATGGAAGGAAAAACGCTTAATATTTTGCGAGGGTTTTTCGAGTGCAAATTGACAACCAATTTATTATCTTTGTTAAGGTCTCATCATCATACACCCTTAAACATGCATTCTAAACACATAATAAAGCGCGTATAAATAAATAATAATGATATGCGGATGGATACTTTACACAATTGATCCTAGATCAAATCTCTCCCTTTCTCTCTCCAGCTAGCACATGTATTACTTCTACCCGTTACACTACACTTTTAAAGAAACCTCATTTACATTGAGGGGAATAGGTGAGAAGAGAATACAAAGAAATGAGAAGTAATAAGGCTGGACACGCAGGTCCAATTTAATAAATTAAATTTTGTTACAATAATTTCTAAAATTATCCCACCCATCTAATATCCATCCGATATACATTATTCATGCATCGCAACCATGTATTCACACAAGCATGTTATCAATCAATCTAATCAAATTAATTAATCTGATAATTAGTGATCATCCAATGTTCAAACAACGATTTGATTTTGCTCGAGTCAAACTCGTTTTGCGAATAAGTACTCAAAGTACGAATTCTCGAATTAAATTAAACTACATCATTAAATCCAATTCAATATGCATTTAATTCTAATTCGTTTATTTAATTCCAAATTAAATACTACACTTTAATAATAAACCTTTTACGACTTAAATTCCAAATTTAATCGTTACGGGTCTCAAAGCCCGATTAACGTCCAACGTCAATTTAATTAAAGTCCAATGGGCTTTTAATTAATTTCTTAAGGCGTGGACTTTTGGTCAACTCGGGTCAAACCGAATAACCAAAATTCATTCCGGGAATTACCCCATAAGCCTAGAAATCAATCTTGGCCAATTAGGCCCAATTAAACTTTAAAGGTCCATTAAGTGGCATTTGGGCTTTATGGATGCGGTTTTGGGCCCAATTGGATCCAAACAATTTTGCCTAAACCCAACTTTGTACAACAAAGCCCAACAAGCCCAATTGCAACACTTAAGCCCAATTTCACAAAATAGGCCCAAAATAATTAAATCATAAAATTCCAAATTCCCAATTTAATTACCAAAGTGTATAACATGATTAATTACCCAAATTAACATTTCTAAAACATCAATATACACAATTAATCATGCTCATTTTCATCATCACATGTCCAACACATTTTGATTAAAATCAAACCCAATTTTACATGCTCAAAGTCTCGGCAATGGTGGGAAATTTATATCCGATTTGGTTTCAATCCAATTAAATCCACAATCGACATAAATCAACATTCCCGAATGATTTCCAATTCATCCAATGAACAAAAAATCAAAAAATTCCAAGACATATAGGGCTCTTATACTTTCGGCCAAGCTAAGTATTTTGGGGAAAAATGTTCCAAACAATTTTTCAACAAATTGATCCAATCAATCATCATATAAAACACATTCAAGCATACTTAATCATCCAATTTCATAATTCATTCTCAAAATCAATTTTGCCTAAATTTTAAGCCCTAAACATTTCATGCTCAAACCTTGCTCTAGATGCCATTGTTGGCTTCTATTAAGGTCCCAAGATAAATAATAAGCATGAATCAAGTGCGAATACAAATCGAAGAAGTTGCGGAATACTCACATCGATCGGTTGAGCGACGCGGAGGAAACAAAAAATTCAGATTCCGCCTCTTCACTGGTTCGGCAGTGAGCTGTGTGAAGCTCACTAGTTTGGCTCGGCTTGGGTCCTTCGTCAAGCTCCAAGCTTCGTCGAATGATTCCCGGCTCATGGGTGAACTTCCCTATCACCTTCGCATGTCTCGTAAGTGTGCTAGCACTTGAGATTTTGCCACAAAATCCCACTATATGCTTCCCACTGCTCACGGCAGTTCACAGCAAACCAGAAAGTTTATTTTGGCCCCTTGGGCGTGAATGGAGAGAGATGAGAGGAAGAGATAGTTGTGTTTGGTTTGTGAAATTTATGTATCTTATACACTAATTTGAATTTCAAATTCATTTCACATGAATTTGGCTTTCAAAAAGCAAACCATTAAAGCCATAAATGGCACCAACCACTCACATCACTTCCATCAATCATGAATAACTTGCGTCAATCACTCAAAGTGAAAGACATCCATCACTTGATTGACGAATGATGTGACGCTAGATGCGACTAGCGATTTGACGCTTGATTTGACTTGCGTGCCGCACTCGAATTCGAAATGCGAATGTGCTCGCAAATAATCTCGGGCTCGGGTTCGCTAATTCCAAATTAACGAATTTTCCATTGTGTCGTAATTAAATGATTACGCCTAGCGTAATCACTATTCACATCGCTAACGAATTAATTCTAAATTAATTCGTTCGCCCGAATTAAAATCTAATTTTAATTCCGCGTCGAAATCCAATTTCGTTTAATATATCAAATATATTAATTAATCGATTAATTCCAAATTAACCGTTATCTCTCTTTTATGGATATTTTATCCCAGATAAGATATCTCCGCAATTAATCCCAGATTAACTTTCTCTCTCTTCTAATTAATCCCAAATTAATATAGAGTGCGAGTCATACGTCATCGGTGAATCTTTGGGAAGCGACCCATGAGATCCCCAGATATGTTGGCAGTAAATTCGGTCGTCGGACTATCCGAACACGTAAGTACCAAGTACTACGTTTATATCGATTTACAAGACAAGGTTGGCCTCTAGCAAAGCGCCATGCCTACCAAATTCTCCGGAAATATCCTTACAGGAATAAAGGATCTATATCAGGCGTAGTATACGTAGTATTGCGTATTTCTGTCCAGTATCAGATGATCACGTGCTAGGCCTGGGGCTGGAATTGTGTCTGCCCCGTACGAAGCACATGTCAGATGTCTGGTGACTAGTCTCTATAATCGGATAAACCTGACCTTGTCATTTTATCCCGATAGCTGCAGCATTTAAGAGAACCAGTCCCGTATCCTACGTGACCATCATCTCCATATGACTGGAGTGACACTTCCATCTTGACATCACACCCAACACACTATGATTCTCAATATACCCAGTATTGGCGTACATAGAACCTGTTAAAGCCCTGGACGACCACAACGAAAGTATATTGATTGTCGCAAGTATTAGCGGTGCAAGTCTCAGGTTAAGACCAAATACACCTACCCTGATTTCGGACTTCCATAGACACATAGTCATACTACCAATGGAATTCCGAGGGGTCTATCCAGAGCGAAGCTGTTTCCTGTACCATCGGTAAAACACAACCTCCTATTACACTTGCTTGAGTATCATATACCCAAATATATGCGAACTATGTCGTTGTGCCCTCACAACGCGCACAAGTGTAATACTAGTCTTTTACGTATTTATCGATGTCCAATCTCGATAATAATCTGACTAGTGATATTTAATGATTTATCCTTCGTGGACTGATGCTGTCTCATATCATTCTCCGTCCAGGAACAAATCATAGGGACCTCTTATCATTTATATATCTAGGTGATCTAATCATAAATGATAAGAGTGCAATCTCCTTTGTCACATAGTTAATTTGTACAACAACACCATGATCTGTACAACTAGTGACACTATGAGTCATAATTGTCCAACATTGGGAAGGGTCTTACCTGATCCAGAAAGTCTTAAAAAATAGTGGTCTGAAGGCTCTGACATTGAATGTAGAAATCGGGGGTCATAGTTTTGATCTGTGACCCCAGCCACTTCATTACAGTTGTCGAGACCTCTTTGATAAACTCTGTCAAACATGATCCTTGACATGATCTTCCTAACCCAAGCGATAGCATCTTGCGATGTTCATTTGACTAATGGTATTATACTGGGCATTGGATTGGGTAAGAATGAGCTCAAGCTCGGCCCGACGACTATCATATGCCCCTTGGAGCTGATCCTTTAGCTTAGACACCTCCGGCCTCAAAGCAATATACCAATAGCAAAGTCTTCTCAATGCTTCCGGGTCACGACCAACTCTTACAAAAAGGTAGCACGTCAAAAGAAAAGGAAAGTATGAGAAATAAAGCAGAAGTTAGAAATTCCATAGGTGAGAGCACTACATACCGAAACTTCTCCCTTTCACCAATAGTCATGGCCAGCTTCGCACAATGTTCATGATTCTGAATTTTCAACTGGACCAACTCCTCCCTAGTTTCCACAAGTTCTGATTGGGCAACGCCCAGAACGGATGAGTCTCTCTTGCGAGCCTCAGCATCATATTCCAATTCTTTTTTTCATCGACTCTATTACTTCTGAGGCCTTGGCCAGCCCATTTCGAGTCTCCTAAGGTGATCCTCTGCTACTTGAAGTTGTTGGGCTGCACATATAGCATTAATCCTACTGAATTGCAAGATTCCCTAGCTTATGGTCGGAGCTTGGAGTAGCGAAATCAAACTCCACTGCACAGAAAAGAAGGAGACGATGAAGCGCACTAACCGCAACAAGTTTTGCAACCATCGGTATCAAAAGCAAGGATAGATCCTGGGTATAGCAGTGGCACAAGCGATACATCGGAGAATTTAAAGGATTTTCTGTGTTATTAGGTTTTATTTTACTAGGGTTTTACTATGTTTGGGTAGACTTAGGGTTAGCCACCTATGTCAAGGGGCATTATTTATTGTAATGAAAACAACATATCTTTTAATAAAAATTACTATTTTCTTGAGACTTGAGTAACCATCAACTTGTTCTCATCGACTTTGGCTTATCAAAGGCTTGCTAACCCTTTGTGGCATCCCCTTAGCACTCTAGGTTTCTGTTGCTTGCTCTTCACAGGTTTAGAGTTTTGATTCTGTATTGCCTTGACTTTCTTGGGAATGATCTCAATCTCGTATGGGTTTTCTTGGCTTGTTCCAAGAAGGTTCTCATCAGTTGGTATCAGATCAAAGGTTCCAAGGTCAGATTTTATCCTTTTATTTTCTTTGTGTTTCGTTCATAAACAAAACAGTTTCATTTTTTTCCATTCAGTTTTGCTTCTTGTTTTTATCTTGTCTTGTTTCCATCGGTTTTTGCGTCTTGTGTTTCATTTTTGCCTTGTTTTCATTCATTCATTGTCTTGATTTTGTATCTTTGCAAAATTTCCTTGTATTTTTGAGTTATTATAGTTAAAAAAAAAATCCAAAAAAAAAAAAAAAGCAGTTTTATCTTCCAAAATTTTCTAGTCGCGCACCAAACTTTAAACAACTATATCTTTTAATCCAAAAAGAGTTACAAGACTTATAATATATTAATTTATAAGTAATCGAGGAGACGAATTCAATAGTGATTGGCCAAACTCTGTCAGTGTACATATCGAGTCTCAAAATCTCTATCAAACATTAGTTACGGTTTCAGTCTAGTTTCAGTTTGTTTTCTTGTTTTGGTTTTGGTGTTTTGAGTCGAATTCTTTGTTTTTTTTAGTGTTCTTAGTGATTCTTTGAGTCTTTAATCATTATTGGTGTCTTTCAAGTAAGAGGTTGATTTATATACATAACTTGTTGGACAAAAGGGTATTTATCTTTCGCACTAGATGTTTTATCAATAGTAAAGAGTATAGTACGATTATTAATAGATGGAATCACACAAATTTAGCTAGCACTACCATTGTGGAAAAAATGGCATTACCATTGATACCTCTTGATAGACCTTATAAGTGGATGAGTGATTTTGGAGTGTTCGAGTTTGATAAGCATGTTGTGGTAAGTTTTGCAATTGGGAAGTATGTTGACCAAGTACTGTGTGACATGGTTCCTTTGTGTCATACACATATTTTGTTGGGTAAGCCTTGGTATAAATTCAATAAAGTGATTTATAATATGGATAGAAATATGTATAAATTTATGTATGGTGGAAAATTTATCAAACTTGCTCATTTAATCCTACAAGAGGTCTATAAGGAAGAGTTGTACATGCAGATAAGTGAAGAAGAGTGGGCAAATAAGAGGAATGTGATTGCTAAGTTTAGAATGTTACTAGGAGAGCTTCCAAAATTGATAGATAAAAAGACGTTAGCAAAATATGAAGTGAAGAAGGATATGAGCGTAGCCTTGGGTAATGAAATGATACATGTTGACGTTTCCATGAATAAGAATGAGATGATTGATGGTGTTGATGATAGTGATGATATTGATGTGAGCAATTATAACACCTCATTACTGCGGCATGACCCCAACAACTTGTTTTATGTGTGAGACATATTATTTGATATAAAGCCACATATGCGTACATTTAGGATCACGAAAATATTTTTTAAGAAGTTCGACAAAATTTCTGTGATTTTGGCACAGATTTTATTTTTAGTAATATTCAGACGATTTTCAGTATTTTAACCATAACTAGATCTACAAATATCAGTTTTCAGTGATTCTTATATGACCGGAAAGCTAGGACGACGATCTACAACTTTTATGTTGAATATTTTTCTAAAATTTGAACCGAACTAGGATGAATTTGGTCATTTCCCCATACCATCTGCACTATGATGAAAACGATGAGTAAAAATGAATTATCATTTTAGCCCAAAAGTCCATTTTGTTTCTTCAAATCCAGCCCATTCCAAATTACCTAGGGGATCCTAGATTTTTTTAGAAAATACTTACCAAGGCAAGACATAAATAAAGCCACTAAGCCCCCTTATTTTAGTCTTGGCCGAGAGTTGCTTAGGTGAGGGAGAGGAAATTTTTTTGCAAGTTTGGCTCAAATCCTTGGTGAAGAAGTAATGTGAATCAACACTAAGGAAGCTAAGGAAGAAGAAAACAAGCTTAAAGAAGTTAGTGTTGAAGGAAACCAAATTATTTTAGGTAAGGAAGTCTAAATCTAAAACTTAAATTGTTAAAGTTTTGATGAATTAATGTTATACCATTGTTATTGGCATATTACTGATTACATTTGGAAAAGTAGTGGGTTATAAAATTGATTGGGTGACAAATATCCAAATTATGGAAACCCTAGGTATTATAGTTAAAATAAGGTTGATGAAGATTGGATGTTGTTTGATGATAAAAATGTAAAAATAATGATGATGAAAGTGTGTTAGTGTTGAATTGTTCTAGTGGTATTGCAAAATAATTTTGATATCAATAAATGATGGAATTCGAACATGGAGGTTTTGGGGATTGAATTTTGGTTATTTTGGGGCTGAATCTAAATTATTAGAGAGTGAATAAGATGGATTGAAATTGTAATGTATTGGAAACGGTCAATGAATTGGAACCTAAAAAATTAGTTGAATTTGGGCATTTCTCACACCAAGTGTTCGACGAAATGTCCCAATGAACCAAAATAATTATTCCGATAAATTTGACACTAAGAAACATATGTTATAGACACTAGGAACTCTGAAAAATACGGCTAAGGTGAATAAAATAGGAAGGGTGAAAAGACTCTCAACTTAGGCAGTGAAGTCAGTTTATAGGACATCCTGAAAAGACTCGCAATTTATTTGCTGTTATTATAATCAAACTCCAATCAACAATCGTATTTTGATTTCAATTAGATAATTGTAGGTAGTTAGTTTCAACAATTAGTAACGTAAGATATAAGTCTTCGTGGGATCGATAACTTTTTATACTACTTGAAAGATATGTGCGCTTGCGTAACGTGTGAAAATCGCGATCAAATTTTTGGCGCCGTTATCGAGGACTTATTTATCTTCTATTATTAATTTGAGATTAGATATTTAACTTGTTATCTAAGTATTTTATTTTTTTTCTTTTTTGTTTAAAATTTGTTTCAGGTTCTTGGTCAATTACATGAGAAGAAGTAGAAGCTTCGATTTTCATCTACTTGACATATAAATCGAAGGAACTCTCGGACAGTTGAGAAGGGAAATGCACAACTCAACATGAATATTCAGGAACCTGAACTTTTGGAAGCAGCACTACAAATTCCCACATTCCATAAGTTTTGTTACAGAAATCAAATTCCCGCTAAAACCAGGAATATATAGCACACCATTCAAACAAAAATAACTCTTATTAAAATTTAAATTTGAAACTCCAACTGCTTTTGCTGAAACAGCATCCCCTGTTCTAACTCTCATGGTAAAGCTACCTTCAGCAAGGTCCCTCCATGAGTCAAGTAGCTACAAAGAACAACAAACATGGTTAGTGGCACCAGAATCAACAATCCATATGGATTTATCATCCTCTACCAAAAAAGACTCAATGACAAGTAAATCTTATTAACCTATATTCTTCTTCTCTTTAAGCTCAGCAAGGTATTTTGGACCATTCCTTTTTCAATGCCCTTGTTTTCACAATGGAAATATGTTCCTTTGGCACTGGTTCCTTTAGAGCTTTTGTTGTTTTTCTTTTTCATTGGTTTTGCCTTAGCCTTCCAATTGCCTTTCTTCTTCTTCTTTGCAGATTTAGAAGATTCGACAACATTTTCCTCGGTATTGGACCTACGAGGACCCATCATGACAGACTCGTAATTGGTGAGCTCATTTAGCAGTTCAGTTAACGTAAAAGTCAACTTATTCATAGAACATTTACTTTTAAACTGTAGGAAACTCTTCGGAAGGGTTTCCATGATCATTGTCACCTGGCTTTGCACATTGATACGTGCACCATGGGTTTCAGCCATATTAAGATGAGACATCATCCTTAAAACATGGTCTCGGACTGATGTGTCTGACTGCCTTCCTTCATTCTAGCGGTCAATACAGAGACTATTGCCTCATGTTGTTGCCGGTCTAAAGGTTGCCCAAATATGTTCTGTAATGACTACATAATCATTGATGATATCGCCATAGGCTCATGTTGTGCAGTAAGAACCTCAGACATGGATGCTATCAAATAGCTATGGGTTTTCTCATCAACTTTAATCCAATTACCATAGGCATTACGTGCAGCTCTGCCAGCATTTAGTGCTGGCTCAGGAGGACATTCATCCATTAGGACAAATTTAAGGTCTTCGCAGACCAAAATAGCTTTCATGTCACTTTTCCATTTAACATGGTTTTCCCCGGTTAATTTTTCTTGTTGTTTGAGAATTGAGATAATTACATATGCCATGACTGAAAATTTAATAAATGCGCATTCAACATTCATTCGTCGCATATTAAAATTGTCAAACATTTAGGCATAAAATTAAACATAATGCATGATCAATGTATAATGAATTAGAAACCTAAAAGAATTACTATGTCATGGTTATCTATCATTCCATAAATAAGTGCCACCGTAGGGTATATCAAGTATTCGCATGATAGACTGAGACATTCTCAATTGATTAATATACCTGAAATAACTTTTATTCCTATATTAATCCACTACCGTTATTTTGATCAATGAAGCTTTGATTAACAACTTAATCATTCCTTTATGAGTGTGACCCATTATTTCGGAACCCTTGGACTTAACTAGTGAAGTGCCGCCGTAGGGTAGGTCAAATCACCATATACATCTAGAGTCATTATCCTTTCGGAATCCAAACCTGATATTGACCCAAAAAGGACATCATCCGTAGGGGGACGAAAGAAAAGCCATCTCGATGCGCCTATTGAATCTCACGTTGCTGGATAATAATGGAGATCGTGGGATATATTGTGGTATACCCCTCCCCCACTCACTATTTTGAAGTGTAAGGTTTCTATCTCATTAGTATATAATGAATTTTAGATTATGCTCGGCTAAAGTCATAACCTTATTAATACTAGTTGATGATTTAGTGATCTAACCAATTGATGAGTGGTAAATGTATCACTATTTTCCCCTCATTTGACCTAATATTTTGTATAGTTTCTTGAGTTTTGTGAATATTTTGATGTGTTTTGTGTTATTTTGTAGATAAATAAAGTTTCAGGACATTCTGGAGGTGATTTTGGGCCAAAACAGTGAAAAAGGACAAAAAGGGCAAAATGATCATTTGGCACGTCGCGACGCGCTGCCCGTGTCTCGACACCTAACGTGCGCCGCTCTATGCTAACATGCACCGGGGACACGTGTCAGAATCTGAGAAGTTTGACTTGCAAACGTGCGCTGTGCCACGTGTCAACATCACAACAGATCTGCTAACGTACGTCGTGCCACGTGTCATCATCCAATGATGCCAACAATCGCCATCACCACGTGGCCCTCCACGTGTCAGCCACGTCATCGTCCACATCAGCAGTAGACCGAGTCAACTCACCACGTCATCGACACATCATCATCATCCAATCACAGCATGCCACGTGTCACAATCGTACGGTGTCGACAATCACTTTCGCCACGTGTCGCCATGTCATTGCCACGTCATCACCACGTCATCGCCACATCAGCATAATTATTGAGTCAATTATCCACATCACCACATCATCGGATAAGAATCTGAAGCAGCCAACCAGAGTGCGACACGTGGCGCGTCCCATCAAAGTGGGGGCGACTGTAGGCATTGCATTTTTGCATGTGAAACCCGATGATGAGTCTCAGTTGGAGGCACTACCTTTTAAGTCACGGGAGCCGCGGGAAACGAACGTCGGAAGGGGAAATTCAGGATGAGTATGCTATCAAAGTCGTTTCACGTGTTCACTATTTTCGTTCGTGCTGCGTTCTTAAACGCGTTCGAACGTCAGGCAGATTGCGAGCGTTCGTGTCGCGTTCGAATTGGCGTTCGAACGGTATCGGCATTTCTGGTTTTGCTGTTAGCCTCATGCACCCTAGCCTAGCCCAAGCCCACTTAAAACACACCCAAATTAAATTAAATATTAAGTTAAATATTAATTAGATAATGTAATTAAACAAAATAATTAATTAAGTCATATACCAAATTAAATAAAACAAATAAAATCTAAATAATCACCTACAAAAATAATAAAAATACTTACACAAATTAAAGAAATTGCATGCCTAATAAATATAAATCAAATATATTATATACCAAACTTAATAAATATCATGCCTAATTAAAATCAATCATAACAAATTAAATATTTTGTATTCCTAATCTAGCCAAGATTTGTCCCCTCTCAATCTAAGCCTTTCCTTGTTGAATACCAAATCAAATCCTCATTTTACTGCCAAAATCCCTTCCTTGTGAGACAAGGAGTAGCTCTAACCTTTCTCTATATAAGAAACCCCTAACCAAGATATGCACTCCCCTAGCTCATACACAAGACTTACAGGAAAATCACAACACCAAGAGTCCTAGCCACTCATGGCAATAGCAAGAACAAAAACACAAATAATTCTCTTCATCTCCCCCACTCCACAACCGAAAACAACATCCCCTAAACCTCCACACATCACCGAAAATACACCCCAAACAGCAGCCCATTTCCACCGAAAACAGCAGCCCCTACACCTCCTAAAACACGCCAAAACAGCAGCCCGAATCACCCCCAAAACAGCAGCCAAATCCTCTTAAAACAGTCCCTAAAATCACCTAAACCAGTAACTAAAAAAAATGTACTTTTAATCCTTAAAACAGTAACTAAAAAACTGCACTTAAAGCCTTCAAAAAACACCCAAAACAATCCATTAAAACACCAAAACAGTGACCTGAACAGCAAGCAGAAATACAGAGGAAACAGTAGCAAAGTGGAGGCCAAACAACAGCAAAACGGAGGCCAAACAGCAAGCAAAATAGCAAAACAGTGAGCCAAGACGCTAAACCAGTGAACCGGAGAAGTAGCGGTGTGATAGCCCTTCCGACGGCCGTGAAACGCGAGTTCGAAAGTCGACATAAAAGGTTAGACCTGAGGGTATTTTTCACCTTCATTTTCTGTTTTATTTATGTTATTTATTGAATATTGCTTGCACGATTGCTATGTTGAAATGCATGTTGTGGCCCTTGAGTAGATAAATATGCATGGATTATGAGATATGGTATGTTGTGGCTTTGGAATAAAACGAAAGATGTGTCAACTCTCGCGGTATATCGGATGGAAACCCGGACATAAATTTCATAGCCGATTCCGAATGGACGGTAGTATGATCTGTACTCGGGATACAACTCCACGTACCGCTTGAGTAAATGACGCTTTCTTTTATCTTATATTGTTTTGATTTATTTATTTTTCGTCATTTGAGTTCTGCATGTTACTTTTGTATGTGTGATTCAATCGAGCGCATGGGCTTAGTAAGTGCGATGAAAGGTCCCATACTTGGAGGGGTTAAAATCATTTACCACGATGTTTTGCCGCACCGGTTGATGTGTGTTCGGTTGAATGCAAGATACGTTCAATCGGGCATACTAAGTTTGATATTATTGTTTTTAATTCTTTGTATGCATGATTCAATTGAGCGCATGGGCTTAGTAAGTGCGATGAAATGTCTCCTATTTGGAGGGGTTAAAACCCTTTACCACGATGCTTTGCCGCGCCGATTGGTGTATACTCGATTGGATGCGAGATGAGTTCAATCGGATACGTGAGGTCCCACATTGTGGATTTGTTTGTCTATGATTGTGTTGCATGCATCAGGTCTGGTTCCGTTCGAACGCGTTCTCGAACGCCACACGAACGTGAACCTTCTGTTTACCGTTCGAACGCGTTCTCAAACGCTACGCGAACGCGCACGCATTTTCTTAGTTTCATTATGCATCAGGTCTGGTTCCGTTCGAACGCGTTCTCGAACGCCACACGAACGTGAACCTCCTGTTTACTGTTCGAACGTGTTCTCAAACGCTACGCGAACGCGCATGCATTTTCTTAGTTTCATCATGCATCAGGTCTGGTTCCGTTCGAACGCGTTCTCAAATGCCATACGAATGTGAACCTTCTGTTTACCGTTCGTACGCATTCTCAAACGCTACGCGAACGCGCACGCATTTCTTAGTGTTTCATGCATCAAGTCTGGCTCCGTTCGAACGCGTTCTCGAACGCTATACGAACGCGAACCTTATGTTTACCGTTTGAACGCGTTCTCGAACGCTACACGAACGCGCACCCACTGAACTGAGTCCTTTTCATCAGATTTCATTCATAATTGTTCCTAGTAGCTATCCCTTCGTATGATGAATATGATTGCTTCTCTGTGTTACGCAAGATTATGTAGGTATCATTCATCTGTATTCCTCACATGTATGAGTACAATGTGTTTAACGTATTACCATTTATATATCCATGTCATGATAGCATTTGAGTATTATTTCTCGTGGTATATCGGATGGAAACCCAGACATAAATTCCGTAGCCGATTCCGAATGGACGGTAGTACGGTCTGTACTTGGGATACAATTCCACGTACCACTTGGAAAAGTGCTCACATGTGTGCTTGTGCGGTTAATGTGTGTGCTTGTGTTTTTTTGAATACAATATGCCAATGAAGTCGTATGTTCATTGCTACTTTGATGTATTTTCAAGCATGCAATCTTAGATGTGAAATATATGTAAATTCAGGTGTAAGTTTTATTTTTGTGCATATGGATTTAGAAGCATGATACTCTTGGAAATAAGTGTTACTTAAGCTTGATTAAATTATTACACAAATCCTTTCATTACAAGTGACATAAGTAAGGGACCATTCCGAACCCAACGGTTTGAGGTTTTCCCTTGCGAGGGGTGAGTGCGGCCTTAAATCTCATTTTCCCAGTTCACACCGGGTGGCGACTCCATTATTCTCCGGTTTAGTCCCCCGTGGCTACTCCGTACTCCCAACCGGGCCGCGAGCCCGGGACAGCATGCGTCGTCCAGTTTCTGTGTCCCACAATCACCATGATCTGTACAAATAGTGACGCTATGGGTCATAACTGTCCAACACGAGGCCTATAAATTCAGCTCATTTTTTTTATTTCAGATGTACATTTCTCTCTGAATTCTATGATGTAAATATGGAGTTTTATATCTAGTTTCTTTTAATTTCAGTTTTGTAATTAATTCTAATTACGTTCTGTAATAGTAATTTACTTTCTTTACTTTTTCAGTTTTTACTATTCAGCTATGAGGAGGTAACTTCCCCCTGCTATGGTGAAAGGTAAATCTTTTATTATTACTATTTAAATTAATCTCCCTTAATTATAATATATTCACTAATTAAAATTTGACTTAATGAGGATACCGCTATATTGGTCGGTTGGTAATTCATTATAAATTGGTTTTAACCTGACTAAGCTTGGATACCGCCTAGTTGGTCGGTTGGTAATTACCGCCTATATGGTTGGTTTATGGACAAATATTGATACTGCATTTATGGAAGGTCGGACTTAATTTGACTTAATCAGGTTACCGCCTATATGGCTGGTTGGTAAAATCATCACAAGTTAATATATTATATTAAGGGAGATATCTAAATTAGTAGTGATAAAAGTGGATCCTCTTACTCTAGCATTTTATTTTATTGTAATTTTCTTTATTTACTTTCCAGCATTTTACTTTTCAGTATTTTACTTTATGTCTTTTACTTTGAAGTTTTTACTAGCTCTAGTTATGTGTCGTAACTAAGTTAGTTATCTGGGGTTGTGATGAATTCTAATATCACCGATTTATAAGGGGTTATTTTATAGTTAGGGTAATTTAAAGGTTTACTTATTAAGTCTTAAATTTAATGCTTCTTGTTAACTGGCCACTAATAAGATTGATCTGGTAAATCTAAAATAAACTTGACAAAGGAATTTTAGGTTTCAACCTTAGACTTAATAGCCCACGATCTTCCTTGTGGATAGATAACCCTTTAATAGATTTCCTTACAGGATAGACATATACCTGTCGGGCAGGGGTAACCTTAATTGGAACTTAATCTTAATGAATCCGGGTAATTTGGTTAACATAGAGATATGGTTCAATTGGGTTATACTGGGTATTTACGTCTGACCATCGACAGAGGCTTTCGCATAATTTCGTGTTCCAAGTTAGTAAACCGATATATTACACAAACATGAAATAACCACTTCATCTTTTAAAAGATATTGGAAAGATTCACAACCCTAAATAGTTTCTTAATATTGAATTTTCTTAAACCTACTTTCGTGCAATTTTATTTACTTGTTTTTAAATTTAGAATCATCACCATTTCAAATCAATCAATCAAATTGTTAGATACTAGTAATCATTTAACCTCATAAAATTAATAGATTAGGTATTAAGTCCTCGTGGGATCGATACTTTTTATACTACTTGGACGATACGTGCGCTTGCGTTATACGCGTGTGAAAACACCGGTCACCAATTTTAACTCTTAAAATTTTATACACTAATCCTGATTAGTCTTTACTAATCAATTAACTTAATTAAACTAATTTAATCAAGTTGCTTTAGTGATCTAATCAACTTAACTCTTAAATTATTAGTCCATTAATAGGTTTTAAAATTTAGAATTCAACGAACGGACCAAATGTCAATAAACCATTTAATCGATAAAAATACATTATTTATTCCAAAGGTACGTAATATTATATCCTGAGTGCAGACTATATTACCGTTCACTCGGAATCGGCTATGGAATTTACGTCCGGATTTCCATCCGATATACCAAGGAAAATAATGTACTCATAAGTTCCATTTGTTTCTAAAAATTGAATTCGTAATTTTAAACCCTTAAACCAACTAATCTTATTAATTTATTTGCATGCATCTCATATTCTTATTCAATTTTTAAATTACATAAAATCATATCTCATGTTATGGCATGTGAAAATGTAAGAGTAGACACCCTAGGCTAAATGACATGTTAATAAACTATTTAAAACATACATATATACCCAGACATGGGCATCGTGAAGCAAACTGGTGGGCGTTGCGACACCGAAAAAACATAAACTGGAAAAGTATCAGCTCTGCGTTGCGTCACGACGCGCGTGAGGCAGAAGCAAACCAGTAGCTACTGGAATGTCTCGCATCGCGATGCAAAAAGATGCACGTCGCGCCGCACCTCTGTTTCCAGGGGCTGAATTTCAAAAATTCATCACATTTCAAATTGCGTTGACTGGGCTCTTATTTTTCTATACTAATCTAATTAGTATAATAAATCCAAAGTATCCATTGGTCTTCAAATCTTCTTCCATGTAGTGTTGTTGAGTTTCACGCGGAATTTCTTCGTTAAAAGTCCTTTGCGGCATCAGCTCCTCTAAATTACAAATAGGATTACAAAAAGGACTTATTACAAAGGAAATAAACTTACAACACTTGAAAGAATATAACCTTATGGTCTTATATTTCCAATGCTAAAAATAAGAGCCGGAAAAATTAACGATCAACGCAACACATTCATCACATGAATCTAAAGTAAACAATCATCACATGAACATTAAAACCATTCATCTCATTAATCTAATTGTGCCTACTCATCACAACATGCATTTTATTAATCTATATCTCATATAAATTATAAAAACTAAAATGAGAAGGGTTAAGAAAACTTTTCAACTTTTAAGCTATCGATGCCAGTTATAGGAATGACTTTCTTTAGTTCGGTGAAATTTGCTTGTGTGGGCACCGACTCTGGTATGGATCTTTAAAATTTTATTTGCCTTCTTCCTTTGTTGTAGTAGCCGAAATCAATCATTTGATGTCCAACGCTTAGATCAACCACTCGATCTTCCGAACTATGACTCGAAATCAACAAACCGAAGTATAGGCTTCACTCACAAAGATTAAACTCTAAACAATTTAGAGAATTAGGATGTCACAATGGTGTTTGGCTATTGGAATTTCAAACACTCTCACAACACTTGTGAATGTTTGGACTCTCTTTATTTTCTCTCATTTCCACTTGTGTGAATGAATTCAAAAACGTTAATCTTGGAAGTGAGAGAAATGGTAGAGATTATATTCTCTTACACAAGCCAACTAACCTTATCATTAAGCATCTAATGCTTTCTTGTAATGGCCAACACAAAAATGTGAATGTCATACCAAAGCATAAGAAATGATAAGCTAAAGACAATGACTTTGTCATTAAGCATCTAATGCTTTCTTTCAATGGCAAACACATAAATATGGAGGCCATACCAAAACATAAAAATGGATTAGCTAATGACAAAACTATTAGGTGTATATATGCCACCTAATAGACATAATAAGTTGGAGAGCATAGCAAGCCATATGGCTTTGTCTTCAAGGTAAATAAAAATCACTATCTTAATAATGATTAAATTACCTTCAATTATGTTGTAGTAATTATCTCATAATTATTACTAACTTGATTATCTCATAATCAAAGAAATCTAGAAAACATTAAGTTAAACTAATTTAACATAGTTTTCATTTGTGACAATAAATATTATTAATCTCATATATATATATATATATATATATGTGAGCATATTATTAGACAATATAATTATATTAGGTTTGCTACAGTTAATCGAGCTAGTACGGGGACCAAATAGACCTATGGTTCTGAGCTCCAATAATTTCGAAATATTAATTAAACTCTTTAATCAAATATTACGAATTATTAACTCTGCGTTATTCCACTAAAAACTCGATGTCCCGAATCAACTTTTAAAAGAGATATTCTTCTGCTTCTCATAAGAATGAGTGAATTCCATATTTATATAAAATATTTCCAGCTACACACCAAACTATATCCCCAAAATACGTAGTTATTGGCTTGGAATGCAATACCAACCTCACCATAGTAAATCAAAGGACATAGCCTGTCATGCAGAAGTTCGTATTACACTTAGGATTAAAATCGAATTCATATATGACCATATATTAGATAAAATAAAATTCTTCGGTTAACGGATATTAAAAGAAATTCATATTTATCTGAGTCCAGTCCAATATGATCTCAACATATAAGGTGCCTCCATTCCCATGTCACTATATGATCGATCCCGGATCAAGGTTGTCATACAAGTATATAATAGACCGTAGCTATAGATAAACCAGAAAAAAAAGTACCCTCTTTATTTGCTCTCTATGGACTATTTAGATTACTAACTCCAGACTTAAATCCTCTTATGCATCAAACATACACTAAGTCTGAAGGTACAAGAGTAATCAAGATAAACAAGACAATTGGACATTATGCGATATAAATCAAACAACTTTGATAAAATAAATAATGCATTTATTATTATTACAATAATCAATTCCGTTTACAATACATGAAGCTCTATGACATAAATCCCAACATTGAGGATATAAAGCGAAGATTGAGACAATTGCGAAACTACCTCCACCATCATCCGTCAAGAGGATTCAAAGTTTACTTCGGCATACAGGGTTCTACAGAAGATTTTTCAAAGATTTCTCAAAAATTGCCAAGCCATTGTGAAACCTACTGGA
This sequence comes from Zanthoxylum bungeanum, assembly GCA_019454045.1. Taxonomy (NCBI): domain Eukaryota; kingdom Viridiplantae; phylum Streptophyta; class Magnoliopsida; order Sapindales; family Rutaceae; genus Zanthoxylum; species Zanthoxylum bungeanum. Next base: position 187,119 of record SKCR01027588.1, on the reverse strand, counting down.
GAAAGGCATGCCCTTCCATTTCACCAAGGAATGCCACCAAGCATCTGGCATCCTGAAACATAAGTTAATATCACCCCCATTATAGTAGCACTAAATTGGACACTTTTCTTTAAATGTGCGATGCAAGTGATTTTACAGTTGATGCAGTCTTAGGGCAACATAAGGAGAGGATTTTTCACACCATTTACTATGCTAGCAAGAGCTTGAACGAGGCACAACTTAACTACACAACAACTAAAAAAGTGATATTGGCTAGTGTTTGCCTTCGATAAGTTATGTTCCTACTTGTTGGGCCCAAAGGTGATAGTCTACACGGATCATTCATCCATCAAGTACCTTGTAGCAAAGAAGGACGCCAAACCAATACAGATTCGCTAAGTGTCACTACTGCAAGAATTGGATTTGGAAATCCGAGATAACAAAGGGATAAAAAATCAAGTAGCAATCACCTGTCGTGACTTGAGAATGGAGCTACAACTGGTAATGAGCTGGTAATAAATGAGACATGTCCTGATGAGCAGTTATTCGCCACCATTATGGGTGTTCATAGGTCGGGTTAGGTCATTTGAGTCTTCTGACCCGAAACCCAAAATTTGAGAATGTGACTCTGTTGGACAATTATGGCCCATAGCGTCACTATTTGTACAAATCATGGTGTTGTTGTACAAATTAACTATGTGACAAAGGAGATTGCTCTCTTATCATTTGTGATTAGATCACCCATATGTATAAATGATAGGAGGTCCTTATGATTTGTTCCTGGATTGAGAATGATATGAGACAGTATCAATCCACGAAGGATAAATCATTAAATATCCCTAGTCAGAGTATTATCGAGATTGGACATCGATAAATGCGTAAAAGACTAGTATTATACTTGTGCGCGTTATGAGGGCATAACATCATAGTTCTCATAAATTTGGGTATAAGATACTCATGCAAGTGTAATATGAGGTTGTGTTTTACCGATGGTACGGGAAACAGCTTCGCTCTGGATAGACCCCCTCGGAATTCCATTGGTAGTATGACTATGTGTCTATGGAAGTCCGAAATCAGGGTAGGTGTATTTGGTCTTAACCTGAGACTTGCACCGCTAATACTTGCGACAATCAATATACTTTGGTTTTGGTCATCCAGGGCTTTAACAGGTTCTGTGTACGCCTCTGCTGGGTATATTGAGAATCGTAGTGTGTTGGGTGTGATATCAAGACGGAAGTATCACTTCAGTCATATAGAGTTGATGGTCACGTAGGATATGGTACTAGTACTCTTATGTACTGCAGTCATCGGGATAAAATGACAAGGTCATGTTTATCCGATTATAGAGACTAGTTACCAGACATCCGACATGTGCTTCGTATGGGGCAGACACAATTCCAGCCCCAGGCCTAGCACGTGATCATATGATACTGGATCGACATACGCAATACTACGTATACTACGCCTGATATAGATCATTATATTCCTCTAAGGATATTTTTGGAGAATTGGGTAGGCATGACGATTTGCTAGAAGCCAACATTGTCATGTAAATCAGTATAAACGTAGTACGAGGTACTTACGTGTTCGGATAGTCCGACGACCGAATATACTGCCAACATATCCGGGGATCTCAAGGGTCACTTCCCGAAGATTCACCGATGACGTATGACTCGCACTTTTATTAATTTGGGATTAATTAGATGAGAGAGAAAATTAATCTGGGATTAATTGCGGAGATATTTTATCTGGGATAAAATATCATTTAAAGAGAGAGAACAATTAATTTAGAATTAATCGATAAAATAATATATTTGATATATTATACGAAATTGGATTTCGACGCGGAATTAAAATTAGATTTTAATTCGGGCGAACGAGTTAATTTAGAATTAATTCGTTAGTGACGTAAATAGTGATTTCGCTAGGCGTAATCATTTAATTGCGTCGCAACGGAAAATTCGTTAATTTGGAATTAGCGAACCCGAGCCCGGGATTATTTACAAGCGCATTCGCATTTCGAATTCGAGTGCGGCATGCAAGTCAAATCAAGCGTCAAATCGCTAGTCGCATCAAGCGTCAAATCATTAGTCACTTTGAGTGATGTGACAACTTGCCACTTGATTGATTGAGTGATGTGACTTGATGTGAGTTGATGGAAAGCATTGATTGCTTGACTTTTTGAAAGCCAAATTCATTGTAAATGAATTTGAAATTCACATTTGTGTATGAGATACAGAAATTAGAAACAACTCACACAACTCTCCTCTCTTTCCTCTCTCTCTCTCTCACGCCATTGGGGTCATTTCTTCACTGGTTTCTGCCAAGAAAACCGAGAAGATGGGAAGCAAAAGTGGGATTTTTGTGGCAAAAAATCACAAGAGCTAGCACTCAACGGGGACATGCGAAGGTGATAGGGAAATCCACCCATGAGCTTGGAATCAAATCACAAAGCTTGGAGCTTGATGGAGGAAGATTGAAGCCAAAAACAGTGGGCTGTTTCACTGGCACTGCCGAAAGGACCAATGAGCAGAAACTGAATTTTGTTCGTTGCCGTGTCGCTCAATCGATCGATGTGAGTATTCCGCAACTCCCTCGCTGTATTCGCATGTTATTTTCAATGCTTGAAATGATCTTGGGAAGCTTAAAGAATCCAACAATGGTATCAGAGCAAGGTTGAGCATGAAAATATATTAGGGCTAAAATTGGGTAAAATGATTTTGAGCATGATTTAATGAAATTGGATGATTTAGTTTGCTTAAATGTGTTTTAATTGAGGATTGATTGGATCAATTTGATGAAATTTTGTTTGGAACAATTTTCCCCAAAAATCATGGCTTGGCCGAAAATGATGAGTGCCCTAATATCTTGGATTTTTGATTTTTTGATTCATTGGATGAGTTAAAATCATTCAGGAAATATTGATTGTGGATTCAATTGGATTGAAATCGAAATCGATTTGAAAAACCCCTATATTGCCGAGACTTGTAGCATGTAATTGGGTTTGATTTTTGATGAAATGTGTTGGACATGTTTTGTTGTTGATGAGCATGATTAATTAGACAAATTTGTGTTTTGGAAATATTGATTTGGGTAATTAATTGTGTAATGCACTTTGAGTAATTTAATTGAGAAATTTGGAATTTTGGAATTAAATTATTTGGGCCTATTTTGTGAAATTGGGCTTAAGTGTTGTAATTGGGCTTATTGGGCTTGGTTGTACTAAGTTAGGTTTAGGCTAAATTGGTTGGATCCAATTGGGCCCAAAACCGCTTCCATAGAGCCCAAATGCGACTAATGGACCTTTAAAGTTTAATTGGGCCTAAATTGATTTCTTGGCTTATGGGGTTACTCCTTGATTGGACTTTGGTTATTGGGTTTGACCCAAGTTGACCAAAAGTCCACGCCTTAAAGAAATTAATTAAAAGCCCATTGGACTTTAATTAAATTAATATTGGATATTAATCGGGCTTTGAGACCCGTAACGATTAAATTTGGAATTTAAGTCGTAAAGGTTAGTTAATAAAGTGTAATATTTAATTTGGAATTAAATGGCAAATTAGTATTAAATACAAATTGAATTGGATTTAATTTTGTAATTTAATTTAATTCAAGAATTCGTACTTTGAGTACTTATTCGCAAAACGAGTTTGACTCGAGCAAAATCAAATCGTTGTTTGAACATTGGATGGTCATTAATTATCAGATTAATTAATTTGATTAGATTGATTGATAGCATGCTTGTATGAATACATGGTTGCGATGCATAAATAATGTATATCGAATGGATATTAGATGGGGGGGCAATTTTAGAAATTGTTGTAATAAATTTGGAATTTATTAATTGGACCTGCGTGTCCAGCCTTATCACCTCCTTACTCTTTGTATTCTCTTCTCACCTATTCCCCTTAATGTAAATTAGGTTTCTTTAGAAGTGTGGTGTAACGGGTAGAAGAAATATTTGTCCTAGCGGGAGAGAGGAAAGTGAGAGATTTGATCTAGGATCATTGTGTAAAGTATCCATCCGCATATCATTATTATTTTATTATACGCACTTTATTATGTGTTTAGAATGCATGTTTAAAGGTGTATGATGATGAGACCTTAACAAAGATAATAAATTGGTTGCCAATTTGTACTCGAAAAACCCTCGCAAAATATTAAGCGTTTTTCCTTCCATTGAGTGATTCTTACTTAAGATCTGAGACTGACATTGTCTTGTTGGCCAAAGTCAAGGCCTTTGTCCGTCAAGGATGTGTTTGAATCACGAGAGCTTTGTTCCATATTGGTGTCTTGTCCAAGTTGTGGTTTGTTGGCCAAAGTCAAGACCACTTCTTGTCCATCGACATTGATTACGAAGCTTTCCATGGTCAATGGGTCGCGCTTAACTAGGATCACTAAGTTTGTTGTGCCAAAGCCAATGCTTAGTTGATTCAGAGGAAAAAGGTTAGGCAATTGTAGGCACTGCATTTTTACACATAAGTCCCTATGATGAGTCTCATTTTGGAGACACTGCCTTTTAAGTCACGGAGGTCACGGAAAACGGACATCGGAAGGGGGAATTCAGAATAAACAAGGTTCACTGTTTTCGTTGGTGCTACGTTCGTGTATACGTTCGAACGTCAGGCAGATTGCGGACGTTGGTTGCCGCGTTCGAGTAAGCGTTCGAACGGTGTCGGTAATTCTGGTTTTGCTGCTAGCCTCACATTAAGCCCAATTCGCCCAAACCTTGGCCCACACGCCCAAGCCCACTTAAAACACATATTTAACACATGGTGAAATCAAAACAAATCTAAAAAATCATATACCAAATTAAATAAAATACTTACACAAATTAAAGAAATTGCATGGCTAATTAAAATCAATCAACAAACTAAATGCCTAATCTAAACCAATCAAATATAATCATACCAAGTTAAAATCAATCAACCAATATATTATTCCCAAACTTAAAATATTGTATGCCTAATCAATATAAACTAAATATTCAACCTTCCCTATCTAGCCAAGATTTGTCCCCCCTCAATCTTTGACTTCCCTTATCCAAGCCAATCAAATCCCTTTCCTTGTCAAGCCTAACCCTTTGCCTATAAAAAGAACCATTCACCAACCTTCTCATAGCTAGCTCATAGAGACAACTCTCACTCACTCTCAATAACAAAAAGATCACAAACCAAAGAACCCCCATCGCCTTGACCAAAACACATCCCGAACAGCCCCCCTCACCTCACCGAAAAAACACATCCCAAGCAGTCCTAAACACACACATAAAACAGCCCCCGAACCACACCATAACACCACGAAATAACACCCAAAACAGTAGCCAAAACATCCCAAAAACAGTAACTAAAATACAGCAGCAAAACAGTAGCAGCGGCAGCGAATCAGAGTCAAAACAGCAGCAAAAGACGGAGGACGACGACCCAAAACAGTAAGACAACGAACGAGAGCAGTGAACCAGTGAACCGGAAGAGTTGCGGAGCTTTACCCCTTCCGATCTTCGTGAAACGCGAGTCCGAGAGACGACTTAAAAGGTTAGACTTGAGGGCACTTTTTCATTAGTTTCTATCCGTTTCTTTTGTTATTGAATTTTATTCGCATGAGAGTCGTTTATGGATGCATGTTGTGGCTTGAATGAAATGGAAGAGTGTCGTTGTAGGCATTGCATTTTCGCATGTGAAAACCCGATGATGAGCCTCATTTGGAGGCACTACCTTTTGAGTCACGGAGGTCACGGGAAACAGACATCGAAGGGAAATTCAGAATAAACAAGGTTCACTGTTTTCGTTAGTGCTGCGTTCGTGTTTACGTTCGAACGTCAAACGGATTACGGGCGTTCGTGCCGCGGTTCGAGTAAGCGTTCGAACGGTGTCGGTAATTCTGGTTTTGCTGCTAGCCTCACATCCAGCCCAATTAGCCCCCCAAAGCCATAAAACACATCCCAATTTAAATAAATAAATATTAATTAAAACATTAACTAAATAAGATAATAATTAAATTAATTAAATAATTAAATAAAACATATACCAAACATAAAATAAACAATTACCAACTTAAACTAAAATCATGCATAAATTAAACAAATCACATACTAAATCAAAATATAATCATGCCTAATTAAAATCAATCAACCAATTATATCTCAATCTAATAAGATTATTCCCAAACTTAAAATATTGTATTTCTAAACCAAGCCAATCAAATATTCAACCTTCCCTATCTAGCCAAGATTTGTCCCCCCTCAATCTTTGACTTCCCTTAACCAAACCAAATCAAATCTCTTGACTTCCCTTAACCAAACCAAACCAAATCAAATCCCTCTTCAATTAGCCAAATCCCTTTCCTTGTCAAGCCCAACCCTTTGCCTATAAAAAGAACCCTTCACCAACCTTCTCAACCCTAGTCCTTAGCTACTAGCTAGTCCCTAACTCACACACAACACACATAAAAATTACAGGAAGAACACACCCAAGAAAAAAGGAAGCAAAAGATAAAGAGGAGACGGCGGCGAAACCACAAGGAAACAGTAACAAAACGGACTCAAAACAGTAAAGACAATGAACGAGAACAGTGAACCAGTGAACCGGGAGAGTTGCGGAGCATCCACCCTTCCGACGATCGTGTACCGTACATCCGAGAGGTGATTTAAAAGGTTAGACCTGAGGGTACCTTTTCATTAGTTTATATTCGTTTTTTTTTATTATTAATTTCTATTCGCATGAGAGTCGCTTATGGATCCATGTTGTGGCTTGAATGAAATTGAAGAGTGTCGTCTCTTGGGGTATATAGGATGGAAACCCAGACGTAAATTCCGTAGCCGAATCCGAATGGACGGTAGTGCGGTCTGTACTTGGGATACAACTCCACGTACCACTTGAGTAAACGGCACCTTCTCTTGTTTTGTGTTGCTTTTATTTATTTATTTTTTCGTCATTTAAATTATGCATGTTGCTCATTTATGCATGACTCAATCGAGCGCATGGGCTTAGTAAGTGGAATGAAAGATCCCCTATGGGAGGGGGTTAAAGCCCTTTACCACGATGCTTTGCCGCGCCGGTTGATGTGTTCGTTTGGATGCAAGACACGTTCAATCGGACATACTTAGAATAATATGATTGTCTTTATGTTTATATGCATGATGTGATGTGACGCACATGGGCTTAGTATGTTGGTCTAAAGGTCATCTCTTTGAGAGATCAAGAGCCCCAAAAGGCCACCTTTACGGCAGTACTTCGCCGCGCCCTTTATTTTGTTGTTTATGTATTGCGTCTCATTCATGCATCATGTCTATTCCCGTTCGAACGCGTTTACAAACGCAACTCGAACGCGCATGCATTTTTGCCTTATCATGCATCAGGTCTCATTTCCGTTCGAACGCGTTATCAAACGCTATACGAACGCGAGCATTCTATTTCATTTACGTTCGAACGCGTTATCAAACGCCATACGAACGCAAGCATTCTGTCTCATTTCCGTTCGAATGCGTTATCAAACGCCACACGAACGCGAACCTTCTGTTTACCGTTCGAACGCGTTTACGAACGCTACACGAACGCGCGCACACTGAACTGAGTCTGTCTTATCATATTCATGCATAATTGCCTCTTGGTTGATCTTTCTTGTGTTATATAGCCAACCGTATTATTTGTATCCCTGCATTTATCCATTCTATGTGTTTTTGGGATTGTATTCAAGCATGATTAGGCTGTTAGCATGTTATTTGATTAATAGGTTCATGAGATAGTACTCAAGCATGATTATGTTGTTCTTAGTTTTCCATATCATAGGATTGAAATATGTTCATGAGATTGTCATGTGTGTTGCATGTGATGTGAACTTGTTGATACATGCATATGAATCTAGAAGCATGATATTTTTGGAAGTAAATGTTATTTATGCCTGGTTGAATTAGTACATAAATCCTTTCATTACAAGTGACATAAGTAAGGGACCATTCCGACCCAACGGTTTGAGGTCTTCCCTTGCGAGGGGTGAGTGCGGCCTTAAATCTTTGTCCCGGTTCACACCGGGTGGCGACTCCATGTTATTTCGTACTTCCCAACTAGTGCCGCGAGCCTAGAACGGCGTCGCCCAGGTCCTGTTGTCCTACAGTCGTCTCTGTGGTATATAGGATGGAAACCCAGACGTAAATTCCGTAGCCGAATCCGAATGGACGGTAGTGCGGTCTGTACTTGGGACACAACTCCACGTACCACTTGAGTAAACGGCACCTTCTCTTGTTTTGTGTTGCTTTGGTCTATCTATTTCTTGTTATTTAAATCTGCATGTCGCTTATTTTGTATGATATATCGAGTGCATGGGCTCAGTAAGTGCGATGAAAGGTCCCCTAATCGGAAGGGTTAAAATCCTTCACCACGATGCTTTGCCGCGCCGGTTGATGTGTGTTCGGTTGAATGCGAGACACGTTCAATCAGACATACTTAGTTGAATATGATTGTCTTTATGTTTGTATGCATGATGTGATATGACGCGCATGGGCTTAGTATGTTGGTCTAAAGGTCCTCTCTTTGAGAGATCAAGAGCCCCCCAAAAGGCCACCTTTACGGCAGTACTTCGCCGCGCCCCCTTTATTTTATTGTTTATGTATTGTGTCCCATTTCATGCATCAGGTCTGTTCCCGTTCGAACGCGTTTACGAACGCAACTCGAACGCGCATGCATCTTGCCTTATCATGCATCAGGTCTCATTTTCGTTCGAACGCGTTATCAAATGCCATACGAACGCGAGCATTCTGTTTCATTTACGTTCTAACGCGTTATCAAACGCCATACGAACGCGAGCATTCTGTTTCATTCTGTTCGAAACCGTTATCAAACGCCACACGAACGCGAACCTTCTTGTTTACCGTTCGAACGCGTTTACGAACGCTACACGAACGCGCACACACTGAACTGAGTCTGTCTTATCATATTCATGCATAATTGCCTCTTGGTTGATCTTTCTTGTGTTATATAGCCAACCGTATTATTTGTATTCTTGCATTTATCCTTCTATGTGTTCTTGGGATTGTATTCAAGCATGATTAGGCTGTTAGCAGGTTATTTGGTTAATAGGCTCATGCGATAGTACTCAAGCATGATTAGGTTGTTCTTAGTTTTCCATATCATAGGATTGAAATATGTTCATGAGATTGTCATGAGATGTTGTATGTTGTGATGAATTGTTGATGTATGCATATGAATCTAGAAGCATGATATTTTTGGAAATAAATGTTATTTAAGCCTGGTTAAATTATTACATAAATCTTTTATTACAAGTGACATAAGTAAGGGACCATTCGAACCCAACGGTTTGAGGTCTTCCTTGCGAGGGGTGAGTGCGGCCTTAAATCCTTTGTCCCGGTTCACACGGGGTGGCGACTCCATATTATTTAGTACTTCCCAACTAGGGCCGCGAGCCTAGAAACGGCGTCGCCCAGGTTCTGTTGTCCACAGTCTGGCGACTCCACTGGGGATAGAGAAATTGCCCGAAATATGTCTTGTTATGTTTGGATTTATGTTTTAATTGACCATGTCTATAGTGGATAAAGTGGGGTTTAATCAAGGGCACTTTGAGGCTAGGTAATAGTTTGGTGTCTTCCTTCACTCACTACCTTTCTAGAAGGAAAAGCTGTGAGGACACCTATATGACCATCTACTCGTAGCCTTTGTGATGGACTAATTTGAAGGACTCGTTGTTTATTCCTGACACCAAGAGTGAGTTGGAATGAGAATGAAAGGGATGAGTTGGAAATCTCAGCACACAGGATGGAAATTGAATCGGCGGGGCCATGAATGTCTTGAGCTGGAACATTTGAGGTTTGGGGAATCCTCGGATGTTTCAAGCTGTCAAAAAAAATCCTCCATCTGCATAACTTCGCATAGTTTTCTTATGTGAGACTATGCTTTCAATTATACAGATGCGCAAGACTGGGAAAAAATTAAACTATGAGTATTGTTTTGTTGTGGAAAGAGAAGGTTTAGGAGGAAGGTTAACAATGCTATGGAATGCGGAGACGAATTTAGATGCTCAATCCTGTTTTAGGCACCATATTGACGCAACTATTAGCCACAGAGAAAGTAGAAATGGAGATGCACATGGGTGTATGGGTATCCAGAAAAAGCTCAGAAGAAACACACGTGGGTTTTATGAAAAGATTGGCTAGTTTCTCGTCTTTGCCTGGCTGTGCTTTGGAGATTTTAATGAAATCCTTCTCTGCTCAGGGAAGGAAGGAGGAGCTATGGTAAATGTAAGTATGATCACTGGAATTTGTGAATACACTGGAGGATTGTGGTTTGGCTGACTTGGGTTTATTGGGCTACCAGTTTACTTGGTCTAACCGTAGATTTGGGCAGAACTTTATTGAAGAGACTTGCAGGTCCTTATGTAATAGAGTGTGGCAAGAAAATTTCGTTGAGGTCCCTGCCTGCCACTTAGATACTTGGACATCAGATCACAGCCTGATTATCATGGAAGTTACGAAAAAGAAAGAGGAATCGAGATTTCAAAGGAGGCAGTATCATAGAACTTTTTATGAAGACGGGGAGTTCATATAAGGGGGTGTAAAGATATTGTGGAAAATGAATGGATGAGTTGCTTTTTCTCAGACGAAGACCCTGTTCAAAAATTCTCGATGACAACTAAAGCCACTTTAGCAAAACTCGAACAATGGAGTAAGAGTGAATTTGGCGGCAGGAAAGCGAAACTGGAGAGGTTGCTAAAGAACTCAACAATAGAAGACAGCTCTACAAGCAAGATGCAGGGGAAAAATATTAGATCTTTAGAAAGCCAAATTGATAATTTTTTGGCTGATGAGGAAGTTTTTTTGGAGACAACGGTGGAGGGCTGAATGGTTGAAAGAAGGGGACAGGCACACAAAATTTTTCCATTCAAAGGCTTCCTGTCGAAAAAAGAACAAGATTGAATGAATTCAGAGGGAGAATGGTCAATGGGTTGAACATGAGGAGGATTTCGAGAAGATGTTCTGTGATAACTTTTCAGAGTTGTTCACGACTTCTCAGCGTACTCACCAGCATATTAAGACTGTTCTTCAAGGAATAACCAGTCGGGTGTCTCCAGCAGTGTTTAAAAAAACGCTTGAGGCTGTCGCCTTTTGCTTTTTTTCGAAACGGCCGCCTTCTCCAGAAGGTTTTTTTATTTTATTTTAAAATTTATAAAATGAAACGATGACGTTTTGGGCTTCTAAAACGTCGTCGTTTCAGTTGACAAAATTAAAAAAAAAAAAAAAAAAACCGAAATCAAGATCAAGATTAGGGTTCGTCTCTCTAATCTTTCTCCCTCGTCTCTCCAGAAGTGCAATCTCTCTCTCTCGACTTCGTCTCTACTGCAATCTCTGTCTCTCGGCGTCGTCTCTGCTGCAATCTTTCTCTTTCGACGTCGGCGTTTTCAAATCGGGTAATGTGAAAAGTTGATCGTCTCCTGTTATGCATTTACAAACTGTAATTTCGATGGGAAATTAATATGACTCATGGTATTATATTGAGAGATTTAACATTATTAGCTTGTAATAGTTGTTTTAACATACTGTATGAGAGATTTTGTTAACAAAGTTAAATTAGGTTAACAGTTAGAAGTGATGAAGAATTAGTCTAATTAATAAATTTAATCTTATATATATATATATATATATATATATATATATAATATATAATATATATATATATATATATATATATTAGTTACAGGACAGAGTAATTTATTGAGGCGCAGTGGATGAAGACAATACAAGTGAAAGAGATTCTTTGGATGGTGACCCATTATGATGATGACGAGATTTTGACCCAAGCTTCATGCCGCTAGACACTAATGATAGCTTATTTAAGGATTAATTATCAATAATTTTTGAAACAATTATGAATTATGAAGAAAGTAATGTATTTGGATTACATATCAATAGTTTTTTGAACATACTGATTAATTTGATTGAAGAAATGAATGTATTTTGGATTATTTTTCCGATTTCTGGATCGAGGCGGCCCGCCTCACCGCCTCGCGCCTCAATGGCTGGCCGCCTCGAGGCGCCGCCCCGTATTTTTAAACATTGGTCTCAGAGCTAAACTTTCTGCTAGACAAGCCGTACACAGAGGAGGAAATCACAAATGCTTTAGCTCACATGGGACCGACAAAGGCCCCGGGACTGGATGGGCTGCCAGCCGCATTTTACCAGAAGCATTGGACAAATGTCAAGAAGGGAGTTTTTGCTACTTGCTTGCATATCCTAAACACCATGGAAACATTAGTGCTATTAATCATACTTTCATAGCTCTTATTCCTAAGTTGATAAGCCTAGGAGATTGGCCGAATACAGACCTATAAGCTTATGTATTGCCAAAACAATAGCCAATAGACTCAAGCTGATACTGCATTCCATTATTTCTCCTAGTTAGAGTGCCTTTATCTCTGAAAGGCTCATAACTGGTAATGTTATTATAGGTTATGAATGCCTTCACAAAATTAGATCACAAAATTAGATTAGCCAATGGTAGGAAAAAAAGGTTGGATAGCACTTAAAATAGATGTTAGTAAGGCATGTGATCGTGTGGAATGGATTTTTTTTTTTAAACAATTATGTTACGGTTAGGCTTCCTCTAAATCTTGGGTCGATTTAGACATGAATTATATGCCCAGTTTCATATTCTGTTTCGATTAATGGGGTAGCTAAGGTTTTTATTACCCCTGAGAGAGGCCTTTTGTTCCCTCTTTGTACAAAGGGTTTGTCAAATTTAATAAAGCGAGCAGAGGAGAAAAAGCTGATCCAAGGGTTGAATATTAGCAAGGAGATCACAATATCCCATCTTCTTTTTGCTGATGACAGCCTAATATTTTCGAAAAATGTTTTTGAAAACAGGGCATTGGCAAAGTAATTTTTTTTTCAAGTGGGGGGAAATAGATCTTAATCAAAGCAGTGGTTCAGCCAATTCCAACATACACAATGAGTGTTTTCAAAGTTCCTCAGGGTTTGTGCGATAACATTCAGAAGGAGGTGGCAAGATTTTGGTGGGGTTCTACGAATGAGAAAAGGGGCATCCATTGGAAAAACTGGGAAACTTTGTGCAGAGCAAAGCATGCAGGTGGACTGGGATTCAGAAATGTTTCATGCTTTAACCAAGCCCTTATTGCCAAGCAGTGCTGGAGAATGATCAAATACCCAGAGTCATCCATAGCTAGAGTTTTACAGGCACGGTACTTTAAAAGCTCGAATTTTTTGGAGGCTCAATTGGGATATAGACCTTCATTCATTTGGAGGAGTTTGCTTTGGGGGAGAAATGTCATCAATCGAGGTGCAATGTGGAGAATAGGGGATGGAGCTGATACCAAGATTTTCCATAGCAACTGGTTACCTAGACCACACTCATTCAGACCCCCGCACTGCCAAGCTGGAGAGGACTCTGCCACTGTTTCTACGTTGATTACAGATGAACATTGCTGGAATTATGACAGAATGAGGAGGTGGAAATTATTAGAATCATCCCTTTACCTAAGAAGCCTCACAAAGATATCCTTTGTTAGCATTATGATAGAAGAGGGGAGAATCCAGTCAAAAGTGGCTCTAATGTTGATTTCAATATGAATTTTAATGATCAGCCTGAATGCTCAAAGGAAAACCAAAACCAGTGGAACATTATTTGGAGGATGGAGCAATAAGTAACCTGAGGATGTTTATCATGCTCTACTGGAATGCAAACAATCCAGAAGCTTCTGGACAAATTCTGATCAAATGGAGGTGGTGAATGATGGTGGCTCCAGAGAGACATACTTAGTTTACTCTTTAATATTGCTGACAAACAAGAGAAATCTTGGTTGGAGCGAGTTGCAGCCTTTTGTTGGTCTATTTTGTGGGCTTGAAATCAGTGTATAATGCAAGGAAATGCTGTGGATTCTGCTACAGTTGAAGGGAAAGCAAAGGTCATGAGAGACTCGTTTCAAAGAATTAAATCAGCTGACATGAACCAGATGCAGGCTACCATGCCCAGGGAAATGCATTCTTGGAGACCCCAACCTGAGTGGTGGATAAAGCTGAACATTGATGCTTCTGTTAATAAGGAGTTCATGGTATCAGAGCTCGGTGCGGTAGTTAGAAACAATAAAGGTTGAGTCTTAGCACGGGTGAGCAAAACCGGTTTTGGTTCCGCATGGAATCGAAACCTACCTAGAAAAAATCGGTTCATAACTAAGTGGATCCGGAACCTACCCAATTAAATAGGGTACCTTATTATCCGGTTCCAATTCGGTTCCGGTCCGATTCCGAATTACCCTATTAATATAACATTGTCATTTAATAGCAAGCGATTAAAGAAGTTTTGTAATTTGTAGCATAACTCAATTGTCATCGCTCGCAGTTTACGTGTTGCATTAACAGTGGAACCGATACAATAATATAAACTCCACTCCAACCCCTCTCATTTGAATATGTGTAATTTCAAAAGTGGTGTCATAGTAAATGGTCCTGATGAACAGGTATTGTTCTTTAACATGTTCCTCAATCCCTTTTGATGATTTAATCTTTCGCTTCCATTCGTTCATAGAGCTTGGATATATCTAATGTTTAATTTTCCTGCATGTGTATCTGTGGGTATAACAATGACTTGACAGGCTTTATGGTTGGCAGCATGCCTATTGAATTGGGTTGTGGATTATTTTTAGGAGAAAACAATTCTGTTTCTATCCATTAACTGTGTTCCTTTTTATTCTAATTTTATCAATATTATTAGTTTATGTTCTTGGCACACATCATTTGAAAAGCTTGTAGGTACTTTGGTCTCAGTTTTTTTGTATATTCATTGCAGGTGATGAGTGGATCAAAGGCATATGGAGAAGAAAAGGAGTACTGCAGAGAAAAATGTGAGCTCAAGTAATCGGCAGCAATACTAATCGGGTCCAAATTCAGGTATCAAAATCGGATATCCAATGTGGTTCTCAAATGCAGTTCCGGTTTCGGTTCTATGGTCTGGACCGGTTACAACCGGTTCCTTATATTTGGAACCGGAACCGGATCGGTTACAACCGGTTCCGATTCCAAACCCGAATTTCCGGTCCGGTTCCAACCAGTAAGGAGGTTTCAATTCACAGGGGATGTGGCATATATGGAAGCAGAGGCTATGTTATGGTGTATCCAAGTGGCCATTGAGAAAGGATGGACATCATTGAGAGTTAGAGACAGATTCTTTGGAGGTGGCACAGTTAGTCTCAAACAGGACTGTTGGGCGATCAGAATTTTTCTGGATTATAGCTTAAATTCAAGAGGTGATTACTCGCATTCATCAAGCAAAAATTCTTCATACGCCTAGAGCATGTAATGGGATTGCTCACCTTGTGGCTAAAGAAGCTTTAAATCATGTAAAGTCTATTGTCATTTGCTCAGTTAAATTAATGAAAGTTTTACTTTCCCTTTAAAAAAAAAAAAAAAAAACGTCAAAGGCTACATTTATATTAACTAACATAGACTATGAGCATAATTGCAACCTTATTAGTGGACATGAAGATTCATTTATTAAGAGAGAGACCCAGTCTCGGTAAATAATAAAACATTTCAAATTATGCTTAGTTGGGTCAAACATGAGGTGATTGTAATTGTCAATGCGCCGAAGTAAAACCTTTTAGGGTTTACTTTGAATTCAAATCTTCTATGGCACTTGCTCAAATGTTTGTTTGGATAATTCAATAATAAGTATCAATCAATATAGCCATTTTCATCATATCTGAATATCCAAATAGGGGTAGCTACAGTACCCGAGATATTAAAGTTGAAATAAAGGTAGGGATCACCATCGACTAAATCTTTAAGAAGATGAAAACAAGACTTAGTAAGAGGATTGTCTACTCATATACTAAATACACAAAGGAAGAACCGGACTCAGTTCCTCCCCAAATGGGAAATTTTTCATTATAGAATCATATTTGAAGGCTATGAGAAGAAGCCTTAAATGTTAATAATTATATCAATTCTTATTTATATTAACACCACTGTGAGGAAAATAATTTAGAACTTATTATATGAAATATATGAAATATGAGTATCTTAATCAAGTGAGTTAATATTTGTTGACAAAAACTTCTTTAATATTATCGGCATGAGTATCGGGGTACCTTAACAGATCCAAAATAACAAATATTACATAATACAACTGTTTGATGATCCCAAAAATTACGGGAAAAAAAAAAAAAAAAAAAAGTTTATCCTGAAGAAGAAGGATAATAACTTGAACTATTCCATGGTGGCACAGAAAAATCTGCACTGTCACTCTCCGTTTTGGCTGGCATGAACTGAACCGGCTGCTCCGCCGGGAAAAACAAAGGGAGTGATGGAGATGGCGGCGAAGGAGATGAAGCAGAAGCCGTTGAAGATGACAAATATGAACACATTTGTAGCCTTTGAAACTCATTAAAATCCGAAACCAAAAAAGAATAGTCCAATAAATCTCTTGAAACTTCAGCATTTTGCAAATGGTCAAACGCTTGAGAATGAACAATTGGCGCAGTTGATGTTGAAATGGGCAAAAGGATTGTTGAAGAATCAGAAATTGTTAACTGGGTCGCCATTAGATTTGCATTTGGTAATGATGGTGGTGGTGGTTTAGCAAGCTTGACGTTTTCAGGAAAGTTGAGTTTGGCCTTGTTGCCTCTGAAACTCAAAGCTGCTTCATCATAAGCTCTGGCTGCATCCTCAGCTGTGTCAAATGTACCTAACCAAACCCTGGCAGCCTTGAATGGATCTCTTATCTCAGCTGCCCATTTCCCCCATGGCCTCTGCCTCACTCCCCTGTATCTCCTCCTTGGCTCTTGCACACTCTTTTCATTACTGCTGTATTCATATACTGCTGCTGCTTGCCTTGTGGGGCTTGCACTAATTATTGAACTCTTTGTTGCTGCAATATGTGAACAAAACAGTCAAAATCATCAAACTTTTACACAAGTTCAGTAGGATTATGAAAAATATGGCTACTAGTTAGTTCAAAAGTTAATATGTGGAGGTTCAAATTCCGCTCACTTCTATTTTTGGGACACCAGCCAATAAATATGACATTATAATTTTTTACAAAGCAATTACCAACTTATCTAGTAGTTTTCAACATGAATTTGTGTTAAACTTTGTAAATTTTTCATAATTTTTTGACACGTGTTCTTTAATAACGATACGCAGTTAAAATTCAATTACATTTAACTAATAATGATTGAAAAATTCAATGTAAAGTTCAGCTCAATACCGAATCTAATTCTAAAATAACTCTTGGGATGGAGAAAAAAGAAAAGAAAAAAAAAGCTTAATAAGTTCAATGCAGGGTAACTTACCTCTTACACCAGAAACTGAACCTGAAACTGCAGCTCCATGTGAAAGCTCATAAGCTTCTCTACTAAGCCTTGAAGAAAAATCAGCACCGCTCTCCATTTCTCTTGCTCTCTTTTTCCCACTACCAATCCAAGAAGAAGAAGATGAAGAATAATTTCCAACACTTGATGATGCAACAGCAGTAACATTCATATTCTCATCATATTGCTGAGTTTGAGCCACAGCAGCAGCATCATCTTCACCGGCCACCACATGCTTCAAAGCAGATACCATAACTAACATCTCCCTCTCCGTCCGTCTTCTTCTTTGATCATCATCATCATCAAAATATTGCATCAACGGTTGATTATACATCTTCCATTGATCAGCCTCTGATCTTTCCTGATGATCATCACTCTTCTTCTTCTTATCTCTCTGATGATTCGCCACCTTTATCAACAACAACCACACATGCAAAAATATTTGTTTACGTGTTTAACAAGAACTCAGAAAGCAACAAAGCTAAGAAGGCTTCTTCATTTTGAAATAATATCTACACGTGTATATATAACCAATATTATTAATGAAGCGCCGCCATTGACAAGGATATTTTTAATGTACCAAATTCTTGTGGTTAAAAGTTATTTCTAATGTCTAGTAATGTGAACTAAAAGTGATTCTGAAGTGAGTTGAATTGAAGAAGCACTTGCAAAGGGCAAGTTGGCAAATAGCTTAGAGATAATGGAATTGGATTTGAATTATTTTATTTATTATTGGGAGTCAAATGGGTTTACTAAAATTTGTCAAACAAATAGGTCGGCGGTGATATTTTACAAGCCGGTGTTGAAAGAGTCGAGAAAGAGAGCCTAGCCGACAGAGAAAATAACAAATAATTATACAATTTTGAAACTATAAGTTTCAATTTTATGGTTAAATATTTTTCGTTATTTTTTCGTTATTTTTCATCCGATTATTATTAAACGATTTGAATATTCCAAAAATTATTCAAATGTAATAAAAGTTTATTTCAAATTTAAATGAAATTTGATTTAATTAATAAAAAATATTTAATAATATGGACTAAAACTTATATTATTAAAATTGCAGAGACTAAAGCGTTGTGGTGACAATTTATAGAATAGTTGGTGTTGACGGCTGATTTTGGTCTCAGGGCAATATGAGAATATCACCCCCGAGACAATCCTCCCTCAATAGTGAATTTGTTCGGTTAAGGGGGAACCAAAAGCAAATTTAGCAAAAGACAGATAAATACATCAATCAACAAGGAGTTTTAACGTGGTTCGGTGGATCTTGACCCACCTACGTCCACGGACACAAACAGAACGATACTTTTATTACTGAGATACACTTCTCTGATATCTCTCTTGTTTACAAGCTTGGTCGTAGTGATCCTGTTCTTGATTCCGATCTCAACTTCCCTCTTACGCACACTCTACCCTCCTATTTATAATAGTGTAGAAATCAGATTTCTTCTCATACAAGAATTTCCTAGTTGAAACAATTTCATTTTCCCATAAGGATTCCTAGTTAAAACCATTCCATTTTCCCATAAGGATTCCTAATCAAAACTACATTTACTTTCTTTATCCTACTAGGACTCTGACTCACCAGTTTACCCCATGAAAGTAGGATAACTTGTCATCTTATCCGTAAGAATATGGTATCTTATCTTCTGGAGCACGTCTCGCCATATGCTCGGTCTTCATGAGGTCAGTCATAATGGTCCTTTGAATCGGGAATGCTGCTACCGATTTGATAATGCTCGGTCATCCGAACCAAAGTGGTCGGTCACCTATCATCAAGTGCTCGGTCTCTACCTGTTGTGGTCGGGTCGGCATTAATGATCTTGACCGAGAAATGAATTACCATTTTACCCCTGCCGTGCTCCTTAAATATCATGGTGCTTAAAAAACACCATCAACATCTATCCCATAGTTCTCGGTAACAACGAGTTACGAGTTGATGCCGGGAACTATAAAAAAAGATGGTGTGCCGATGAATCCGTCGGTGGTCATTACATGATCCGCAGAGAAAAATGCCTTGGCTGCAAATCTGGTCCTTCCTGCCACCTTCATGTGCTCAGTCAACGAGGATCCCGATATCTACCGGTGGAGAAAATGTTTTGCCTTTATGCTGATGACGATCGACTCGGTGGGACGTAACCCGACCCCAAGCTGAGAAGAACATTTGGCTCTGGGGGAATGTCACCTCCCTATACCAATAAAGGGCCGACCATGTGGGAGATGCTCCGATCCCATGCCGATGATAAGTCTCTCGGTGGGACGTACCCGACCCCGAGCTGAATAAACAATAAGGCCTCGACGGAGCGAAATCCAGCCCCGAACCGAATAAACAAGTGGCCTCGGTGGAACGAAGTCTAGTCCCGAGCCGAATAAACAAGTGGCATCGGCAGAACGAAATCCAGCCCCGAGCCGAATAACCAAGCGGCCTCGGCGGAACGAAATCCAGCCCCGAGCCGAATAAACAAGTGGCCTCGGTGGAACGAAATCCAACCCCGAGCCGAATAAACAAGTGGCATTGGCGGAACGAAATCCAGCCCCGAGCCGAATAACCAAGCGGCCTCGGCGGAACGAAATCCAGCCCCGAGCCGAAACAAACATCGATCTCGACGGTACAAGAGCAGACCCGAGCCGGAAAGAGACATCGGTCTCGGCCGTACAAGAGCAGACCCGAGCCGGAAAGAGACATCGGTCTCGGCGGTACAAGAGCGGACCCGAGCCGGAAAGAGACATCGGTCTCGGCGGTACAAGAGCGGACCCGAGCCAGAAAGAAACATCGATCTCGGCGGTACAAGAGCAGACTCGAGTCGGAAAGAAACATCGGCCTCAGCGGTACAAGAGCAGACCCGAGCCGGAAAGAAACATCGGTCTCAGCGTACAAGAGCAGACCCGAACCGGAAAGAAACATCGGTCTCGGCGGTACAAGAGCAGACCCGAGTCGGAAAAAAACATCGGTCTCGGCGGTACAAGAGCGGACCCGATCTGGAAAGAAACATCGATCTCGGCGGTACAAGAGCAGACCCGAGTCGGAAAAAAACATCGGTCTCGGCGGTACAAGAGCAGACCCGAGCCGGAAATAAACATCGGTCTCGGCGGTACAAGAGAAGACCCGAGCCGGAAAGAAACATCGGTCTCGGTGGTACAAGAGAAGACCGGAGCCGGAAAGAAACATCGGTCTCGACGGTACAAGAGCAGACCCGAGCCGAAAGGAAACATCGGTCTCGGCGGTACAAGAGAAGACCCGAGCCGTAAAACATATATCAACAAAACGGACTCAGCAGTACAAGAGCAGACCCGAGCCGTAAAACAAATATCAAAACCATTGTGTGGGCTACAACAAACAAGCATAAATAAATGTCAGCCTAAGACAGAAGAGGTCTTACTCACATTTTTGGGATCCGTTGTCTTTCTTGCAACTCTACAAGGGTCACGACAAGTAAGGCTCTTCTTAATACGTCCTCTCTGCATCTCAGCATTCCACGCATCCGACCGGATGACTTCCGCTATCAACTTTGGTCGACCTCAAAAACCGAATGGTCTTTGTACACACTGAGATAGCCTTCTTTCACCAAGTCTTCCACCTGCTCCCGCAGGTCTCTGCACCCATTTGTGGTATGTCCCATTATGTTATGGTAGATACAGTAAGCCCTACTATTTCCCTCCTCAATCGGGAACCTCCTCAAATTAGGCTCGGCCAACAGACCTTTATCCTGGATTTCTCGAACTATCTGGGCCATAGGTTTGTTCAGGGGGGTGTATACTGTCCTCCCCGCGACACGGTTGACTTGGACAAATGACTTTATCTCTTGAACATGACTACTCGGAGGTGTCGGTCTGAGTTTCTTCTGCTCCGGGATCGGTCTCCTCAAATTTCTGATCGAATCCCACTTATTGTCTGACCTGAGTATCTTAGCCTTTCGGGTGTCTACTCCCCGGACAATCTTTTTTTTCTCCTCTATTAAGGTAAACTTCCTGGCCAACTCCAGGGCAGTGGCATAATCCGATACGTCTTGAATCCTCAGGTGAGTCCATAACTTCCCGACCTTCAAACCTCCCTTGAGACTTTCTAGCGCTTCCGATGACTCGTACGCTCCGACCTTGAGCACCAAATTATGGTACCTTTCAATAAAATTCCTCAGGGGCTCATCATCCCCCTGCTTCATCAGTCTCAATTCTCCTACCATTTTCTTTGGGATGCATGCCCCTTTGAAGTGCCGAACAAATGACTTCCTGAGTTGCGCGAAGCTTCCGATGCTCCCTGGGGCTAGACTTCTGAATCACAGAATGGCAGATCCTCCCAAGGTTAGGGGAAAACTTTGCAAACGGCATCCCCTACTACTCATTGGACCTCCATTAATAGGACAAAACTTTCAATATGAGACTTTGGATCTGAATGGCCTTTGTAGAGCGTCATGGATGGCATGTTGAAACGGCTTGGGAATTTTACCGACCTTATTTCTTCTGTGGAGGGAGATTCAACCTCGTCGTCCCGAGCATCTGCTGTATCAGTTTTGGGGTTTACTCCCCACTTGGCCATTTCTTTTCTTAACCAAGACTTTATACTGCCATCTGTGTCATTATGCCGCCTCCCGCGACCTCCTTCGAGTCTGTCACCACGGGTGCGGCGTTCCTCATGACTTGAGACTTCCCGTCCAGTT
Organism: Zanthoxylum bungeanum; assembly: GCA_019454045.1. NCBI lineage: Eukaryota > Viridiplantae > Streptophyta > Magnoliopsida > Sapindales > Rutaceae > Zanthoxylum > Zanthoxylum bungeanum. The sequence goes on along the minus strand of SKCR01027588.1, from coordinate 165,154 downwards.
TCACTATCCTTCATGTTTCCCCTTCTGCTATCGCGAGGGCCATCACAGGATGAATCTGGCGACTATCTCCCCTCTTCTTCTTCCCACGTATCCTCCGTTTGTAAATATTTTTTTACCACTACAGACCTCAATCCGTATGGACCCTTCCTCCTCGATTCATCGTCATCACTCACATCTGCGACCCTTTTTCCTTCCGCTATTTCGCGTCTCCTCCGACTGGTTCCGGCTTCAAGTTTCTCATTATTCTTCTCTTCCATCCTCTCCAGTTTGTTCATCATGGATTTCAGAAGGATTTGATTTTCCTCCCTATCTTTCCTCATATTTTTCTCCATTTTCTCCATCCATTCTGCTGTTGAACTCCCTGATGACTGGCGATTTCCACCTTCTGCCATTATCTTACCACGCGAGCTGCTTTTCGTTGAGTCCTCACAGACGGCGCCAACTGTTGACGGCTGATTTTGGTCTCAGGGCAATATGAGAATATCACCCCCGAGACAATCCTTCATCAATAGTGAATTTGTTTGGTTAAGGGGGAACCAAAAGCAAATTTAGCAAAAGACAGATAAATACACCAATCAACAAGGAGTTTTAACGTGGTTCGGTGGATCTTGACCCACCTACGTCCACGGACACAAACAGAACGATACTTTTATTACTGAGATACACTTCTCTGATATCTCTCTTGTTTACAAGCTTGGTCGTAGTGATCATGTTCTTGATTCCGATCTCAACTCCCCTCTTACGCACACTCAACCCTCCTATTTATAATAGTGTAGAAATCAGATTCCTTCTCCTACAAGAATTTCCTAGTTGAAACAATTTCATTTTCCCATAAGGATTCCTAGTTAAAACCATTCCCTTTTCCATAAGGATTCCTAATCAAAAATACCTTTACTTTCTTTATCCTACTAGGACTCTGACTCACCAGTTTACCCCATGAAAGTAGGATAACTTGTCATCTTATCCGTAAGAATATGGTATCTTATCTTCTGGAGCACGTCTCGCCATATGCTCGGTCTTCATGAGGTCAGTCATAATGGTCATTTGAATCGGGAATGCTGCTACCGATTTGATAATGCTCGGTCATCCGAACCAAAGTGGTCGGTCACCTATCATCAAGTGCTCGGTCTCTACCTGTTGTGGTCTGGTCGGCATTAATGATCTTGACCAAGAAATGAATTACCCTTTTACCCCTGTCGTGCTCCTTAAATATCATAGTGCTTAAAAAACACCATCAACAGTTGGTATTTGACGTTTTCGGTCTCACATTTTTATATTAATTTTGATGATAACAAATCATGTATAAAGCGAATAATGGTAAATACAGCATTTCGAGTATATCATGGACATCGAGCATAAAAAGAAAGTTTAAGATCAAAGGAAATCGAGGGGAGCTCGACAATATTTAAGGATTTAAGAATACTATCACATGTTATATTACTTTTAATCTTATAATACTTGTTTAAATTAGATTATGCATGAAAAGCATTAAAGAGCTCATTTTTTTCATGTTCATAAATTTTTCAAAATTGCATGTATGTTTCATCAAGATATAAAAGTTTATTTTTAAACTTAAATGATTTATCATTTTAAGTTTTTTGAACTTCATAGATACATTTGTTTTTTAATAAAAAGGTTCTTGTTTAATTTTTTTTTTTTAAAAATTGAGTTTAAATTATTATATTTTCTAGTTTTGAAATGAGGATTAAAATGTAAAGTTTTCAGAGTTCAAGTGGTCCGATGGATAACAAGTCGTCCACGAGCTTTTTTGCACAAACCAAAAACTAAGAATACGAAATGAGGATTAAAATACAAGATTTTAAAGTTTAAAGGGTATGGTTGATAACAAAGTCATTTACGAACTCCTTCGCATGAACCAGTAGCTAAGATTATGAAAATTGTTGATTTCGATTGACCAAATGTTGGATGTTCGATCGACTGAACATGTAAAATTCTACACAATGGAAAATGCCACGTAGGCACTTTGGTTGACCTAAGAGAAAGTGTTCGATCTACCAAGCAAAGCAGAATTTTAACAGAATATTTAATATTTCAAGCCATCCACAAATTGGACATCATTAGCTCATTTTTGTTAGCGCCATTGAACTCAATGATGGATTTTGATGATGTAACGTAAAAGGTTTCGACGTATATTTACGAGCATTACAAAAAGATGTCGAAACAAATGAATGTAAAGACTCAGGCGCCAATCGAAGATATAAAGTATAGTCTTATAACTTAGGACTTTCAATGTAAATAAGTCAATAATTCAAGTACTCTAAGTTTATATTAATCATACACAATCACATAGATGTATTAGGATCAAATGAAAAATGGTTTTAATCTTCAAATCATATGTTTTCTGCACTGAGATGGGTATATCGGTCCCTGATACCAGCATATCGGTGTCCCTGATAAGTCTTGGGTAGATTTGCATGCTCTCTGGAACCAGACTACTCCACACCGGTCTACAATAACTGTATATCTAGAGTTTGCATAACTACTGTAACCGGGACGGTGTATACCGATCCCCATATTAGTTAGCTAACAGGCATGTCGGTACCATATCGGTCAGAATCTTGTTGGTGCACTCTAATCTTCAATGGTCATATAGCCATTTGAATTACAAGACCGACATATCAGCCCTTATAGACTGGCATACCAGTCTCAAGAAAGAGAACTGAGGCAGTTCTCTCCTTCATTATATTAAATGTGTAATTTTTAGTAATAACATGCAATTTATTATGCCTCGAACACCGCATATTTAACTATGACCATTAAACATGAAACTAATATCATTAAACATGCAACTTTCACCAATAATTATGAAAATTTTATAATATGAAACTTTTTACAATGAACATGCAACTTTAACTAGGGGTGATCATAGTTTCGGGTCAAACCACAACCTGACTCGAACCGCACCGCGCAAAAAAATTAAAAATGATTTCGGGTTAATTTGAACCGAACTGCAAATTTCGGGTCGGTGTGCGGTTTTGACTCAACTGTGACTCAAACCGCCCGAAACATCAAATTTTGACTCAAACCGCGACTCGAACCGCCTAAACCGCCAACCCGCGTTCAAATTAGATATTATTTTATATTTTTCTTCTTCTTTAACCATAAAATTTAAGATATTTAATGATCATATGACAATATGAAATATATAAATGAAATTTTTTCTCTTCAATTATTATGTGAAAACACACAAAATTTTCTTAAAAAAATTTATGATCCAAACCGCCGACCCGAACCGCCCAAACCGCTAAACCCCACCCCGAACCGCTGCGGTTTTCCTTATCAAATTTGCTGTTTCGGTTTCTAATTTCCCAAACCGCCAATCCGCGCGGTTTGAAGTGAAAAACGAAAAAATCGACCCGAACCGCACCGCGAACACCCCTAACTTCAACCATGAGACATGCAATTTTTAGCAATAATATACAATTTCTTATGTCTCAGAAATCGCATATGTAACTATGACTATTGAACATGCAAGTAATACCATTAAACATGCAATTTCACCAATAAATGTGAAACTTTTCTAATATGAAATTTTTTACAATGAACATGCAACGAACCATTAAACATGTAATTTTTAGCAATAACATGTAATTTATTATGCTTGGAAAACCGCACATGACTATTGAACATGCAATTAATATCATTAAACATGTAATTTTTACCAATAAATATGAAACATTTTCTAATATGAAATGCTTTTTAATGAACATGCAACTTCAACCATTAGACGTGTAATTTTTAGCAATAACATGTAATATCTTTTGACTCGAAAACCAAACATATAATTATAACCATTAAGCATGCAACTAATATCATTAGACCTGCAACTTTCACCAATAATTATAAAAACATCTTTAATATGAAACTTTTTACAATGAACATGTAATTTCAACCATTAGACTTCCAACTACTAACAATAATATGGAACAAATTTTTTATAATAATTTTTATTATTTAATAGGATAACTGGTTGTCCCAAATTATTTTTCATTTTTTCAAAAGTAATTGGGTGTTTGTTGGCTGCCACTTGGCAGCCAAACAAACATCCACTAGTTTAAAATTGCACGTGCCCCAGGGGTACGTTTTAAGGTGGCCCTGAACATTTTATGTAATAAAAAAATATATATTTTATGCTAATTCAAAGTTTATCTCCTTATGTTCTTACATAATTTTATTACATTATATACAATTTTATAATAAATTTATTATAATCTTGTAATTGTTTTTGTTTTTTTTAATTTTACATATTTTATATATTAGTGTAATTAATTTTATAATTCTACATTTTAACGAACTAAAATCCGAATAAACTCCATTGTCATGATAAAATGGTGATCATTCATTTTAAATCCGAGTCCAAACTAATGAGTCAACGAATATTTGATGACGTGGAGCATTGTGATTGGCACTCACCGTAGTTAACAAATCATAACATCAATACGCGTTTGACCTTTTTTTGGACTTTAGATTTTATTTTTTTTAGCAGGTGTTCTGTCAGTGTTCGCTCCATTTATTTAATTTGATCGACATCCCAGTGTTCACATTTCACAAAATTAATTTTTTAATTTTTTAATTTTAATTTTAATTTAATTTTATATATTATTATTACTATTATTATTTTTCTTTTTAAATTGTGTACACCAAGGGATGTAAATTTTCTGGACCGAGCCGGATTTAGGTACCCAAAATCTGAATCCGAAATTCATAATTTTACAACTTTGGTTTTATTTATTTTTTTAAAATTTCACTGTATATTTTTAATGAAAAGTGGAAAAAACATTGAGAATTATATATATTATAGAAAAAAATTAAAAAATAAATACAAAATATCCATAAATATAAATTATCTCATATATATATATATTTAATTATTTAGATAAATTTTTGGGTTTGGATTGAGTTTCATTAACCCCGGACCTAACACAGAAAAGTCTAGGTCCAATATTAATAAAATCGGAGCCGAATATAAATACATCGGGTCGAGTAAGACCCATTTCAGATCATCTGGGTTTGTTTAGGTCTAGATCCAATTGTCATCCCTATATTGGTAGACCACTTTAATAGATTAATGTAGTATGTTCGGTTAATCAAAATTTACCAATTAATAAAGTAAGTGGATCTCATGATAGGATTAAGGATATGTTTGGTATAATTTTTCAAGTATTTTTTTTTTTAAGTAAAGCTTTTATTATTAGATCTTTTAGAAGTAGAGTTTTTGATAAAAAATTTTTTTAAGTGTTTGGTTATTAGTGAGAGCTTTTTTAAAAAATATAAAATTACTTAATCGGACAAGTTTTTTTTAAATAGAGTTATGAAAGAAATGAAATAATATTATTAAATTAAATAAGAGTTGATCACGATTTTATACCTCAGGCATCACTCAAGTAATACAGTGATTAATAGTCGGATATCATACCCACATGCACTTGTTATTTCTCCTATTAATACCAAGACTAACATACTTAACTTAATTAAATTATTGATTGCGAGAGAGATGGATTAATCTAAAATTTAATTAAAGGATTAAATAGAGAACAAATAATAATTTGAAGATAATTTTTATGCGCGAGAAGAACTTAGGATTGTAACTTCACCTAAGCACACAAACAATGAGTTCATACATTTTTCATTCAATTGAGTTGTTACGAATTATTAACTTAGAATACTAAACTATCTACAAGCCCCCTTCAATGGTCAAATAGAAATATTCAACTTAAACCAATTAACTATATGTCTATGCTAATTAATTTAAATCAAATTTATTAAGGTCGGGTTCTAATAGTGGCTACGCATGCTCTGTAGGTATATTTCTATGCTGAAGAGAAATCTATTCAAAAAATTAGATCACGCGCTATTATTCATATGACTAACCCAAATTCTCTCTGTCGAGTTCTTAAGGATTTACCAAAACTATTATATTGTTGGTTAAATAAATAAAATATGCATCAAATCGCATAGAATAATAAATAATAAATAACAAACAAACAAGAATAAAAAATACAAATTAATTATAAACATGCTTAAGATCCATTACAACCATAGAATAATGATTTAGCTACTCATGATCATCAATAAAAATGAGCTAATCATGATACAAAATAAGGACTCATAAAAAGATAAACTAGAGAGAAAATGGATGAAAAACTTTTGTTTGCATTCTTCGCCTTCAAACTTCAATACCAGTCAGCGCACTTGTCCTTCCCTTACTCTATGCATTCTTTTATGTATTGGGACTCCAAAATTATATTATGAGGCTTTCTTTTAGGTTTTGGTACAAACTTATACTTATATAGGAGTCCCAATGGTATTCCTGATCAAAAATCTTATTCTGGACAAACTGGAAATGCATTCCGCGTTGCAAGTTGTAACAAGACTGGCTTGGCTCTGAAATATGGCCCAAATTGGCTTCAGTTTTGTCGTTTCTTCCCTCATTAAGTCCAAGTAAACCGTAATAATGATTTTTACTTGTAAAATATGCACAAAACACATCAAAACGTTCATACAACTCGAGATAACACGCAAAATATTAAGATGAAGGGGAAATAAATATCTATATGTTAGCCGCTCATCAAGGGTATTATAAACAATTTAAGTCTTTAAAAAAAACTTTTCAAACTCTATTCCCCAAAACTCAAAATTTGAACTTTTTCTAGTATATGCAAAATAGCTATTTAATCCCCAAAATCTCTACTTAAAATGTAGCCAAACACCACCAAAAATTTTAATTTTTTTTAGATTAAAAAAATTATTTTACCTCTATTAAAATCCATACCAAATAAGGAACATAAATTTTTAATTTTTATTTAGGCTAATACATAGATATCTCCTGTAAAAGGAAGTGGATTGATCATTATCCTAACAAGACTGCAATTTGTAATTGTAGATCAAATCCATTGTACTTAAATTGTTAGTCAAATGATTGTGTCAAAGAAGACTTAATTTTTTTTTTTGAATAGTACTCAAGTTGCCGCATATGTGAAACCATTTAAAATATTTATATTTATAAAAAATAATTTTTTTTCATACTAAAATATCATATATATAAAATATCTTTTTTCCTCCTAAAGTATCAAATATGAATTTTTTATATTTAAAATATATAAATTTTATTCATAAATAGATTCCTCCTCAACGTATAATTATTATAAACTATTATTTATTAATTTAAAAAATTAATTTAAAGCATAAATTACAGTATACATTGAAAAAAATATCAATCCCATTCACTATTTTAATTGAAATCAAAACTTATTTCATACTTTTTTATCCTACTTTTAGTAAAACAAATCAACATTTGCCTATCGCAATTTTGTCACTTTTGCCTTTCAAATTTTATTTTCATTTTCTTATTTTTATGTGATTTTTTTATTATTTGATTCCAATTTTTTATTTTTCTAAATCTGATGACTTTCATTCAATTTTTATTTGATTTGATGGGGTTTCTTTTCTTTTTCATGTTTTGTATTTATTATAACTTTACCACTTGAAACTTGACACCAATTTCCTAGATTTACCACTTTTCTTTAATAATCTTATAAATTACTTTTCTTTAATAATCTTATAAATTGGTTTCTATTGGTTGCTTCCGAATTCTAATTTGTGTAGAACGAGTTCAATTCATGACACCTGCAACATTATAGTTTATTATTTTATTTATATATTATTTAACTATATTATTTGTTGACGGCTGATTTTTCGTTTCAAGAATAATATTGAGAATTATTCATTATACAAACCTCCCATAATTAGTGAATTTGTTTGGTGTGAGAACTTCACAAACTTGTAAGAGACAAATAATCACACAAAGACAAGGTCTAATATGGTTCTGCGGAGAATGACTCCAATCTACATCCACGGGAGAGAAGAGGATATGAATTTTTTGACATCGGGGTAAATACTGACCCGAGCATCTAACAAAGAAATTATAGTGTTACAACAAAAATATTTCCTCGGGTAAGGATAGCTGGATCTACTTCTCACAATGTAGTCGAGTACACGACTCATTTTCTCTATCCATCACTAGTTTCTTTTAGTACTTGTGGGAACACAGGGATCTGGGCGACGCATGCTGTCCCGGGCTCGCGGCCCGGTCGGGAGTACGGAGTAGCCACGTGGAACTAAACCGGAGAATAATGGAGTCGCCACCCGGTGTGAACCGGGAAAATGAGATTTAAGGCCGCACTCACCCCTCGCAAGGGAAGACCCCAAACCGTTGGGTTCGGAATGGTCCCTTACTTATGCCAATTATAATGAAAAGATTTATATAATAATTTAACCAGGCTTAAGTAACACTTATTTATAAGAATATCATGCTTCTACATTCACATACATACATCAACAAGTTCATCTAAATTTATATGTAACACATATTCGAATTTGCATACAGCTTATTTGCATGTAATCTATGTCTCAATTTACATACATAAGGATTATCATACGGCAAGCATACAAGTTAATGAACGTATTGGTGGACACAGAAGCGCAAACAAATAGCATTCTTACTAGCATGCATATTAAGAAAAGATATTTAAGCGCATAACAGAGATAGACAAATAGAGAGGTAATACAAATGCATAACGTAAAAAAGGGGTGACTATACGCTAAGATGGACATGTCGTAATGTGATGCAAGAGGATCTGTTTACCGTGTGCGTTCGTGCAGCGTTCGTAGACGCGTTCGAACGGTAAACAGAAGGTTCTCGTTCGAGTAGCGTTCGTAAACGCGTTCGAACGGAAATGAAATTCTGTCTGAGACCCAATCACTTTGCCTGTTGCATACTCTGCTATGTCATCATCAAAAGTGGTGATATCATCCCCTAACCCATTCGGAGGCTCCTCGCGCCTCACATTCTCAGAATTTCCCACAGCACGGGGCATAGCCATATTTGCCATGGCAGTGGTCATGGCTTGCAACTGTTCGGTGACCTTGGTGAGACTGTTTTCCAACTGATCCATACGAGATACCTCAATATCTGATTCACTCATGTCTGTTCCAAGTGTTCTGGTGAGTCTTCCCTTTTCCCTAACCCAACGGGAATCTATGATGGCTTTCAGAACACAAGGGTTAACATGATGTATGTATGCATGGGGTGCATGAGATGCATGTAACATATATAACATACTAAATCAATTAAAACTCTCAAACAAATCAGCCCATTATCATTTTAGAAGCTTCTGGGCTAACTGTCATATGAGTGAACCCGTCTCAGTTTAAATGGCCCAACGAGTTCACGTCTCATGGCAAGGAGCCCAACTAAATCCAAATGGTAACGTTCCGAACACAAGCGCAAGGTGGCCCATCAATATTTAGAAGCCTTTGGCCCAATCGTCATAAGGTACGTTCTTGTCCCGGTTTAAATGGCCCAACTAGCCCATATCCCATGACAAATGGTCCAAATGGATCCAAACAATGATGTTCCCAAACACAAGTATAAAAGAAAGATAATGTAAACATAAAGTAACAATTTCTACATAATGGCCCATCAACATTTCAGAAGCTTTGGGCCTAATAGTCATAAGGTACGAACTCGCCCCAGTTTAAATGGCCCAGCAAGTCCGCATTTCTGACAATAGTCCAACTGCATCCAAATGAGGACGGTCCACAAGCACATACTCAAGGAAATACTTGTTACTTTAGCCAACCCGGTCTATGGGTGGGTTAGCAAGAGTATAGACAAAGGCTCCCACCGGCGAAGGATGGCCCACAACTAGGTCTCCCTACTCAAGGGTTCGAGCAACCAAGTGAGCGCACCCCTTTTTATACACTAAGGTACGTGCCAATGAGCTATGGTGTGTGACGGACTGTCAAATGGATTTCCCGTTGTAGATTCCCCAGAGGGAAGGTGGAGCGAGGCTCACTTAAATACCCAAGCCTCTTAGGCTCTTATCGCATGGTGTCAGGAATAAATAACGAGTCCTCCAAATTAGTCCATCACAAAAGGCTACGAGTAAATGGCTATCTAGGTGCCTTCACAGCTTTTCCTTCTAGAAAGGTAGTGAGTGAAGGAAGACACCAAACCATTACCTAGCCTTAAAATGCCTTTGATTAAACCCTAACTTTATCCACTATAGACACGGTCAATTAAAACATAAATCCAAACATTACAAGACAATATTTCGGGGCCAATTCTTTATCCCCAGTGGAGTCGCCAGACTGTGGGAACACATGGATCTGGGCGACGCATGCTGTCCCGGGCTCGCGGCCCGGTCGGGAGTACGGAGTAGCCACGGGGGACTAAACCGGAGAACAATTGAGTCGCCACCCGGTGTGAACCGGGAAAATGAGATTTAAGGCCGCACTCACCCCTCGCAAGGGAAGACCCCAAACCGTTGGGTTCGGAATGGTCCATTACTTATGACAATTATAATGAAAGGATTTATAAAGACGATCATATCAAACTAAATATGCCCGATTGAACGTATCTTGCATTCAACGGACACACATCAACCGGCGCGGCAAAGCATCGTGGTAAAGGATTTTAACCTCTTCAATTAGAGGACCTCTCATCGTACTTACTAAGCCCATGCGCTCGATCCCATCATGCATACAAACATAAAGACAATCATATCAAACTAAGTATGCCCGATTGAACGTATCTTGCATTCAACCGGACATACATCAACCGGCGCGGCAAAGCATCGTGGTAAATGGCTTTAACCCCTCCCCATAGGGGATCTTTCATTCCACTTACTAAGCCCATGCGCTCGATCGCATCATGCAGGAATAAACAACATACAGAATTCAAGTGATGAGAAATAAATAAACCAAAGCAACACAAAACAAGAGAAGATACCATTTACTCAAGTGGTACGTGGAGTTGTATCCCAAGTACAGACCGTACTACCGTCCATTCGGATTCGGCTACGGAATTTACGTCTGGGTTTCCATCCTATATACCACGAGAGGCGACACTCTTTTATTCATCCAATACCCACAACATGCATCCACAAACGACTCTCATGTAAATAGAATTCGATAAAAAAAACGAATATAAACTAATGAGAAAGGTACCATCAGGTCTAACCTTTTAAATCACCTCTCGGATGTACGGTACACGATCGTCGGAAGGGTGGATGCTCCGTAACTCTTCCGGTCCACTGGTTCACTGCTCTCGTTCGTTGTCTTACTGTTTTGAGTCGTCGTTCTCCGTCTTTTGCTGCTGCTTTTGACTCCAATTCGCTGCCGTTGCTACTGTTTTTCTGCTGTATTTTAGTTACTGTTTTTGGGATGTTTTGGCTACCGTTTTGGGTGTGATTTTCGGTGATGTTATGGTGTGGTTCGGGGGCTGTCTTGATGAGGTAAAAGGGCTGTTCGGGATGTATTTTGGTCAAGGCAATGGGGGTTCTTTGGTTTGTGATCTTTGGTTATTGAGAGTGAGGGAGAGTTGTATTCATAAGCCTGGGTGTTTCTTGCGTGAATGAGCTAGGGAAAAGGGGTTGGAAATTCTTTTCTTCTTTTCTTGTAATGGGCGTGCACTTCCCGGGCGGAATGCCTTGGAGAGGTGTTGTTTATATAGAGAATGGCTAGGGTTTCTCCTTGTCTCACAAGGAAGGAATTTGGCATTTAAAGGGAGGATTTGATTTGGTGTTGGACAAGGAAAGCAAGGGATTTGATTTGGTTTAGATTAGGAAGGTTGAATATTTAATTGGCTTGGTTTAGGAATACAATATTTTAAGTTATGAATAATATATTTTTAATTAGGAATAATATTTGTTGATTGATTTTAATTAGGCATGACATCTTTTTAATTTGGTATGTGATTTTTAGATTTGCTTTGATTTCACCATGTGTTAAATATGTGTTTTAAGTGGGCTTGGGCGTGTGGGCCAAGGCTTGGGCGAATCGGGCTTAATGTGAGGTTAGCAGCAAAACCAGAATTACCGACACCATTCGAACGCCTCCTCGAATGCAGCACGAACGCCCACAATCTGTTTGGAGTTCGAACGAATTAACGAACGTAGCACGAACGAAAACAATGAACCTTGTTTATTCTGAATTTCCCCTTCCGACGTCCGTTTCTCGTGACTTCCGTGACTTAAAAGGTAGTGCCTCCAAATGAGACTCATCATAGGGACCAATATGCAAAAATGCAGTGCCTACAGTCGCCCCCACTTTGATGGGACTTGTGTAATGTGCAACAGTGACAATCCTATCAAAGTTATGCAATGCATTTTCACTTACCTGGCTCGCCAACTGCCACTTGACTTTCCACGTGTTGAGTTGATTTGGGTGGTGAGGTGCTGCGACCCCTGGTTCATTCCCGAACCGCTGTGATGTGGTCCATTCCCGAACTGTTACCATGAAATGTCCATTCCCGAACTGTTACTGTGAGTTGTCCATTCCCGAACTGTTTCTGTAAGGTGGTCCATTCTCGAACCGTATTTCCATTCTTGAAGTGCCATTCTCGGCTTGTTTATTCCTGAACTCTGCTCCATTCTTGGATTGCCATTCTCGGCTTGTTCATTCTTGAACTCTGCTCCATTCTTGGATTGCCATTCTCGGCTTGTTCATTCTTGAACTCTGCTTCATTCTTGGATTGCCATTCTCGGCTTGTTCATTCTTGAACTCTGCTCCATTTTTGGATTGCCATTCTCGGCTTGTTCATTCTTGAACTCTGCTCCATCTTGGATTGCCATTCTCGGCTTGTTCATTCTTGAACTCTGCTCCATTCTTGGATTGCCATTCTCGGCTTGTTCATTCTTGAACTCTGCTCCATTCTTGGATTGCCATTCTCGGCTTGTTCATTCTTGAACTCTGCTCCATTCTTGGATTGCCATTCTCGGCTTGTTCATTCTTGAACTCTGCTTCATTCTTGGATTGCCATTCTCGGCTTGTGATGTAATGGGCCTCAACCCTAGGACTCATCCCCAAAACTGATAGTGATGTGGACTTCGACCCTGGGACTCATCCCCAAAACTGATGCTGAAGTGGGCCTCGGCCCTAACTGCTATTGATACGGGCCTCGCCCCCAGACTGATATTGATGTGGGCCTCGACCCTCGGGATTCATCCCCAAACTGATACCGATGCTGATGTGGGCGTCGGCCCTAACTGCTATTTATATGGGCCTCGCCCATATGATTCATTCCTGAAGACTACTGACATTGTACTGTTACTGCTTCTGGTTGGCTTGCATTCATCGCGTTTTTTTTTCTCATTTGAAACCTGTTATTACAAAACATAACAAACACAAAAAGGATGCAAATATGTTACGTGTATACATGCATGAATGAATTTTCTATTCCGTTGGGTTAGGTCTTCTGCCAGTCCTCCTGGTGATCGCTCGACCTTTTCTTCCTTAGGCGAAATACTGCTTCAATCTATCCATATTGATCGGCTTGGTGAACTCGTTCCCTTCCAAATCTGACAGTCTCACTGCCCTTATTTCCCAATTTCTGAATGTCTGTCTTATCTTTTCTGTTTGCTTATTTCGAAGGTTCCCCGTGTTCATCACTGGATTCCATAGTACCAAGGTTGAATACTTTTCTCAAATATACTCATATTGCAGAAGAGTTTCAGCGAAATGAACGTCTTTATTATCGTTGAGGAAAAGAGTTCGAACGAGTAACAAAATCAATGTCTTAAAAAAAAACTGGATCAAATAGACTAGGAGGAACATTTCCATCATCCGCAGCACTACCTTCTTCCTCGGCCTATGGTTCTTCACTGTCATCCATGTAAGAAGCTTGGTGGTTGAGGGTTTCTTTTCATGGGTTGGGTATTTTATGGCAATCTATGAGATCTTGAATTTCATGCCTGAGGCGGGTGCAGTTGTCGGTGTCATGGCCATGTAGCTGGTGGAAGTGACAATAAGGTTCACATTTATGTGTGGCGGTGGGGGGTTGGAAGTGGCTTGCCTTCTAAGGGTTTCAAGATTCCTTGTCCCTGTAACTTTTCAAATACCTTCGACAAAGGTCTACCAAGGTTGGAGAATTGCCGGTTTCTGATGGCAGCGACTTCGGCAGTAGCGGGCTTTGTCTCAGAAGGCCCCCCAAAAGTTCTTTTATTCTGGCCATAAAACTTTCTATTTTCGGCCTCCTCTTCCTCAATATCCATGACAGTTTCCTTCAACTGTCGAAAATCAGAAATCATGGAAGTCATCCTCCTCAGCTTACCATAAATAGAGGGCTTGGTGCCCTTGATAATCATCTTAATTTAGTCTATCTCTGAAGGCCGAGTCTGCATTTTCAAAAGCTGGCTTCTCCAGCGATCCACATACTCTTTGAAACTTTCCTCTGGCTTCTGTTTAGTGTTCTCCAAATCACGGAGTGACAAGTCAATTTCTAAGTCTGTAACATACTGCTTCAGAAAAGCATCAGCTAGTTCCTTCCAATCTTCTTTAACCTTCTTCTTCAGGCTATGATACCAAACCACAGGTGCCCCCTCGAGTGACATCCCAAACATCTTTTGGACTTGGCGCTGTGATAGGCCCATTGAACTCATGACTGAGACATATTGCTGCAGATGGTATCTTGGGTCTCCATTCCCATTAAACTTGGCCATGTCCGGCATTTTAAACTGAGCTGGCAGCTGTTCTCCGAAGGTCATTGCCTCATAATCTAACAACTCTTCATGTTTACCCCTCATTTTGCGGGTAACTGTTTCAACCTGATCCCGAAGCTTCTGAAATTCTGTCTGAGACCCAATCACTTTGCCTGTTGCATACTCTGCTATGTCATTATCAAAAGTGGGGATATCATCCCCCAACCCATTCGGAGGCTCCCAGCGCCTCACATTCTCAGAATTTCCCACAACACGGGGCATAGCCATATTTACCATGGCAGTGGTCATGACTTGCAACTGTTCGGTGACCTTGGCGAGACTGTTTTCCAACTGATCCATACGGGATACCTCAATAGCTGATTCACTCATGTCTGTTCCAAGTGTTCTGGTGAGTCTTCCAGTTTCCCTAACCCAACGGGAATCTATGATGGCTTTCAGAACACAAGGGTTAACATGATGTATGTATGCATGGGGTGCATGAGATGCATGTAACATATATAACATAATAAATAAATTAAAACTCTCAAACAAATCAGCCCATTATCATTTTAGAAGCTTCTGGGCTAACTGTCATATGAGTGAACCCGTCCCAGTTTAAATGGCCCAACGAGTTCACGTCTCATGGCAAGGAGCCCAACTAAATCCAAATGGTAACGTTCCGAACACAAGCGCAAGGTGGCCCATCAATATTTAGAAGCCTTTGGCCCAATCGTCATAAGGTACGTTCTTGTCCCGGTTTAAATGGCCCAACAAGCCCATATCCCATGAAAAATGGTCCAAATGGATCCAAACAATGATGTTCCCAAACACAAGTATAAAAGAAAGATAATGTAAACATAAAGTAACAATTTCTACATAATGGCCCATCAACATTTCAGAAGCTTTGGGCCTAATAGTCATAAGGTACGAACTCGCCCCAGTTTAAATGGCCCAGCAAGTCCGCATTTCTGACAATAGTCCAACTGCATCCAAATGAGGACGGTCCACAAGCACATACTCAAGGAAATAATTGTTACTTTAGCCAACCCGGTCTATGGGTGGGTTAGCAAGAGTATAGACAAAGGCTCCCACCGGCGAAGGATGGCCCACAACTAGGTCTCCCCACTCAAGGGTTCGAGCAACCAAGTGAGCGCACCCCTTTTTATACACTAAGGTACGTGCCAATGAGCTATGGTGTGTGACGGACTGTCAAATGGATTTCCCGTTGTAGATTCCCCAGAGGGAAGGTGGAGCGGGGCTCACTTAAATACCCAAGCCTCTTAGGCTCTTATCGCTTGGTGTCAGGAATAAATAACGAGTCCTCCAAATTAGTCCATCACAAAAGGCTACGAGTAAATGGCTATCTAGGTGCCTTCACAGCTTTTCCTTCTAGAAAGGTAGTGAGTGAAGGAAGACACCAAACCATTACCTAGCCTTAAAATGCCTTTGATTAAACCCTCACTTTATCCACTATAGACACGGTCAATTAAAACATAAATCCAAACATTACAAGACAATATTTTGGGGCCAATTCTCTATCCCCAGTGGAGTCGCCAGAATGTGAGAACACAGGGATCTGGGCGACGCATACTGTCCCGGGCTCGCGGCCCGGTCGGGAGTACGGAGTAGCCACAGGGGACTAAACCGGAGAATAATGGAGTCGCCACCCGGTGTGAACCGGGAAAATGAGATTTAAGGCCGCACTCACCCCTCGCAAGGGAAGACCCCAAACCGTTGGGTTCGGAATGGTCCATTACTTATGACAATTATAATGAAAGGATTTATATAATAATTTAACCAGGCTTAAGTAACACTTATTTCTAAGAATATCATGCTTCTACATTCACATACATACATCAACAAGTTCATCTAAATTTATATGTAACACATATTCAAATTTGCATACAGCCTATTTGCATGTAATCTATGTCTCAATTTACATACATAAGGATTATCATACGGCAAGCATACTAGTTAATGAACGTATTGGTGGACACAGAAGCGCAAACAAATAGCATTCTTACTAGCATGCATATTAAGAAAAGATATTTAAGCGCATAACAGAGATAGACAACTAGAGAGGTAATACAAATGCATAACGTAAAAAAGGGGTGACTATACGCTAAGATGGACATGTCGTAATGTGATGCAAGATGATCTGTTTACCGTGTGCGTTCGTGCAGTGTTCGTAGACGCGTTCGAACGGTAAACAGAAGGTTCTCGTTCGAGTAGCGTTCGTAAACGCGTTCGAACGGAAATGAAACAGAATGCTCACGTTCGTATGGCGTTTGTGAACGCGTTCGAACGGAAATGAAACAGAATACTCACGTTCGTGTGGCATTTTTGAACGCGTTCAAACAGAAATGAAACAGAATGCTCACGTTCGTATGGCGTTCGTGAACGCGTTCGAACAGTAATAAGACCTGATGCATGATAAGGCAAAGTACATGCGCGTTCGAGTTGTGTTCGTAAACGCGTTCGAACGGGAACAGACCTGATGCATGAAATGGGACGCAATATATAAATGACAAATAGTACAATGCGAGTCGCGGCGAAGCGTCGTGGTAAAGGATTCTAACCTCTTCAATTAGAGGACCTCTCATCGCACTTACTAAGCCCATGCGCTCGATCGCATCATGCATACAAACATAAAGACGATCATATCAAACTAAATATGCCCGATTGAACGTATCTTATATTCAACCGGACACACATCAACCGGCGCGGCAAAACATCGTGGTAAAGGATTTTAACCTCTTCAATTAGAGGACCTCTCATCGCACTTACTAAGCCCATGCGCTCGATCGCATCATGCATACAAACATAAAGACAATCATATCAAACTAAGTATGCCCGATTGAACGTATCTTGCATTCAACCGGACATACATCAACCGGCGCGGCAAAGCATCATGGTAAATGGCTTTAACCCCTCCCCATAGGGGATCTTTCATTCTACTTACTAAGCCCATGCGCTCGATCGCATCATGCAGGAATAAACAACATACAGAATTCAAGTGACGAGAAATAAATAAACCAAAGCAACACAAAACAAGAGAAGATACCGTTTACTCAAGTGGTACGTGGAGTTGTATCCCAAGTACAGACCGCACTACCGTCCATTCGGATTCGGCTACGGCATTTACGTCTGGGTTTCCATCCTATATACCACGAGAGGCGACACTCTTTTATTCATCCAATACCCACAACATGCATCCACAAACGACTCTCATGCAAATAGAATTCGATAAAAAAAAATGAATATAAACTAATGAGAAATGTACTTTCAGGTCTAACCTTTGAAATCACCTCTCGGATGTACGGTACTCGATCGTCGGAAGGGTGGATGCTCCGTAACTCTTCCGGTCCACTGGTTCACTGCTCTCGTTCGTTGTCTTACTGTTTTGAGTCGTCGTTCTCCGTCTTTTGCTGCTGCTTTTGACTCCAATTCGCTGCCGTTGCTACTGTTTTTCTGCTGTATTTTAGTTACTGTTTTTGGGATGTTTTGGCTACCGTTTTGGGTGTGATTTTCGGTGATGTTATGGTGTGGTTCGGGGGCTGTCTTGATGAGGTAAAGGGGCTGTTCGGGATGTATTTTGGTCAAGGCAATGAGGGTTCTTTGGTTTGTGATCTTTGGTTATTGAGAGTGAGGGAGAGTTGTATTCATAAGCTTGGGTGTTTCTTGCGTGAATGAGCTAGGGAAAAGGGGTTGGAAATTCTTTTCTTCTTTTCTTGTAATGGGCGTGCACTTCCCGGGCGGAATGCCTTGGAGAGGTGTTGTTTATATAGAGAATGGCTAGGGTTTCTCCTTGTCTCACAAGGAAGGGATTTGGCATTTAAAGGGAGGATTTGATTTGGTGTTGGACAAGGAAAACAAGGGATTTGATTTGGTTTAGATTAGGAAGGTTGAATATTTGATTGGCTTGGTTTAGGAATACAATATTTTAAGTTAGGAATAATATATTTTTAATTAGGAATAATATTTGTTGATTGATTTTAATTAGGCATGACATCTTTTTAATTTGGTATGTGATTTTTAGATTTGTTTTGATTTCACCATGTGTTAAATATGTGTTTTAAGTGGGCTTGGGCGTGTGGGCCAAGGCTTGGGCGAATCGGGCTTAATGTGAGGTTAGCAGCAAAACCAGAATTACTGACACCGTTCAAACGCCTCCTCGAACGCGGCACGAACGCCCGTAATCTGTTTGGAGTTCGAACGAATTAACGAACGCAACACGAACGAAAACAATGAACCTTGTTTATTCTGAATTTCCCCTTCCGACGTCCGTTTCTCGTGACTTCCGTGACTTAAAAGGTAGTGCCTCCAAATGAGACTCATCATAGGGACCAATATGCAAAAATGCAGTGCCTACAGTACTCTTACTCTCAAATTACAATAATCAGAAAATAACCCAAATTCGAAAAAAGCTCCCTTCTAAAATGACATCAACCCCTTTATAAAGGTTCTCAAAACCCCTTACAATCGACATTGACGCACCTTACATCACTTAATCAACATTACCCCATTTAGTCACTGTGCTTCCACTGCCTCTCTGCCACTGCACCAGCCTATGGCAGCTAAAAGAGTTTACGACTTCATGTGAATCATTGCTTTACGAATTTCATCATTGGCCTTCTAGATGCACTCATTTTCAGGTAGGGTATACTTCATGCTGCTTTAACTTGGTCGGGTGCAGCTTCGTCAAATCTCTTCGGGTTGGGATATCCAAATCACACGGAACACCCATGATCCATACTTCAATATGGTCAGGTCGGGATCACCATTGCCTTATGCTCTGAAACTCTCACTGGGAGAGCACCTCACTATATACTAGGGTCGGGTCATTTTTTCTAATCTGCCTCTTGCTTTTGGGCCCCTAGGTCATCCTAACCATATTGGTCGGGTAGTACAATAGTAAACTTCTATCCTCCTCGAGGTCTGCGAGTTGATGTTGGGAACTTTATAAGAGATGGTGGTATGAGTAGAATAATGCCGACTTGATGTCCTCTTACATCCATTCTTTGTTGAGAAGCCTCTTCCGAGAATCCGCCTCGGGTTGCATCTGTCTTCTCATTTCTAATTGCAATGGGTATTTCAGCGCTTCACCACATTGGGGCAGGTCAACTTGCTTACTGCCAAAAATACTATTTTCGACGATTTATTTTCCTGTCACCGTTATCTGAAAATGTATTTTGGATTTTGAAAAGACCATAGGAATAAGTGAAGCCATAAGCTCATTCCTTAAATGCTCCCATAAAATCCATCAAATCACAATTGCTCCATCATCCCCTACATGCCAAGTGTCACCCATCCATGATTTGCCCGCCTAAAACTTGATTGGCTGAGATTACCTGAGCATATGACGTGCATCCAATGCTTTTGGTTTGAAATCAACAGCTAGAACTGGCCGGAGATGTCTATAAAATGACATTTTCCTTTTTTTTACCACTTTTACCACCTATTTTATTGCAAGAAACTCTTTGAAATAAATTTCAAATTCTCTTTGTGTTCTTCAAGTATCAACTCCAAGTTCTCTCCTACTACAACCAATCTGTAAGTACGTTCCCAACCCTCTTTTTTTCGTTGTTTTGATAATGCTCTTATTTTTTTTAGAAAATACATGATGAATTTGTTGTTGTGTTGTATGGTGAATCTGGGTTTTCGTTGATTTTCTGGGTCCTCTTATGGCTGCTGGATATGAATTTTCTGGGTTTTTGTTGTAACGTTTGTCTGTGATAAGGCATATTGTTGCGTTTCTGAAGTTTGTGGCATGATTTGTGAGTAATATATGCATATAATAGGTTGGGTAATTCTTTGAATAGTGTCTAGGTCGTGTCTCTGGTTTATGTTTGGGTTTGTCTGCAAAAACTTATTTTCACGCCATCGCTAGGGCATGTTAGAGTTTTTTTAGGGTTAGACAATTCAAAGAAGCTGATAGATCAAGCCCATAAGCTAGTTTAGGCCTAAATTAGGAAAAATAAGCATAACTTATTTGTGACTAACCTTACTCATCGTGTCATGTCTTTTAGGAAAAATGTATGACTCGGTACCTTCATCTTGAATTCTATTTGAAACCCCCACCGAGGAGTTAAAAGCATCTCGGATTGACATAACTAATCTGATGAACCTAGGATCACCTACACCTGATGACTCTTACCTTGACACCACTCCAATCCCATATGAAGAGGAAAATCCCCTATATAACACAAGACAACCTCGTTCTGATCTACCATACCCTTCTTTGGACTATTATGCCCTAGATATAGATAAGCACTATTCGATTACCCAGACTAACCTGGACCTCATAAGAAATAGATTCAATGTTCCTATCGATGTCTCATTGGATCTTCTCAAGGCACTATCAATTGAGAGTGTTGACAATTGAGTGGTAGTCTGTTTGGCATTTTTTGACATGGGTCTAAGACTGCCCATCCAATGGTACTTTGAGAAGATCCTCGCAGTCATGCGACTGGTCCCCCGCTAGCTAAATCTGAATGGGTGGAGAGTGTTGGCAGGGTTATATGCCATTTGGATTCAGGTCGTCCTGGGCAAGCCATCATTGCATGAAGTAAAATGCCTCTATAGGCTCAATGCCAACTCGAAGGACCATAAGAGTTTGGTACTATATGTCCACTTACTCCAAAGACAATAGCCTAATAACCAAGCTCCTGACCACCAATAAGAATTTTAAAGACAAATGGTTTTAGGCCGGGAGCTACTGGGGACAACACCAGGTCCACTAGGGAAAAAAATAATCTTCCCAAATAAATTTAGAGGAGGTGGTAATACCCAACATTCCCAAATTTCATTACTTAGAAATTTTAAGATAATTAACTTACTAACGCACATCTGTGACCCTTGTAGCTTATTGGAGGGACCCGCCAAAGGTGTGTCATCTAACCTAAGATAGGATTAAACTTTCCTCCCAGTACATTGGTAACTATTTAGACCCGGACCGAAGCTCCTCCATGTCTGAGGCATGCCTCATTCGTAGCACCTCTCCACGGGTCGAAAGGAGACCTGGTAGTGATTGTCTAACATCTCTTGTCTGCTTGATTTGTTAATTTACTGTTCTTTGTTTCTTATATGACCTGATGACATATTCTAACTTGTGTTTTTCTGTGCAGCAATGGCCTGTAAAAGATAAATCCCATTCGACATCGCTGCCCTGAGCAAGAGGTGGGCACATGGCGTGCAACATGCCCAAAGTTACCGGGTTGCTCTACTGCCACTCCGTCTCTAAGACAACAAAAGAGGCATACACATCAGGTCGGAACCGATGTGTATGAGGTTAGCTTGGAGGAAGCTATGCCCCCAGGCAAACTGAAAAGTCACGTGGGAAGGCCCCGATTGCTCCCACTTCATAGAAGGCTACCCCTCTCAGGTCTGGCTGAATATTTTAAGGCCCAAGATGAGCCACCTTCTCCCGAGCATCAATTTTATTGCCCAGGAGGTGCCATTGAAGATGACCCATCTCGTGGAGTCCATTCCTCTGGGGAGCATCCTTGCCAAAATTGGCAGCTCTTTCTATGTAGTAAGAAGTCTTCAACCCAATCTCTATCATATATCAATTAAATACATATATTGACCTAATCTTTCTTTTACGCAGTTGGCCAAAGTGATGGCCGTGAACATAGACCTACTGACCTCAATGGTAGAGGAGGGGGTCAAGCTCAAAGTCTTCAGGCGGAGCTAACCCGTAAAGAGTAGGATTTTGACAAGGCCTTGGCCGAGAAAAGAGTTGAAATTGAATCAGTATACCGGGAAAATAACATCACAAAGAAAGAGTGTGACGAGGCTTGAGCCGAGTTAGCTTCCCGAGCTATTGAAGTGAACATGCTGCAGGCGTAGTTGGTAATTACTAAAGAGGATTTGAATCTGTCAAAGCCGAACTGGCCTCTCTCCAAGCCTAAATCGAAAAGCTCATTAAGGAGGCACGTATCGTCTCCCTGATAGAGGGTTTAGAGAGGTCAGTGAACTTGATTGCTGAGAAATTCCCCGGTCTAGACTTGAGTGAGCTTATCAATCTCTCAAGATCTCAAGGGGGAGGACGACGTTGTGGAGGTCCCTGAGGGAGTGATACCAGAGGTGCCCCTAATGATCCAGGGTACGGTCCCCCTGTCCACTGTGCCTCCTCTAACAGAAGATGCTCATGTTTTTCCTGTGCCTCCTCCACTTGTAAATGGTCATAAGCTACTTGTGCTTGAAGACGCTACTGCTTCTGTTCATACTGTAACGACACCTCCATTAGTGAGGCTCCCAAGGAGGGAACATTTTGAAATAAACTCAAACATTAATAAAAAAAACTCTCATATTTAATTATCTTTTATATTCTGCACACCTTGATATACACATTGAGCAATGTCCCAATCTAGGGCATATACTTCCATTACTTAGAAATTTCTTACAAATGAAATAATAATGATAAATCTAATCAAATAACAGGGCCAATCCTACCAACTGACCTAACGATGACTCTTCCATTAATATGAAAGGAAAATGAGCCCGACCACTTTAATACCCTAATTACCTCACCAATGGTCTAGTTTATACTTAGCCAAATTTTAACAAAGGTATCCATTTTCTTTAGGGCTATTTCTTGAGAAGCCCGATCCATTTAAATTACTTAAGATTGACCTAAGCTGGCGCTGCTTGGCACTTAGCCAAAATCTTTGCGAAAAAACTCATCTTCCTTCATTGAGTTACTTATAAAGACTGGGCCATGAGGGAAAACTCTACTTCTTGTGCCGATCACAAATCAAGGCCTCAAGGGAAATATTCTGACCCCGAGCTATTTCAACACTTGGCTACTAAGGAATATACCATCTCCATGCCATTAATATAGTGAGGTCTCTGAGGAATATTCTGACCCGAGCCTTTCAACACTTGGCCATGAGGGAACTCATCCTTTCTCGTGCCATTAACAAGGTAAGGCCTCGAGGGAAAACTTCTGACCCCGAGCCATTTTACACTTGGCCACGAGGAAACTCATCCCTCCTCGTGCCATCAATACAACAAAGTTTCAGAAGAAAATTTTCGGCCCGAGTCATTTCACAATTGGTATGAGGGAACTCATCCTTCCTCTTGCCATCAACATAACAGGGCCTCGAGTGAAAACTTTCGACCTCAAGCCATTTCATACTTGGTCACGACGGGGAACATATCTTTCATCGTGTCATTAGCACAACAAGGCCTCAGGGTGAAAACTTCTGACCCTGAACCATTTTAATCAAAAGACCAGAAGAGGGAAAATATTCAACCTCGTGGTGTCCCACCCCATGTCGTATACAAAAAATAAAAAGGTCAGAGGGGTGACGTATCACTCACCCTGTACCACCCAAAAATAACAAAGCAACAAAGGTAGTGTTCTGTCCCGAATTGCCTAAAATAATAGGGTTACCGATATGGCGTACTATCTAGTGCCACTCAGGTTGCAATTGTCATGTGGGCATTCAACCTTCACAAGCTATACAAATATGATCCAATCGTCTTGGGGACCTCTGTTTACCTTGGGCTATGAATCCCATAAGGGGAGGCAAGCGCCATGGGGCATTATCCCTCCCAATACTATGCAGATCTCGAGGCTAAAATCATCTCGGAGGCCCTCCAACCTTCCGCGCTTTGTACCTCTCAATCCAATCCCCCCGAGGACCTCTGTTAACCTCGGGATATAGATCCTAGAAGGGGTTGGAAAATTCCATAGAGGTATTATCCATCCCCATGTTATGTAATCTCCGAGGCTATAATCATCACAGAGGCCATGAGGTCTTCCCCACACTATGCACCTCAAATAGAGGCGTCAAACACCACTTGAGCCTTCAAGCCACACGTGCTATAATCATTATAAAGGCTACAATCGTCACAGATGTCCTCCAACCTTCCATACTATGCAGCTCAAATGGAGGCATCAAATGCCATGTGGGTGTTTTCCTCCTCGTGTTATGATCACTCGGAAAATATAATCGTCATGAAGGTCCTCCAGCCATACGTGCTCTGTAGCTCATTTTCAAATATCACACCACCATTGGGGTATAAAACCACTCTGAGTGTTATGCATTGCCTTTGAAGATGCAAAAATCACATGGTACTTGTGTTCCGACCCGTGGCACTTAATTTGTGAATGCCACATGGGTTCATTTCCACACTACACGTTGCACCTTTTGCTGGTGCTGAGGACGTAAATCTATGGGGGTCCTGATTCCCATGTTGTGATATTTTTTGATTGTGAATGTCACGGGGTGTACTTTTCTCGTTCTGTGATCTGCATATTTGGTAATTACTTTTCGACCTTTAATAAAAATACTTATCCAAATTAGCAAACAATTTTTTCTTATTTTAATAATCAACAAGTGTATATGAGTATAAGTTCTTATTATAAATAAGAAAACTTTATCTGCTTTTAAAAAAATGATTGTTCATTATGAGACTTTTTAAGAGAGGCTCTACTGGTTGTATTTCCTTAGCATTTTCGCATTTCAAGGCTTCTTGAGCTTGGTGCCATCCTGCTGCTCTAAGTAATAGGCATCCGATCAAGTTGAAATATGTGCTGCCAAATTGCTTCCCATTATTTGTAATGGTGGTCCAGGGAAACCTGAACCAAAAAATAATATTTCTCCTCCATGCCTAGCTTATCTCCTCATTGCGACGGCTACCAAGGTAATACCACCCCCATAATTTTGTGATCTTACCGACCTGTCCACATACACCTTCTATCTATCGTCTTCTTCCCTAACCACCAACACCCGCGGGCATGTGGATTTCATCATGAGATCGGCCAAAGCCTGCTCCTCGATAGATATCTAATGAACATTACAGATATCATATTCACTGAACTCTGTCGATCACTTCACAAGATGACCTGATGTTTCTGGACCTCATCTATTTCTTGTACTAAAATTAACTAATCGCATGTGATGAAACAATTAAGCATATAAATTTCTCACCTGGACTTGGCTTAGACAAAAGTGGAGGTCAGTCAGGTACTTTTTTAGCTGTTGAAAAACATCCTCGTACTCACGTTCCAATCTCAAGCCTTCTCCCAACTTTTGCATCCACTCCTCGGTCATGGCTTCCCCAACTTTGTGGTTTCCATCTCCTACCATCACCTTATTGTGTTTGTTACTTTTTGTACCATATCCCTATAGATGGCACCAACTGATAACGATTGTTTTTATTTTAAGGGCAATATTGGGAATTATTCCTTGAATAAACCTCCACAAACTAGTGAATTTGTTTGGTTGTGGGAACCACACAAACTTGCAAGAGACAAATAATCACATAGAGACAATGTTTAACGTGGTTCGGCGGAGAGTGGCTCCAACCTACATCCACGAGAGAAAAAAGGAAATGATTTTATTGACCTCAGAGAAAATACCGACCTGAGTGTCTAACAAAGGAATTATAGTGCTACAATAAAAATATCTCATCGGGTAATGATAGCTTAATCTACTTCTCACAATGTGGTCATGTATCTTTATCACTAGTTTCTTTTAGTACTATTGCTCTCAAATTACAATAATCATAATATAACCCAAAGGCCTTCGAATCCGAAAAAGGCCCACTTCTAAAATGACTTCAAATCCTTTATATAGTTTCTCAAAATCCCTTACAACTGACCCTGACGTCACCTTACATCACTTAATCATCATTACCCTCATTTAGTCACTATGCTTCTATCGCCCTTCTGTCATTGCATTGGCCTATGGCAGCTGACAAGACTCACAATTTCATGTGAATTGTTGCTTTACTATTTTCATTATTAGCCTTCTAGATGTACTTATTTTCAGATAGGGCATACGACATGCTGCTTTAACTTGGTCGGGTGTATCTTTATCAAATCTCCTCAGGTCGGGGTATCCAAATCATATGAAACACCCCTAATCTATACTTAAATATGGTTGGGTTGGGGTCACCGTTGTTGTAGGGGATTTTAGGGGTAAATGCAGCGGAACACGAAAAAATAAATTTTTTTTCGATTTCAATAATTTTTCTCGGATAATTAAAATAAACTTATTTATTCTAATTACTCAATACTTAAAAACTGATTTTTTTTACCCAAAAATCAGATTTTCCCATATTTGCCGTGAGACCCCAATAGTTTGCATTTTGATCATTTTAGTCCTAATTTGTCAAAAATAAATTTAAGTGATTTCAAATCACTACCAAAATGATTTCTACATATTATATACATAAAAATACAACTCACAACACAAAATCACAAAAAATTCCAAATTGCCGAATGCATCACCAAATTTAAACTTTTTTCATTTTGGTCCAAATTTGTTCAAAAAAGTTTGGATGAATTCCAATCAACACCAAATGACTTTTACATCTTACATACATCATTATACAACACATATATGAAAAACCCCAATTTTGGTGGAGGTATAAACCCTAATTTCTCAAATTTATCCAATTAACCAAATTAACCAAAATTAGCCAAATCCAACACTTTGAAACAACTCCAGAAAAATTCTAAGTCATCAATAAGTGGCCTAACAACTCTAGAATGACAACAAGATCATCAAATGATCAAAAGTGTGCTTATATACCTTTAATAAACATACATGCATACATCTTTCTTTCATGTTTCCAATCATCATAACACAAACATAAGAGAGTAGAAAAAATTAAGAACTACACATGTTGTAGCCAAGAACAAAAGGACTAAGTTTCCTTATAATAGAAAGTTGGAAATACTTATAAAAATCCAAGCTTTCTTTAATTTCCTCTTGGTTTCTTTTATTTTTCTCTCAAGTCTATTTTGTTTTAGGTTTTTGGTGGCTTGAACAAGTGTGAAGTAAATGAAAAAATAAAACCCGTAAATATGATTAAGGTTGGCCAAAATTTGGCTTTTAAAAGGGAAAATATATTTTCATTTTACAAAACAAAAATAAAGAAGTCAAATTCCTTTTTAACACATTTTCTTTAATGTAAAGTCAAACTTATACACTCTTTAATCATTTCCTAACTTTATCATAATAGTAGATATTTATATTTTAATTATTTTAATCATTTAACAATTAAATAATTAATTAAATATAAATATCTCAAATATATGTATTATATATTAATGATATATGTCAAATATCATAATTTGATATTTAATTAATGTGTATTTAATAAAATCATATATTAAATACAAATACACATTAATTAGGAAATGACCAAAAGGTCCATTTGCATGTATCTTTCGTTTAACCGTTAAACGATTTATAAATAATCAATATTATTCATAAAAGTTTCCCTAGTGCTCTACGAGTGTATTTCATAGGTGGGACTCTCTAGGTACATGCATATCCGTCACGAAATCCAATTTCGTGTCCATAATCTACCCACCCGTAAATTATGACGAGCACAGATAAACTCATTGAACCTTACAGGTCGAGGTCATTGCATACGTATAATCCCAACGTCACAGGTATCCAGATTATTCCAGAGATATAAATATAAACGTCAAATCTCTGTAGATATAATCACGTCGACGTTTCTATTAGCAATCTCTTAATAACACTTAAAACTCACTTAAATAGTGTACCACAGGCCCATGGATTTAACAGATTGCTAATTCCATATTGAATACTTATGCTCTGTACACAAAGCTGACAGATTCTATCTTGACACACAGAGGATATCTTGAGGATCATTCCACACCCAACAGACAGACAGAGTTCTGACCTTAAAATGTCGGTGACGTGATTGCAATCAAAGAGTGGAGGATACCTCATATATTCACAATGGTATCTCAAGTCAAAGAATCACTAAGCTATTCAACCCGAGAAGATTCTTATTGACGTTGGTGTAGCATCTATTAAGAATCTTCGGTGAGTCGTTCAGTGTTTATCCGATATAAACACCTATATGTCTATACAAGTCTCCAAGACTCTTGGTTCATTGAGAATCTACCATTGGAATCCAAGATTCTAATATACGAAATGTATCAGTCTCAATGGATTTACTTACTGACCAAGTAATGTAAACCTTGATCATGAACAGTTAAAGAAATGATTCAGTTATGATACAACTCAATGCCAGTTGTGACGCTTTTGTAACTATATCATAACTAATCATTCTAAGGTCAATTACGTCTTTACCATATATAAAGAGATGTTATATAATAGAAACTGTTTATTTTATTCACAATAAAATGTTTACATGAGTATTTACAGGGAAATACATAAGAAAATTGGCGTTCCGAGCACCAAATCTAACAAATTCTCCCACTTGCTCTAGTGCCAATATCGATTGAATCTCATACCCATCGACTCTACATGTTTATCAAATAACTTCGGAGGAATGGCCTTGGTAAGCGGGTTTGCTACATTATCTTCACTCAGGAACTTGCACACGACAATGACCCATCGCGACACAATATCTTGAATGATGTTGTACTTCCATTCCACATGCTTCGACTTCTGATGCGCCCTCAGTTCATTTGCTTGTGCAATGGCTCCATTATTATCACTGTATAACGGAATCAGATTCTCGATACTTGGGAAAACTCCCAATTCTGTGATAAAGTTCTTAACCCAAACAGCTTCTTTTGCAGCTTTAGAAGCTGCATTATATTCCGCCTCTGTGGTGGAATCAGCTGTAGACCCCTGTTTGGAACTTTTCCAACAAACTACACCTCCGTTAAGGGTAAAAATGAATCCTGATGTAGACTTTCTATCATCAGGATCCGATTGGAAATCTGAATCCGTATACCCATTAACCTGCAATTCGTTTCCTCCATAAATCAGAAACTTATCTTTAGTACCATTAAAATACTTTAGGATATGTTTAATGGCCATCCAATGGTCATTAACTGCATTGGATTGATATTTGTTGGTCACACTAATTGCGAAGCTGATATCAGACTTATTACATAACATGGCATACATGATGCTGCTCAAACACAAAGCATAAGACTGATTAGACATTTTAATCTTCCTATCTTCTGTTTGTGGGCACATCTTCTTCGAAAGATGTAGGCCATGTCTGACCGGTATATTTATTGTCTTATAGTTACCAAAATTATACTGTTTTAAGATCTTATCTATGTATGTTGATTGGGCTAACCCAATAAGCTTCCTTTATCTATCTCTATAGACTTTTATGCCTAAGATATAAGATGTTTCACCCAGGTTCTTCGTGGAGAAATTCTTACAGATGTATGATTTGACGCCTTGCATCATCCCGATATCATTCCCAATGATTAGGATTTCGTCAACATAGAGAACTAACCACCATACTTCCACTGGCCTTCTTATACAAAAATGACTCTTCTAAATTATTGAGAAAACCAGAAAATTTGAATATCTGGTCGAACCGAAGATTCCAACTTCGTGAAGCCTGTTTAAGTCCATAAGTGGACTTCTTAAACTTACATACCATGGCCGAGTTTTCGCTGGATACAAAACCCTCTGGCTATTCCATATAGATTTATTCGTCAAGAAATCCATTTAGAAAAGTCGTTTTGACATCCATTTGCCAAATCTCATAATCATGGTAAGCTGCAATAGACAATAAAATCCTGATAGACTTTAGCATCACCACTGGCGAAAAAGTTTCATCGTAGTCGACATCAGGTCGCTGCATGTAGCCTTTAGCTACCAGTCGAGCCAAAAATATTTCAACCTTTCTGACAGACCTGTGTTTCTTTTTGTAAACCCATTTACAATCGATAGGAACAATTCCTTCAAGAAGATGAACCAAGTCCCAAACTTGATTCAGATGCATAGAGTCTAACTCTGATTTCATGGCCTCTTGCCACTTCACAGAGTCGATGTCCAACATCGCTTCTTTATAGGTAAAAGAGCCAATCTCTTCAACTAAGATAACATCAAGACTCATTTCTTGGAATTATCGTTTTGATGTAATCATAATGGAGTATGATTTAATTCAAAACGAAAATATTCTTGTGTATATAAGAGGGTTAGTGGGAGCGCACTGACAATGGCTGTCCTATAAAATAATGATAATAAGTCATTTCTTGGAAATTATATTCCCATAAAATAAATATCGGCGAAAGCTTGGCTTTCGAAAACTCTTCGTGGAACCATACATTGAAAAATGTACGCGACCTGGTGTCTCATACGCTTTGAGCATATGGATTCACAAACAGGCCAATCCAAGTGATAGTCACTGGATTGATGTTAAGAACATCCGTTAGTATCTTAGAGAACTAAGGATGTTATATTAATCTATGGAGAATGAGAACTTGAAGTGATTGGGATCACTGTAGCAAGTTTCCAAACCGATAAAATGACTACAAGTCACAAAACGGTATTACAAAGTTTGAATAACGGAACAGTGAGCTGGAAATCCTCCAAGCAAGATATTGTTACCGAATAAACAACAAATGCGGGTTATTGCTGCAGCTGAGGCAGTAATAGAAGCCTTCTGGGTCGATAAATAAATCTAATTAAATTAGATATAGTTCTGTTAGCAGCTGAGCTAGGCGTCAGCACAGGCTAAAGAATTAATGGTCTCATCAACGATCCAGATAAATACTTCGACTATTCATCTGATTCGTTCGGATCATACATCGTGGCGATGTGATGATCGAATAAATCGCATCAGATGATAATCATGCAAATCCGCTGATGAAAGCGTTTTCTCAGCAGTTTGAGCCAACCGTACATAGTTCGGGTGTTAGACACTCGAGTGACTGGCTATAGGCCAAGTGGGAGATTGTTGGACAATTATGACCCATAGCGTTACTATTTGTACAGATCATGGTGTTGTTGTACAAATTAACTATGTGACAAATGAGATTGCACTCTTATCATTTGTGATTAGATCACATAGATGTATAAATGATGAGAGGTCCCTATGATTTGTTCCTAGACGGAGAATGATATAAGACAGTATCATGCCACGAAGGATAAATCATTAAATATCCATAGTCAGAGTATTATCGAGATTGGACATCGATAAATACGTAAAAGACTAATATTACACTTGTGCGCGTTGTGAGGGCACAACGTCATAGTTCTCATATATTTGGGTATATGATACTCATGCAAGTGTAATAGGAGGTTGTGTTTTACTGATGGTACGGGAAACATCTTCACTCTGGATAGACCCCCTCGGAATTCCATTGGTAGTATGACTATGTGTCTATGGAAGTTCGAAATCAGGGTAGGTATATTTGGTCTTAACCTGAGACTTGCACCGCTGATACTTGCGACAATCAATATACTTTGGTTGCGGTCGTCCAGAGCTTTAACAGGTTCTGTGTACGCCAATGCTGGGTATATTGAGAATCGTAGTGTGTTGGGTGTGATGTCAAGACGGAAGTGTCACTCCAGTCATATTGAGATGGTGGCCACGTAGGATACGGGACTGGTTCTCTTAAATGCTGCAGCTATCGGGATAAAATGACAAGGTCAGGTTTATCCGATTATAGAGACTAGTCACCAGACATCTGACATGTGCTTCGTACGAGGCAGACACAATTCCAGCCCCAGGCCTAACACGTGATCATCCGATACTGGACAGAAATACGCAATACTACGTATACTACGCCTGATACAGATCATTTATTCCTGTAAGGATATTTCCGGAGAATTGGGTAGGCATGGCGCTTTGCTAGAGGCCAACATTGTCTTGTAAATCGGTATAAACGTAGTACGAGGTACTTACGTGTTCGGATAATCCGACAACCGAATTTACTGCCAATATATTCGGGGATCTCATGGGTCGCTTCCCAAAGATTCACCGATGACGTATGACTCGCACTCCAAATTAATCTGGGATTAATTAGAAGAGAGAGAAAATTAATCTGGGATTAATTGCGGATGTATTTTATCTGGGATAAAATATCATTTAAAGAGAGATAACGATTAATTTGGAATTAATCGATAAATTAATATATTCGATATATTAAACGAAATTGGATTTCGACGCGGAATTAAAATTAGATTTTAATTCGGGCGAACGAGTTAATTTAGAATTAATTCGTTAGCGACGTGAATAGTGATTTCGCTAGGCGTAATCATTTAATTACGACGCAACAGAAAATTCGTTAATATGGAATTAGCGAATCCAAGCCCGGGATTATTTGCGAGCGCATTCGCATTTCGAATTCGAGCGCGGCACGCAAGTCTATCAAGCGTCAAATCGCTAGTCGCATCATGCGTCAAATCACTTGTCACTTTGAGTGATGTGACTTGACAACTTGATTGATAGATGCGACTTGATGTGAGTTGTTGAAAAGCTTTTTGAAAGCTTGAAAGATATTTACTATTATTTTAATAAGTGTTTGACTTTTGATTTTGGTATTAGATACACAAAATTAAAAAAACAACTTCACTTCTTCTCTCATACACTCACGCCCAAATGGGCATTTTTCTCTCCTCTGGTTTGCTCACTGCCGAGCATTGAAGGGAAGCACTAGAGTGGGATTTTGTGGCAAAATCACAAGTGCTAGCACACTTACGAGACATGCGAAGGTGATAGGGAAGTCTACCCATGAGTCGGGAATCAAATGACGAAGCTTGGAGCTTGGTTTCTTGTTGATTGAAGGCCGAACCAGTGAGCTCAAAAACTGCACTGAGTAGGCAGAATTTCGTTTTTGTTGCATCTCGCGTCGCTCAACCGATCGATGTAAGTATTCCGCAACTTCTTCGATTTGTATTCGCACATATTTCATGCTTATTATTGATCTTGGGACCTTAATAGAAACCAACAACCCCAAACCTTAATATAATTAAGATTCGGTTTCCTACCGGTCCATATCTCATACGGAGTCGTAGGAACAAATTTAGAAGGAATCTTATTCAAAAGATGTGCGATAGTTAAAAGAGCATAACCCCATAAATAATAGGGCAAATCTGTAAAACTCAACATAGATCGCATCATATCCAATAATGTCCAATTTCTCCTCTCTGACACTCTATTATGTTTTGGAGTACCAGAGGGAGTATATTGAGCGAGAATCCCATTCTTCTTTGAATAATCAGTGAACTCTCCACTTATATATTCACCGTCTTGATCCGATTGAAGGCATTTAATATATTGGCTAGTTTGTTTTTCTACTTCATTTCAGAATTCTTTGAACTTTTCAAAGGTTTCCGATTTATGTTTCATCAGATAAACATAACCATACCATGACACATCATCGGTAAAGGTAATGAAGTATGAAAAACCATTGTGAGCAGTTTGACTCATAGGACCATATACATCAGAATGTATGAGTTCTAATAAATCAGTGGCTCAGTGTCCAACACTCAAAAATATGGCTTTGGTCATTTTACCCGAATACAAGATTCACAGGTTGGATAAGGTTCAATAGTGAGATCCGGAATCAAACTATTCCTAACCAACTGGGTTGGGCGTTTCACGCTTATATGACCTAACCTCATATGACAAAGTTCAGTATTATTTATTTCAGATAATTTACGTTTATTAATTCCAGTATCCAAAATATCTCGAGAAGTGTGCAAAATGTAATGACCATGATCATTTGGACAAACAAGGATCTGAATATTATTTCTATCACATAAATACAAGGAATAATTCTTAATATTTATATGATATCCCTCTATATCTAATACAAAAAGTGATATAATATTTGCTACGCATCCCGGTATAACATAACAGTCATGCAGAAAAAGTCTCATATTGGGTAAGAGAATCTCACATAAGCCCACTGCAATCGCATCTAGAGAGTCACCACTTCTGAACTGTAATTGCATCTTTCCAGATTTCAGCCGTCTACTTTCCTTCAGCACCTGCAATGAATTGTAAATATGAACAGGACAAGCAGAATCTAAAATCCAACTAGATGTGACAACTTTACAAGCTAATGAGATATCAATAACGGGAAAAATAAAAGTACCTGATGTCGATGCTCTTCCCTTCCTGATCTGGGCAAGGTAGTCATGATAGTTCCTCTTCCAGTGCCCGACCTTCTGGCAGTGATGGCACTTATCTTCAGAAGCTCTCTTGGGCTGCACTACCTTATCCTGCAGAGGCACATTGCAACCTTTCTTCTTCTTTCCCTTCGTCTTCTTCCTATTCGACTTGGAGTGGGAAGAAGCGGAAAGTGAAGTGGGTTTCAGAAGGTGAGTCGGCACTCCCTTCTTCAAATCCTCCTTCGCTGTGAGAAGCATCTTATCCAACTCACGGTAAGTGTAGTGAATCCCGTTCATGTTGAAGTACATAACAAACTGGCGATACGACGCCGAAGCGAACCGAGAATGACACTCCGTCCCAAAGTATCATTGAGAGGGAAATCACTGCGCCTCAATTGCTCGATCAGATCGATCAAATGAAGCACATGTGTGCTCACAGCCTATCCCTCGTCAAGTTTAGAATGAAACAATTCCATTACTACTCTGTGAACAAAGACATGTTCTTGGTTCATGAACGATTCACGGAGTTGTGTCATTATGCTATAAGCATCATGCATCTCAAAATATTGCCTTTTCAGTTCAGAAGCCAGAGAACTGAGAATATATGATTTAACCCTTAAATCATCATCTTTCCATTTCTGGAAAGTCTCAATCTCTTCTGGTGATGCATCTTCAGATATAGCAAGAGGTAATAGACCCTCCAATACATATCCCATCTTCTCGGATCTGAGGACAATCCTCAAATCCATATCTCAGTCTGCAAAGTTCTCAGCGCCCTTGAGCTTATTCGTATCAAGCATACGAGCAAATGGATTGTTCGAAGAAGCCACCATCGCAAATCTATCAAATAGATAGCGAATAAACAGTTAGCAGACAAAACCGTTTCATATAATATCATAAGCATTAAATAAATCATGGACTTTTAATCTAAAAATGCCTCTCCCACTATTTCATGCAATATTGTATTCCCCAAACAGAATACATAACAAGTAATAATCAAATTAAATACAATAATGAAAAGTGGACCCCATGAATATATTTCAGCTCACAGCTTTAGCACGTTCTCCCTTACGTATATTCATTAGGTAGACAACTCATTGTCAATCACTCACTAGTGACTCCTGGGTTCCGATCCCGATTGTTTCTCGTTGTGACAGCTTTGGCACGTTCACAAGGAGGCGAATCAAGGTTAAACTTGTCAATGATAAATCCAAGATACTTGTTTAACCCTGACAGCTTTGGTACGTTAAGGATTCTGCTTTCGCTTGAATTTACCTAATATCAAAAATATATCTGGTACAGATAACATCCTACCGGCTATATCCTCACAGATTTGGCACGTTCTCGGATATAGTAGTAGAATATTTATCCATAAGATGTATTGACAAGACGGACCAAGAAACATGCATCAAATACATATTAATTATAAAACCTTATTTCAAATAGAGATTTTCCGCAAAAGATGTTATTCACTTTATTTACATAAAGTAAAGATTAGATTAAACATTAAATTTAAAGGCATAATCATATCATGTGTTCAGAATCAGACTCTCTTATACCATTTTGTAGGGGATTTTAAGGGTAAATGCAGCGGAACGCGGAAAAATAAATTTTTTCGATTTTAAAAATTTTTCTGTGGCAATTAAAATAAATTTATTTATTCTAATTACTAAATACTTAAAAACTGATTTTTTTACCCAAAAATCAAATTTTCCATATTTGTCGTGAGACCCCAATAGTTTATTTTTATTTTTATTACATTTTAGCCCTAATTTGTCAAATACAAATTTAAGTGATTTAAAATCACTACCAAAATGATTTCTACATATCATATACATCAAAATACAACTCACAACACAAAATTACAGAAAATTCCAAATTGCCGAACGCATCACCAAATTTCAACTTTTTGTATTTTGGTCCAAATTTGTTCAATACAAGTTTGGATGAATTCCAATCAACACCAAATAATTTTTACATCTTATATATATTATTATACAACACATATATGAAAAGCCTCAATTTTGATGGAGGTATAAACCCTAATTTTTCAAATTAATCCAATTAACCAAATTAACCAAAATTAACTAAATCCAACACTTTAATATAATCTCTAAAACACCAAACAAGTCTCACCACTTTGAAACAACTCAAGAATAATTTTAGGTCATCAATGAATGGCCTAACAACTCTAGAATGACAACAAGATCATCAAATGATCAAAAATGTGCTTATACACCTTTAATTCAAGCATGCATACATCTTTCATTCATGCTTCCAACCATCATACCACAAACATAAGAGAGTAGAAAAATTTAAGAACTACACATGTTGTTGCCAAGAACAAAAGGAACAGTTTCATTCTAATAGAAAATTGGAAATACTTACAAAAATCCAAGATTTCTTTAATTTCTTCTTGGTTTCTTTTCTTTTTCTCTCAAGTCTCTTTTGTTTTAGGTTTTTGGTGGCTTGAACAATTGTGAAGTAAATGAAAAAATAAAACCCTTAAATATGATTAGGGTTGGCCGAATTTTGGCATTTAAAAAAGGAAAAGATATTTTCATTTTAAAAACAAAAATAAAGAAGTAAAATTTCTTTTTAACACATTTTCTTTAATGTAAAGTCAAACTTATACACTCCTTAATCATTTCCTAACTTTATCATAATGGTAGATATTTATATTTTAATTATTTTAATCATTTAACAATTAAATAATTACACAATTAATTAAATATAAATATCTCAAATATATGTATTATATATTAATGATATATTTCAAATATCATAATTTGACATTTAATTAATGTGTATTTAATAAAATCGTACATTAAATACAAATACACATTAATTATGAAATGACCAAAAGGTCATTTTGCATGTATCTTTCGTTTAACCGTTAAACGATTTATAAATAATCAATATTATTCATAAAAGTTGTCCTAGTGCTCTACGAGTGTATTTCATATGTGAGACTCTTTAGGTTCAGGCATATCCATCACGAAATCCAATTTCGTGTCCATAATCTACCCACCCGTAAATTATGACGAACACAGATAAACTCATTGAACCATACAAGTCGAGGTCATTGCATACGTATAATCCATTCGTCACATGTATCCAGATTATTCTAGAGATATAGATATAAACGTCAAATCTCTATAGATATAATCATGTCGACATTTCTATTAGCAATCTCTAAATATCACTTGGAACTCGCTTCTCCAGTGTACCACGGGCCCATGGATTTAAGATTACTATTCTATATTGAATATCCATGTTCTGTACACAGAGCTGACAGATTCTATCTTGACACTCACAAGATATCCTGAGGATCAGTCCACACCCAACAGACATGCGGAGGTCTGACCTTAATAGGTCAGTGATGTGACTGTCTTCAAAGTGTGGAGGATATCTCATATATCCATAATGGTATCTCAAGTCAAAGAATCACTATGCTACTCAACCCGAGAAGATTCTTATTGACGTTGGTGTAGCATCTATTAAGAATCTTGGTGAGTCGTTGAGTGTTTATCCGATATAAATACCTACATATCTATACGAGTCTCCAAGACTCATGGTTCATTGAGAATCTACCATTGGAATCCAAGATTCCAATATACGACATGTACCGATCTCAACGAGTTTACTTACAGACCAATTAATGTAAACCTCACTGCATTGGAGTCCTTTTTCTAATATTCCTCTTGCTTTTGGACCACTGGACCGTTCTAACCATATTATTCAGGTAGTACAACAGCAAGCTTCTATCCTCTTCGGGATGTGGGCCTTAAGAAACCACCATAAATTAATTGTATGATTTACGGAATTTGTTTTTTGTTTTTTTTTTTTAAATTTATTTATTTTTAAATTTCCTAATTACGTCGAGTCATTGAAGATGGTTTGTTGTAATTATATCTTATGAAAATTGTTCCTGTTAAACTTAGGCTGTTTTATTTATTTTTATTATTGTTCTATTTCTTCTCGCTGTGTTTTATTATTGTGAATAAAAGATTAATTTGAGAAGGCTGTCGAATATGTGGTAAATTTTAAAATATTTTATCTCATTTATATATGTTTTCAGGGAAGTTGATAACAAGTCATGCCATTAATTTTTTGACTATTATTATTAATGTCTTTTTATTTCTAGTGACAATTTTCTTGCAATTGGATGCTATTGATGTTTGGAATTTACAAACTTTGAATATTGAAACTTAAACCGTTAGATTTAAAGTCTATGTCAAACCTCTGACTTGATAAAGAAATAAGGTAACATTATGTAATATATATATATATATATATATATATTTATTTATTATAAAGCACAATGGTGTGGGAGGAAAGAAAGTATAACAGATGGTTAGGATTAAGAGAGATAATGTATCTAAAGGCTATCTTTATGTGGCTTAATTGGCGGCTCAGATCATTTCATTATAATCTAATGGTTGATAAAGAATCATTTCATTATGAAATCTCTATAAAAATGGAAAATGAAAACTGCCTAATAAATTGAAGAATAAAATCACTTATTAATGGAAAATGAAAATTACCAAATAAATTAAAGAATAAAATCATTTAATGAAAAAATAAAATCATTTCATTATAAACAAATTAAATAACATAATCTCAATTTCTCTGTAAATTCTGTAATACCGTGGGCACGGACAAACACTAGTATATATATATATATGCGGATGTACCCAAAGTATTAATACTTTATCGTGTAATAAATTTTTTAAAAATTACATAATAAAATATTAATATTTTGCATATATCCGTATGAAAAATTCATGCGGACATCTGCATAGGAGAAAAATTATATACATGTGTTGACGGTGGATTTTAGTCTCAGGGTAATACATGAATATCACCTCCGAGGGAATCCTCCTCCAACTGTGAATTTGTTTGGTTATGCGGGAAACCAAAAGCAAACTTAGCGGAAAATAAGGAAATACGCCAATCAGACAAGGTGATTTAACGTGGTTCGGTGGATTTTGAGATCCGACCTACGTCCACGGACAAGAACAAGGTGGTACTCTTTTTATTACTCAAATACACTCCTCGGGTCTCTTCTTTGCTTTTACAAATCGAAGCTTTATGATTCTAATCTCTCACTCTTGTGATGATTTTCAGATGATGCCTTCAACTTGTCCTTCAACACTCACTCTACCCTCCTATTTATAATGGTGAAGAAATCAGATTCCTATTTGTACAAGAATTCCCAATTTGGAGATGGTCTCCTTTTCCTATCAGGATTCCTAGTCAAAACTATTCCCTTTTCCCATAAGGATTCCTAATCAAAACTACATTTACTTCCTTTATCCTATTAGGATATTAAGTTATTACTTTACCCCCTTAAAGTAGGACAACTTATCCCTTTTCCGCAAGAATAGGATGCTTTATCTTCCTGAGCACGCCTCGTCATGTGCTCGGTCTTCATGAGGTCGGTCATGATAGCCATTTGAACTGAGAATGCTGCTGTCGATCTGATAATGCTCGGTCATCCGATCTCAAGTGCTCGGCCATTTAGTATAAAGTGCTCGGCCTCTTACCGTCAAGTTGTCGGGTCGGCTTTAACGGTCTCGATCAATGGAGTTACCCCTTTTACCCCTGTCGTGTTGTTTAAATAACATAGTGCCCGAAAAACACCATCAACATCTGTCCCCTAGTTCTCGGTAACAACGAGTTTGTGAGTTGATGCCGGGAACTATAAAAAAAGATGGTGTGCTGATCGCCTAGCTGGTGGTCGTTCCAGAAATCACCGAGAAATTGTCTTTGCCATCAACTAAGTCTTCTGTTTCTATCTTCATATCCTCGGTTTATTGGAGATGCTGACTCTATTCAGAATGATTCTCCACCTCAAAGCAAATTGCTTACTTGGGTCGTTCCATCAGGAGATGAAGTTCCTCTTGTTGTCCAAACTAAAAATGACTCCTCATCTGTAATATCTGTACCAGAGATTTGGGGGTCCTGACCCCTGACTGATCCAATCTCGATTGTGAGGAGAAAATTTTGCCTCTGAGCTAACGATGATGTGCCCGGTGGCATGTGATCCTGTCTCGAGCTGTGAGAGATGCTCGGGCCTGGGGGAACGTTACGTCCCCAGTCCGAAGGACTGACTCGGTGGGACGCAACCCGACCCCGAGCTGAGAACGACACTTGGACCTGAGGGAATGTTACATCCCCAGTCCGAAGGGCTGACTCGGTGGGACGTACCCCAACCCCGAGCTGTGAAAGGCACTTGGACCTGAGGGAATGTTACGTCCCCAGTCCGAAGGGCTGACTCGGTGGGATGTACCCCGACCCCGAGCTGTGAAAGGCACTTGGACCTGAGGGAATGTTACGTCCCCAGTCCGAAGGGCTGACTCGGTGGGACGTACCCCGACCCCGAGCTGAGAAAGGCACTTGGACCTGGGGGAATGTTACGTCCCCAGTCCGAAGGACTGACTCGGTGGGACGCAACCCGACCCCGAGCTGAGAACGACACTTGGATCTGAAGGAATGTTATGTCCCCAGTCCGAAGGGCTGACTCGGTGGGACGTACCCCGACCCCGAGCTGTGAAAGGCACTTGGACCTGAGGGAATGTTACGTCCCTAGTCCGAAGGGCTGACTCGGTGGGACGTACCCCGACCCCGAGCTGTGAAAGGCACTTGGACCTGAGGGAATGTTACGTCCCCAGTCCGAAGGGCTGACTCGGTGGGACGTAACCCGACCCCGAGCTGAAAGAGGTACTTGGCTCTGGGGGAATGTCACGTCCCCAGTCCAAAGGCAGACTCGGTGGGACATCGCCCGACCCCGAGCTGTAAAAATCACTTGGTCCTGGGGGAATGTTACGTCCCCAGTCCAAAGGGCAAACTCGGTGGGATATCGCCCGACCCCGAGCTGTAAGAATCACTTGGTCCTGGGGGAATGTTACGTCCCC
This sequence comes from Zanthoxylum bungeanum, assembly GCA_019454045.1. Taxonomy (NCBI): domain Eukaryota; kingdom Viridiplantae; phylum Streptophyta; class Magnoliopsida; order Sapindales; family Rutaceae; genus Zanthoxylum; species Zanthoxylum bungeanum. The sequence goes on along the minus strand of SKCR01027588.1, from coordinate 123,892 downwards.
AGTCCAAAGGGCAGACTCGGTGGGATATCGCCCGACCCCGAGCTGTTTGAATCACTTGGTCCTGGGGGAATGTTACGTCCCCAGTCCAAAGGGCAGACTCGGTGGGACATCGCCCGACCCCGAGCTGTTTGAATCACTTGGTCCTGGGGGAATGTTACGTCCCCAGTCCAAAGGGCAGACTCGGTGGGATATCGCCCGACCCCGAGCTGTTTGAATCACTTGGTCCTGGGGGAATGTTACGTCCCCAGTCCAAAGGGCAGACTCGGTGGGACATCGCCCGACCCCGAGCTGTTTGAATCACTTGGTCCTGGGGGAATGTTACGTCCCCAGTCCAAAGGGCAGACTCGGTGGGACATCGCCCGACCCCGAGCTGTTTGAATCACTTGGTCCTGGGGGAATGTTACGTCCCCAGTCCAAAGGGCAGACTCGGTGGGACATCGCCCGACCCCGAGCTGTTTGAATCATTTGGTCCTGGGGGAATGTTACGTCCCCAGTCCAAATGGCAGACTCGGTGGGACATCGCCCGACCCCGAGCTGTTTGAATCACTTGGTCCTGGGGGAATGTTACGTCCCCAGTCCAAAGGGCAGACTCGGTGGGACATCACCCGACCCCGAGCTATTTGAATCACTTGGTCCTGGGGGAATGTTACGTCCCCAGTCCAAAGGGCAGACTCGGTGAGACATCGCCCGACCCCGAGCTGTTTGAATCACTTGGTCCTGGGGGAATGTTACGTCCCCAGTCCAAAGGGCAGACTCGGTGGGACATCGCCCGACCCCGAGCTGTTTGAATCACTTGGTCCTGGGGGAATGTTACGTCCCCAGTCCAAAGGGCAGACTCGGTGGGACATCGCCCGACCCCGAGCTGTTTGAATCAGTGGCCTCGGCGGAATGAAATCCAGCCCCGTGCCGACGTTTTTGAATAGTCCCGGTGGTGGTTGTCTTTACTTTTTGATGGATTTTGTCAGAAAAGGAATTTTTATTCATGTTTGGGGGCGGGCCGCCCTCTTTACAACAATTGTTCCGATTCGGTGTTTTGTCCGGTTTCTGCAATAAAGAAAATAGAAGAAAGGAAAGTTGATTTTTACGGGAAGTACTTCCTTAACATTTCGGCGTTCCATGGTTTCTTCAACCTCGTGCCGTCCAGATGCTCTAGGATGTAGGCCCCTGGTCTTACTACCTCGGTAATTTTGTAAGGTCCTTCCCACTAGGCACCTAACGAACCTTCTTCAGGTCGTCGGGTGTTCAGAGTCACTTTTCTTAGCACTAGATCGCCTGGTAGAAAGGAGCGGGTCCGAACTCTCCTATTGTAGAATCGGGCCATTCTCTGTTGGTAGATGGCTGCTCTTACTGCTGCCTGCTCTCTTCTTTCTTCGATCAGGTCGAGGTGATTTTTGATAAGTTCTTCGTTCCGTTCGTTCTCAAAGTGGCGGACCCTGTGGGTTGATATTCCGATCTCTGCTGGGATGACGGCCTCACATCCGTATGATAGGGAGAAGGGTGTCTCTCCTGTTGAATCCTTGAAGGTCGTTCGGTGTGCCCACAGTACCTCTGGTAGCTCCTCGACCCATAGGATTTTTCTTGATCCGAGTCGAGCTTTCAGGTTTGACTTGATGGTTTTATTGGTGGCTTCAACCTGCCCGTTCGACTTGGGATGGGCCGGCGAGGCGAATTTCAAGGTTATCTGGAGGTCTTCACAAAGTTTTCTGAATCCCCTGCTGTCGAATTGCTTTCCGTTGTCGGTGATGATTGCTCGGGGGATCCCGAACCGACAGATTATATTTCTCTTCAGGAACTCTGTGGCTTTCTTCTCCGAGATGGTGGACAATGGTTCTGCCTCTACCCATTTGGTAAAGTAGTCTATGGCTACGATTGCATATTTCGCCTGACCCCGTCCTTTCGGCATCGGCCCTATAATGTCTAGCCCCCACTGTGCGAAGGGCCAGGGGCTGGATATGGTGGTCAGCTGTTCCGCCGGCTGATGGTAGAGGTTGGCATTCTTTTGGCATCCCTCGCATTTCCGTGCTATCCTCACGCCATCCTCGTGCATGGTTGGCCAGTAAAACCCTTGCCTCAAGGCTTTGAAGGCGATTGATCTTCCCCCGGCGTGGCTTCCGCAGATGCCTGCGTGAATCTCCCTGAGCACGTAGTCTGCTTCTTCTGGTGCTAAGCATCTTAGGAGGGGTACGGTGTATCCTCTCCGGTAGAGTACTCCTTCAATCAGGGAAAACTTGGTGCTCTTGAACTTCAGCTTCCTGGCCTCCTTTTTATCTTTAGGGGTTTCTCCTGTTTCCAGATATCTCCTGATCGGCTGCATCCACGAATCTTTGCCTTCCTCTTCTAGTACATCTACCTCTGCCTCCCCTATGCTTCTTTCTCGGAGGTATACAAGAGGGATTACCCTGAGGTTTTCTGTCCTCATTGAAGAGGCGAGTCAGGCCAGGGAATCTGCTTCGCAGTTGTCTTCTCGTCCGACCTGTTCGAAGAGTACGTTTCCCACTTTCTCCGCCCATTTCTTCACTTCGGCCAGGTAAGCTACCATGGCTGGTTCTCTGGCTTGAAAGTCCCCTTTCAGCTGTTGTATGGCTAGCTGAGAATCACTCCTGATCACTACGTTGTGGACCCCTACTACCGTACATAGCCTTAGTCCGGCCAGTATTGCCTCGTACTCTGCTTCATTGTTTGTAGTTTTGAAGGCAAATTTGAGGGCGAGCAGTATTTCTTCTCCCTTTTCACTTTTTAGTGCTACCCCTGCTCCGTAGCCGTGCGAACTTGCGGATCCGTCTACAGACATTTCCCACCTGTCTTCTTCCACGGCCAAGACCTGCGGTTTCGTGAGTTCTGCTATGAAGTCTGCTAAGGCTTGCCCTTTTATTGCTGTTCTTGGGAGGTAGGAGATGTCGTGCTCGCTTATTTCTACTGACCACTTCATCAGTCTCCCTGAGGCCTCTGGTTTCGGCAAGATTTGTCTCATGGGATAATCCGTGTATACCTTGATAGGATGGGCTTGAAAATAAGGTCGTAACTTCCGTGCTGCAGTGACCAGAGATAGGGCAATGAGTTCGTGCATGGGGTATCGAGTTTCTGCGTCTAGCAGGGCTTTACTGACGTAGTAAACCAGTTTCTGGACATGGTCGGTCTCTTGTACCAGTGCCGAGCTTACTGCGTGCTTTGAGACGGCCAGGTATAGATACAGCGTCTCCCCTGGGAGGGGTTTGGCTAGGAGAATGGGCTGTGCCAGGTATTGTTTTAGGTGCTGGAAGGCTTCTTCGCACTCGGGTGTCCAGTCGACCCCTTTTTGAGCTTTTTTGATGATTTTGAAGAAATGATGGCACTTGTCGGTTGCTCGCGAGATGAACCGGTTGAGTGCGGCGATTCTTCCTGTAAGGCTTTGTACTTCCTTAACTGTCCGGGGCGATTTCAGGTCTAGCACGGCTTGTATTTTTTGCGGGTTTGCTTCAATGCCTCGTGAACTCACCATGTAGCCCAGAAACTTTCCTGAGGCTACCCCGAATGCACACTTCTCTGGATTGAGCTTTAAACTGTGTTTCCTCAGGAGTTCGAAAGTTTTCTTCAGGTCGGCCACATGGTCTCTTGGTTCTCCGGACATTGTTATCATGTCATCGACATATACCAGCATGGTTGTGCCGATGAGCGGTTTGAAGATTTTGTTCACCAGTCTCTGGAAAGTCGCCCCTGCATTCTTCAATCCGAAAGGCATTACTTTATAGCAGTACAGCCCTTGGTCAGTGATAAGGTGGTCTTCTCCTCGTCCGCAGGGTGCATCTTGACTTGATTGTATCCCGAGAAATCGTCCATGAAGCTTAGCAGCCCTTGGCAGGCTGTTGTATCTACCAGTTGGTCTATTTTTGGGAGGGGAAAGCTGTCTTTTGGACATGCTTTGTTGAGGTCGGTGAAATCTACGCACATTCTCCACTTTCCGTTAGATTTTTTCACCAATACTACGTTGGACACCCATTCTGGGTATTTTATTTCCCGGATGAAACCGGCTTTCAGCAATTTTTCCACCTCGGTTGCTATTGCTCCGCACCGCTCCTGGTTGAATATTCTCCTCTTCTGTTTTACTGGCTTGTGTAAGGGGTTCACTGCTAAGCGATGGCTTACGAATTTTGGGTCGATTCCGGGCATGTCATCGTGTCCCCATGCAAAAACGTCGGGGTACTCTTGTAGACATTCCAACAAGTCTTTTCTTAGGGCCTTGTCTAGACTTCCTCCTATTTTTATGTTCTTCTCTGGCCCGAACAGTTTTACTTCTTCCAATTCTTCGGCTGCTCCTAGCCGTGCAGCTTTATCGGGCCGGGGAGCAGGGTCTTTCCTTGTATTCTCGTCATCCTCGTCTCTCTGTCTCTTCTTGGTGCCTCTTTCTACGCAGAGGGTCTCTCGCGAGAAAGTGGCAAAACAGCTGCGGGCTTTTTTCTGGCTTCCGCATATGATCCCGATCCCTTCCCGTGTAGAGAACTTCAATTTCAGGTAATGACAGGACATTGCGGCCTTGGTTTTCATCATGAAGGGGCGGCCGACAATGACTTGATAACTGCTCATGCAGTCTACTACGGTGAAGTTTATCATGATCGTTCGGGTTTTGGGGGCAGCCCCGATCGTCATTGCTAACTGAATTTTTCCCAGGGGTATGACCGTTGAACCCCTGAATCCGTACAGGGGGGTGCTGTCTTCGGTTAGAGCTGTGTACTCTACCCCCAGGTTCTCCAAAGTTTCTTTGGAAATTATGTCTACCGCGCTCCCAGGATCCACCAGGATTCGGTCCACTTCTGTGCCGCCGATCGTTGCTTTGATTATTAGTGCGTCATCGTGGGGGAAACTTACCCCCTGAGCGTCTTCATCGGTGAACATAATGGGTGTTGACCGATTTCCTTGTGGGTTTGGGATTTTTTCTGTTTTCAGTACCTCTGTCCCCCGTGCTCGGCTGTAATTCTTTCTTGACCGGTTAGAGTCCCGGCCAGCGTTGCCCCTCCTGCGATGACGTTCCCCCTCGATTCCTTGCCCTTTGTCTGGCGGCCATGACCTCGTGGTCGATGTAATTGTTCAGGTACCCGTTCCGGGCCAGGTCCTCCATTTGTTCCCGTAGATCCTTGCACTCATCGGTTGTGTGCCCTTTTAGATTGTGGTGTAGGCAGTAGGATCTTTTTTTTTTTCTGTCTGGGGGAAACCTCCTGAGGTCGGGTTGGTTATATAAGAGGCCTTTCTCCCGTATCTCCATGATGATTTCTCCTGGCGGTTTGCTTAGGGGGATATATGCTTCCTCTCGGACCACATGGTTTACCTGGTTGTGGGCCTTTTTCCTTGATCCTTTTGTGCCATTGGCTTGAACTCCTTGGGTCTTGGATTGAACTTCCGGAATTCTCTTTCCGGTCGCCTGTGGTCTTCCCTCCTTGTCACTCTTTCTCTGGTGGTTGTCCCCCTCCGGGATACTTTTTCCTCACTTTCTAGTAGGACGTACTTCCTGGCTACCTCTAGTGCGGTAGCGTAGTCTGGTGTCTCATGGATCCTCAGGTGGGTCCATAGTTTCCCGACCCTTAGGGCCCCTTTCAGACTTTCCAGGGCTTCTTGGGATTCGTACCCTCCGACCTCGAGCACGGTGTTGTGGTACCTTTCAATGAAGCTTTTCAGTGTCTCGTCGTCTCCCTGTTTCATGAGCCTTAGTTCTCCTATTGTTTTTTTAGGGGTGCAGGCTCCCTTGAAGTGCCGGATAAACGATTTCTTAAGCTGGGAGAAGTTCTGGATGCTCCCCGGGGCCAGACTTCTATACCATAGGATGGCAGGCCCACCTAAAGTTCAGAATTCTTTGAACTTTTCAAAGGTTTCCGATTTATGTTTCATCAGATAAACATAACCATACCATGACACATCATCGGTAAAGGTAATGAAGTATGAAAAACCATTGTGAGCAGTTTGACTCATAGGACCATATACATCAGAATGTATGAGTTCCAATAAATCAGTGGCTCAGTGTCCAACACTCAAAAATATGGCTTTGGTCATTTTACCCGAATACAAGATTCACAGGTTGGATAAGGTTCAATAGTGAGATCCGGAATCAAACTATTCCTAACCAACTGGGTTGGGCGTTTCACGCTTATATGACCTAACCTCATATGACAAAGTTCAGTATTATTTATTTCAGATAATTTACGTTTATTAATTCCAGTATCCAAAATATCTCGAGAAGTGTGCAAAATGTAATGACCATGATCATTTGGACAAACAAGGATCTGAATATTATTTCTATCACATAAATACAAGGAATAATTCTTAATATTTATATGATATCCCTCTATATCTAATACAAAAAGTGATATAATATTTGCTACGCATCCCGATATAACATAACAGTCATGCAGAAAAAGTCTCATATTGGGTAAGAGAATCTCACATAAGCCCACTGCAATCGCATCTAGAGAGTCACCACTTCTGAACTGTAATTGCATCTTTACAGATTTCAGCCGTCTACTTTCCTTCAGCACCTGCAATGAATTGTAAATATGAACAGGACAAGCAGAATCTAAAATCCAACTAGATGTGACAACTTTACAAGCTAATGAGATATCAATAACGGGAAAAATAAAAGTACCTGATGTCGATGCTCTTCCCTTCCTGATCTGGGCAAGGTAGTCATGATAGTTCCTCTTCCAGTGCCCGACCTTCTGGCAGTGATGGCACTTATCTTCAGAAGCTCTTGGGCTGCACTACCTTATCCTGCAGAGGCACATTGCAACCTTTCTTCTTCTTTCCCTTCGTCTTCTTCCTATTCGACTTGGAGTGGGAAGAAGCGGAAAGTGAAGTGGGTTTCAGAAGGTGAGTCGGCACTCCCTTCTTCAAATCCTCCTTCGCTGTGAGAAGCATCTTATCCAACTCACGGTAAGTGTAGTGAATCCCGTTCATGTTGAAGTACATAACAAACTGGCGATACGACGCCGGAAGCGAACCGAGAATGACACTCCGTCCCAAAGTATCATTGAGAGGGAAATCACTGCGCCTCAATTGCTCGATCAGATCGATCAAATGAAGCACATGTGTGCTCACAGCCTATCCCTCGTCAAGTTTAGAATGAAACAATTCCATTACTACTCTGTGAACAAAGACATGTTCTTGGTTCATGAACGATTCACGGAGTTGTGTCATTATGCTATAAGCATCATGCATCTCAAAATATTGCCTTTTCAGTTCAGAAGCCAGAGAACTGAGAATATATGATTTAACCCTTAAATCATCATCTTTCCATTTCTGGAAAGTCTCAATCTCTTCTGGTGATGCATCTTCAGATATAGCAAGAGGTAATAGACCCTCCAATACATATCCCATCTTCTCGGATCTGAGGACAATCCTCAAATCCATATCTCAGTCTGCAAAGTTCTCAGCGCCCTTGAGCTTATTCGTATCAAGCATACGAGAAAATGGATTGTTCGAAGAAGCCACCATCGCAAATCTATCAAATAGATAGCGAATAAACAGTTAGCAGACAAAACCGTTTCATATAATATCATAAACATTAAATAAATCATGGACTTTTAATCTAAAAATGCATCTCCCACTATTTCATGCAATATTGTATTCCCCAAACAGAATACATAACAAGTAATAATCAAATTAAATACAATAATGAAAAGTGGACCCCATGAATATATTTCAGCTCACAGCTTTAGCACGTTCTCCCTTACGTATATTCATTAGGTAGACAACTCATTGTCAATCACTCACTAGTGACTCCTGGGTTCCGATCCCGATTGTTTCTCGTTGTGACAGCTTTGGCACGTTCACAAGGAGGCGAATCAAGGTTAAACTTGTCAATGATAAATCCAAGATACTTGTTTAACCCTGACAGCTTTGGTACGTTAAGGATTCTGCTTTCGCTTGAATTTACCTAATATCAAAAATATATCTGGTACAGATAACATCCTACCGGCTATATCCTCACAGATTTGGCACGTTCTCGGATATAGTAGTAGAATATTTATCCATAAGATGTATTGACAAGACGGACTAAGAAACATGCATCAAATACATATTAATTATAAAACCTTATTTCAAATAGAGATTTTCCGCAAAAGATGTTATTCACTTTATTTACATAAAGTAAAGATTAGATTAAACATTAAATTTAAAGGCATAATCATATCATGTGTTCAGAATCAGACTCGCTCTTATACCATTTTGTAGGGGATTTTAAGGGTAAATGCAGCGGAACGCGGAAAAATAAATTTTTTCGATTTTAAAAATTTTTCTGTGGCAATTAAAATAAATTTATTTATTCTAATTACTAAATACTTAAAAACTGATTTTTTTACCCAAAAATCAAATTTTCCCATATTTGTCGTGAGACCCCAATAGTTTATTTATTTATTTTTATCATTTTAGCCCTAATTTGTCAAATACAAATTTAAGTGATTTAAAATCACTACCAAAATGATTTCTACATATCATATACATCAAAATACAACTCACAACACAAAATTACAGAAAATTCCAAATTGCCGAACGCATCACCAAATTTCAACTTTTTGTATTTTGGTCCAAATTTGTTCAATACAAGTTTGGATGAATTCCAATCAACACCAAATAATTTTTACATCTTATATATATTATTATACAACACATATATGAAAAGCCTCAATTTTGATGGAGGTATAAACCCTAATTTTTCAAATTAATCCAATTAACCAAATTAACCAAAATTAACTAAATCCAACACTTTAATATAATCTCTAAAACACCAAACAAGTCTCACCACTTTGAAACAACTCAAGAATAATTTTAGGTCATCAATGAATGGCCTAACAACTCTAGAATGACAACAAGATCATCAAATGATCAAAAATGTGCTTATACACCTTTAATTCAAGCATGCATACATCTTTCATTCATGCTTCCAACCATCATACCACAAACATAAGAGAGTAGAAAAATTTAAGAACTACACATGTTGTTGCCAAGAACAAAAGGAACAGTTTCATTCTAATAGAAAATTGGAAATACTTACAAAAATCCAAGATTTCTTTAATTTCTTCTTGGTTTCTTTTCTTTTTCTCTCAAGTCTCTTTTGTTTTAGGTTTTTGGTGGCTTGAACAATTGTGAAGTAAATGAAAAAATAAAACCCTTAAATATGATTAGGGTTGGCCGAATTTTAGCATTTAAAAAAAGAAAAGATATTTTCATTTTAAAAACAAAAATAAAGAAGTAAAATTTCTTTTTAACACATTTTCTTTAATGTAAAGTCAAACTTATACACTCCTTAATCATTTCCTAACTTTATCATAATGGTAGATATTTATATTTTAATTATTTTAATCATTTAACAATTAAATAATTACACAATTAATTAAATATAAATATCTCAAATATATGTATTATATATTAATGATATATTTCAAATATCATAATTTGACATTTAATTAATGTGTATTTAATAAAATCGTACATTAAATACTAATACACATTAATTATGAAATGACCAAAAGGTCATTTTGCATGTATCTTTCGTTTAACCGTTAAACGATTTATAAATAATCAATATTATTCATAAAGTTGTCCTAGTGCTCTACGAGTGTATTTCATATGTGAGACTCTTTAGGTTCAGGCATATCCATCACGAAATCCAATTTCGTGTCCATAATCTACCCACCCGTAAATTATGACGAACACAGATAAACTCATTGAACCATACAAGTCGAGGTCATTGCATACGTATAATCCATTCGTCACATGTATCCAGATTATTCTAGAGATATAGATATAAACGTCAAATCTCTATAGATATAATTATGTCGACATTTCTATTAGCAATCTCTAAATACCACTTGGAACTCGCTTCTCCAGTGTACCACGGGCCCATGGATTTAACAGATTACTAATTCTATATTGAATATCCATGTTATGTACACAGAGCTGACAGATTCTATCTTGACACTCACAAGATATCCTGAGGATCAGTCCACACCCAACAGACATGCGGAGGTCTGACCTTAATAGGTCAGTGATGTGACTGCCTTCAAAGTGTGGAGGATATCTCATATATCCATAATGATATCTCAAGTCAAAGAATCAATATGCTACTCAACCCGAGAAGATTCTTATTGACGTTGGTGTAGCATCTATTAAGAATCTTGGTGAGTCGTTGAGTGTTTATCCGATATAAATACCTACATATCTATACGAGTCTCCAAGACTCATGGTTCATTGAGAATCTACCATTGGAATCCAAGATTCCAATATACGACATGTACCGGTCTCAACGAGTTTACTTACAGACCAATTAATGTAAACCTTGACCAGAAAGAGTTAAAGAAATGATACTGTTATGATACAACTCAATGTCAGTTGCGACGCTTTTGCAACTGTATCCTAACTAATCATTCTTAGGTCAATTACGTCTTTACCATATTTAAAGAGATGTTATATAATAGAAACTATTTATTTTATTCATAATAAAATATTTACATAAATATTTACAGAAAAATACATAAGAAAATTGACGCTCTAAGCACCGATCCTAACAGTTGCTTCATTCTCCGAAACTCTCCTCTGGAGAGCACCTCACTGCATTGGAGTCCTTTTTCTAATATTCCTCTTGCTTTTGGGAAATTGGACCGTTCTAACCATATTATTCAGGTAGTACAACAGCAAGCTTCTATCCTCTTCGGGATGTGGGCCTCAAGAAACCACCATAAATTAATTGTATGATTTACGGAATTTGTTTTTTGTTTTTTGTTTTTAAATTTATTTATTTTTAAATTTCCTAATTACGTCGAGTCATTGAAGATGGTTTGTTGTAATTATATCTTATGAAAATTGTTCCTGTTAAACTTAGGCTGTTTTATTTATTTTTATTATTGTTCTATTTCTTCTCGCTGTGTTTTATTATTGTGAATAAAAGATTAATTTGAGAAGGCTGTGGAATATGTGGTAAATTTTAAAATATTTTATCTCATTTATATATGTTTTCAGGGAACAAGTCATGCCATTAATTTTTTGACTATTATTATTAATGTCCTTTTATTTCTAGTGACAATTTTCTTGCAATTGGATGCTATTGATGTTTGGAATTTACAAACTTTGAATATTGAAACTTAAACCGTTAGATTTAAAGTCTATGTCAAACCTCTGACTTGTTAAGTTGTAAGTTTCTATAATTTTACAATTTATATTTGAAACTTACTCTTAAAATCAACATGTGAAGACATGGTACATTTAGACATAGCCATGACAATTTACAATTTTTAGATAGTTAATTTCGTTGATCCTATTTTTTTTATGAGTATCGACTCTCCTAGTTGTCCCATCTTTAAAAACTATTGCAAAATTGATATATATATAAAAACAATTGACATAAGGTAAGACTTCAATATTAATTGTTAAGAACTCATGAATAAAATTCACTTTTAAAATATTGACTTTCATCATAATTTTCGTGAATGTAGTATTTTATTATCAATGCAACCTGTGTTAAAGAGAAATAAGGTAACATTATGTAATTATATATATATATATATATATATATATATATATATTATAAAACACGGGGAAAAGAGAGTATAACAGATGGTTATGATTAAGAGAGATAATGTATCCAAAGGCTATCTTTTATGTGGCTTAATTGGCGGCTCAGATCATTTCATTAAAATCTAATGGTTGATAAAGAATCATTTCATTATGAAATCTCTATAAAAATGGAAAATGAAAACTACCTAATAAATTGAAGAATAAAATCACTTATTAATGGAAAATGAAAATTACCAAAAAAATTAAAGAATAAAATCATTTAATTAAAAAATCAAATCATTTCATTATAAACAAATTAAATAACATAATCTCAATTTCTCTGTAAATTATGTAATACCGTGCCGTAGGCACGGGCAAACACTAGTATATATATATATAATATATATATATATATATGCGGATGTACCCAAAGTATTAATACTTTATCGTGTAATAAATTTTTTAAAAAATTACATAATAAAATATTAATATTTTGCATGTATCCGTACAAAAATTCATGCGGACATCCGCATAGGAGAAAAATTATATACATGAATTTTTCGTGCGGATGCAGTAAAAGTATTAGTACTTTGACGAAGTACTAGTACTTTACGTGCATCCGGACGAAAAATTCATACAAGTATCTGCATCGGAGAATGACTATAGATAAAATTGTCCTTATTTTAATATAAATTATGACGTGCGAAATAATACCTAAATTTTCTCACATGTCCGAAATATAATAAAATAAAGACATTTTTATTGTGACATTTTCTTAGTCGTCTATAACGTTTAAAAAAATGTTCAGAAATCCACGTTGTGTTTTACTAAAATGATGGCAAGGAAAAAGTTTCATTCATGCATGCTTGAGGAATGATGAAGATTTTAGAAAATTGGCCTTGTTTGATGATAAAGATGGTTGAAAAAACGAACATCATAACATGGAGTCGAAGCTACTTATATATATATATATATATATATATATATATATAAAAAATAACATTGAATTAAAATCTATATTTTTTTTTTATATTTTTTTTAATGAGGTCATCAAAAGCATACTTATTAGAACCCCTTTCTCTATATATAAAATTAATTTGCTCAAACAAGAGAACAGAATTGGGGGATTGTGTTTGAATTATAATTTGACGAATAAAAACAATCATTCAAAGTCAATTATATTTTTAATGTTTTCAAAATCGAACAAGTGATTTAAAAGGATTAATGGGTCGTCATTCACCGGTTGAATCGTTTCGGAAAAATTGGCAGAATCAGTCTACGTCATAAATAGTTTTATTTAATTAAAAATTATAAAAAATATTAAATTTTAATTTTATCTTAAAAATAAAAAAAAATTAACCGGTCTAATCCCATTCACCAATTTTGATCGATTTTTTGAAGATAAATTTTTACCTATTAACCGGACTGGACTCATGTCCGATTCCTGAAAGTGGTCGAACCGATCGTCCCAGTGTAGTTTTCAAAACTATGGTATTTTGTTATTTAAATTCTAACCCACTTGCTGAATTATGATGAATTCAAACCTTGAGCTTGAATTTTGCTTCAAGAAAGTAAATCATGATTTGGGCAATTGAATTTTCCCTTATTTTCATTACATCAACAAAAAATTATCTATTGCAGATTTTTAAAATTTTAAAATACATATTTGAAGTTAATAAATTAATGAGTATGGATTTTCAAAACAAATGTTGTCCATCAAACGGTACAAGTAGAGATATTAAAAATAATGTTAGCATTTTTAATTACAACAATATGACTAAGTTTCTTTATTTGTCAAAGTTGACTCCAGTCAACAAATCTGGATTGTCAATAAGCGTTTGTTCTCAGTTGTTTGTTTGTTTGTTTTTTTTTTTTTTTGGGTAATTATCAATTTTCCATCCAAAAATTGGCTTAAGTTCAGTTTAGGGATGAGCAAAATGGAACCGGAACATACTCAATTAAATATGATACCCTATTATTAGGTTCCGGTCTGGTTCCGGCCCAGTTCCGAATTACCCTATTTATATAACATTATCAAACTTTAAAAATGTAATTATTTATTACATGTGAAGAAAATATTACATAATTTTCTTGCCAGTTGTTTGTCCATATATAAATATTACATAAATACAAGTTACAACAATGAACAACAAAAGCAGCAACAAAATGCAGAAACAACAGAACAACAAAAACAGAAACCAGAAACAGCAGCAACAAAGAGCAGAAACAGCAACAACAACAGAAATATAGAAACAACAGCAGAAACAGTAATAGAAATAGCAGCAGAAATAGCAGCACAAATAGTAACAGAAACTATAAAAATAACAGTAAAAACAGAAAGTAGAAACAGCAGAACATGAAAATAGCAGCAACACTAGGAAGAAAACAAACTCACAGTATCGTCATTGGCTTTTAAATTTCACAACACATCAAATTGCCATGCTGGCCCGTCGCTGAACGTGCTTGGGTTATCCCGAGGTTCCGAACGCCACACTGGTCTTCTCGATTTACCCTCAAAGGTTCAAGTTATTGGGTAATAATGTTCCAAACCAGGGATTTGAAAATGACATCATGGATTGGCGTGCCGCGGGAGTACACACTTTTCCCACTAGTCTTGTACTCCTTGTTGTATTCCGATCACGAGTATTTCCTGAAAAAATACCAAGCAAGTTTTTCCCATCCAAATAAACAACAAGCGTGTAAATGTGCAAGTAATTTATTTAAAAATGGGAAAACACTTCTTGTGTTCTAAGGATCTACCGTCCATCTGTAGGACACAGAACTTGACGACGCTGCTCTAAGCTCGCGGCCTAGTTGGGAGTACGGAATAGTCCACGGAGGAACTATGCCGGAGAAATAACATGGAGTCGCCACCCAGTGTGAACCGGGAAAATGAGATTTAAGGCCGCACTCACCCCTCGCAAGGGAAGACCTCAAACTGTTGGGTTCGGAATGATCCCTTACTTATGTCACTTGTGATGATATGATTTGTGCAATAAATTAACCGAGTCTACACAACGTATATGCTCAATGATAACTTAGATCTAATTTGCATTCATCAAAATAACTCATAATTTAAGTTTGCATGCTTGAAAGTAAGTCTTTAAACGGAAAACACACAATAGCATACAATGAGCACATTGAACCATTTAACCAAAATAAACAAATAACTATTTAAACATAAACATAAACTAATCAAAATATCATGCCTAAAATAACGTAATCATGCTTTGTAAATAAACAATAAGCTAGACTACATCATGCTTTAAATAATAACTAAATAATCTACGAACTACATCATGCTCAAACACAAGTTTGGATGAGACGAAATACGTGTCTCTTAAGTGGTACGTGGCGTTGTATCCCGAGTACAAACCGCACTACCGTCCTTCGGATTCGGCTACGGAATTTACGTCCGGGTTTCCATCCTATATACCACAAAAGGGAACACATATTGCGCTCATCCAACAATCACATCATGCCTCAAACGACTTTCATGCGATAATATTTTTAAAATAAACAAAATAAATAAAAGATAAAAAGTAAAAAGGTGCCATCAGGTCTAACCTCTTTTGTCGTCTCACGAAAGGGCGTTACACGTCCGTTGGAAGGATGAATGATCCGCAACTCTTTTGGTTCACCAACTCAACGTCTTTCCTCGCCTCACTGTTTTGCTGTTCAGGCTGCTGTTTTTGCTCCGTTTCACTGCTGTTTTGCTGCTGTTTTTCAGGCCACTGTTTTGGTCGTTTAGGGGACTGTTTTGGGAGTTTTTTAAGGGCTAAAGGGCTGCTGTTTTTGATGATTTTTCAGCTGGTTTTTGTGCAATTTTTTAGTGCAGTTTTGGGGTGATTTTGGGGCTGAACTGGACTGGTTTTGGGACTGAACTGGGCGTGTTGGCTAGGGTTGATGTGGACGTGTGGAGTGTGTTGGCTAGGGTTGATTGTGGACGTGTGGAGTGTGTTGGCTAGGGTTGATTGTGGACGTGTGGAGTGTGTGGCTTTGAGTGATTTGTTGGTTGCTGCGTGAGTGATTTGTTGGTTGCTGCGTGAGTGGAAGGTGAGGTCAGGGGGCGTTGGATGAGGGGGCAATGTAGTGGGTGAGCTGTTCAGGGGTAATTGCGTGAAGAGGCAGAGGCTGATTGATGAGGCTTGTTCGCTTGTGGAAGTGGCGTGAGTGGAGGCCGAGTGTTTAGGGTTTATTTGATGTGTTTTTTTTTTTTTTTGGTGAGAATCAGCTAGGGTCTTGGGTGAGTGAATGGTTCTTTTTATAGGTAAAGGGATGGAGATTTACCTTGTTGGAGAAGGAATAAAATTTATGTATTAATTGAGAGATATTTTTAATTTTTATGTGATAGGGAAAATCTTTAATTAGGGGAATTGATTTGATTTTTTTTTTAATTAAGGATATGATTTATTTAAATTGGTAGGTGATTTAATTAAATTAGGAATGTGATTTATTTTAATTAGGAATGTTATTTATGAAATTTAATTTGAATCTTTTAATTTGGGAAAATAATTTAATTTGTGACATGTGTTTTAATTTAATTTAATTGGATTTATTTAGTTTAGGAATGTGATTTAATTTAATTTAATTTAAGTTTAATTTAATTGGTTTTAATTTAATTTGTGACATGCATTTTAAATGTTTTAATTATTTTGGATTGGGCTTGGTGTGTTTAAAAACAGAGGTCCAACAAGGGAACCCGAAGCGAAACAAGCGAGTTAAATCTGAAAAAATGCTAATTTCCAACTTTACCCTTCCAACGTCCGTTTCCCGCGCCTTTCACAACTAAAGAGGTAGTGTCTCTATACGAGACTCATCATCATGCTTATATGCAAAAATGCAGTGCCTACACCATCTTACAACCCTTTTGTGGGTCATTTCAAGATAGGCTCAATTGATAGCGCTCCAGTTACACCTCCGTGTTCCATGACTTCTTGAGCCGAGTGCCATCTAGCTAATCCAGGTGATAGGCACCCGACCTGATGACCTCCGCTTTCAGCACCGCCTCGCCCTCATGGAATCGTGGTCAATACATTCATTGAAGTAGCCATTCCTCACCAAATCATCTAATTGTTCTTGCAGATCTCTATAATTCTCGGTGCTATGTTCCTTAGCATTTTGATGGGAGCAATACACCCTATTGTCTCTCTTCTCTACAGGGAACCTTCTCTAGTCGGGCTTTGTCAGCAGCCCTATTTCTTGTATCTCTTGAGTTATCTGAGATAATGACCTGTTGAGGGTCGTGTAAGTAGTGTCCACCGTAACATGCGCAACTTGGATTGAGGACCTCCTTTCGGGCATTGAGTTGCCCTGATCTGTAGGCCTGAATTCTTGCCTCCTTAGGCCCGATCTGTAATATCCCGAGTTTTTCGGAACACTGTTGGAATGTTTCCGAATTAAAGATAAGTATTTGGAACAGAATGGTAATAAAAAAAATTGGAATTTATTATTGGGAAATAGTTCGGAATATTTTAAAGTGAAGCTTGGTCGTGATGGAAAACGTGTGGTTTCGAGAACCGGTTAGGCGATTTCTGATTTTATCGTTATACGCATAAAAATTTATTGTTTCGGCTATAAAAGGTGCAAACGAACTCCGATTGAGCTTATTTTTGAACCATCAAACTTGTTTTTCCTAGACGAACAACTTTCGTGTTGAACACTTCTTGATATTTGCATAAGAAAAGCTTCAAAAATATGAAATTTCTAGAAAGTTCCATGACATGGGCCTGAATGAAATTTTTGGGGGTCAGATTGTAATTTTCAGAAACTTATCTATATATACCCCATAGTTTCTAATAATTGCAGAAAATGCATAAGGAATCAAATCTCCCTCATGAACCCCTCATCCCTTTTTTGGCGTTATGGAGAAACCTTGTCGCGCCGATGGCTTTCCTGTCATCACCGGCCGGCACAATGGTCTAGAAAGGAGCGTCCGGCCACCGCGCATCTGATGGTGGTCAGCGGTGACGCTGATACGCCGGTGAACGGCCAGAAAGAGGAGGAAAAAGTGCGAAAATGGGTTGTCCGATCCCAGCTCGTCGTTTCATTTCACGGCCTGAGCCACCCACCAAATCGAAGATCTCGGAGAGTACTACAAGTTAGCGGTGATAAATTTTCAGTTCCGTGCACGGTTGCACGTGAAACGAGGAAAGAAGGTTTGGTGAACTATAACCAGTCGGTGAACAGTAGCTCCGATAGAAATTTTGTCGATTTCAGCACGTTCGTGGGATTGTTTGGAGTATATAGCCTCGAAATCTCGGTATTAACTCCCGATATAAATCCGTAAATTTCAAGTTTGTTGTTAAATGTTCGGATGTATCTAGTAGCTTCTTAGCAGAGCGTATTGATATAAATTGAATTGATTGAGTATTAGTACATTGAATATGAGTATTTGTAGAATCCGAGTGAAAACAGAATGAATTAGATCGATCCGATATATTATGCCAGTTTTTGATAAAAGTGGATTTTTCGTATGTTAATATATTTTTGATCATAATGATGGATATGAGTCATATGTGATGATAAGATAGTGTTTAGATAAATCCTGGTAGATTTGGAGGGTGAGGGATCATTCCATAGCGTTGACGGAAACTTTTTCTGAAGATTTTCCAAAAATACATAAACCGAGAATTTAAGTAAACTAGTGGATTGGGATAGTTTGTAATGGTGTTTTAAGAATACTGAAACTAAAAGTTTTGAAATCGGACTTAATCTGGTTGTCCGGAAAAGTTCCAGAATTTTATCATTGTTTAGTCGAGGACTCCGTAAGACGTGTTTTTGACGACATTTTGCTATTTGTTTTGACAGATGTGACTAGAACGTGGAGTGCTCGTGAAGCCCGGTAAGTAACTCATGCAATGAATACTTGAAAGTTGATTATATATATATATTATATATATGATTGAAGTGTTTAGCTTAAGACGAAAATAGATAAAAGATAGTATTGAGAAAGAAGTACGAGACTATGTATGGTTAAGTAATCGACCATCACAGGTATGGGTTTGCGTTATTGCTATGATATAAAGTGAGTAGTTGATGACCATAATGTCAGTATGTACGTATTGATGTGTCTTGAAGTGAAATGTTCAAGGATAATGTTATGATATGTATTTTGAAAGGATCGACGAGTTAAATGGCTACATTTATGTATTGATGCATGTAACTACATGGACTCGTAATGCTATGTATATACATGTATTGATGCAATGGTATGAACCTGAATCGATATGAATGCATGTATATAAATGAATATGTAGAGGTATAAGTATATAAACATGTATTTATATATGCACATGAAGTTAAGACATGAAGATTGATAAAAGCTATGGTATTTGAATTCGAAGTAATACATATATTTGTATATTTCAACATGTGTATGTATGTGAGTGTCTGAATGATGTTTTAGACGGTTTGTTATGGATGTGCTTGTGTATGAGAAGTCGTGCGATGAGTTTGGTGTGCCGTGATATGTATGCATGAATGTAGGTTTTATTGGTTGATGTGTTCGAGGTATAGTCGTCGAGCGGGTTAGGAATTCGTTCGGACGAAATTCATCTCATACTTATTCTAAAATAGGTAATCAATCTTAGGGTGAGCACCGGTTCCGGTTATACCCGGAACCGGTTGGAACCAGACCGGTTTTTCGGGTTGGAACCGGAACCGGTTGTAATCGGGTAGGTTCCAGTTCCAAAAATGAAGGAACCGATTTTATTCGGATAGGTTCCGGTTCCAAAAAGGTCGGAACCGGAACCGGACCATGGAATCGATTTATATGAACATTTAGAGATTTATATGAATATTTAGAGATTTAAATTTCGGTGCTCTGAGATATTTCTTTTAATTCATCTCTTTGTTGCTAAATTTTTAGATTGTGTTTTCTGATATTGTAACAATTATGTTTGATGGAGCTTTGTTGGCATTACGTGTGCTTGCTCTCTGCATTATCAGTTCTACTATTGGTATGTAAGCTGGACATAATACTTTTATTTTATTTTTTTGGTGATTGATTTGGTAGCATAATTGTGCTACTTATAGTTTCAAAAGTTGTTTTCTTCACTTGATCCAACTTTAGCAGGCCAAGCTGTATTTTCAATTAGAATAGCAAAAGTATTCTCAAAGTTTGGACAAAAAGCAAATCCATTTTGTGATGTTGTGTGATATAAATTATGGACTTCCATATTATAATATAGCATGAATTATATTTTAGCATGTCTTACTTTTTCCTTGAGCAGAAGGTGTATGCTTTGGTAGTGTTTGTCAATTTTAATGTCTTGTGATTAAGTGTTTATCATTCATTTTAATTAAAACATTTTTCATTTTCTTCGTTCTTGAGCTTCCGCACTCCGATTTGGTCCCCGTTTTCCTACGGACTCGTATCAGAATGTAATTTTCATTAAAATATTTTAAAATATGGTAATTCGGAACTGGACCGGAACCGGATTGGAACCGAATAATAGGGTACCCTGTTTAATTGGGTAGGTTCGGTTCCATTTAGTGCGGAACCGAATTTTTCCGGGTAGGTTCCGGTTCTATGCGGAACCAGAACCGAAACCTTTTTTGCTCACCCCTAATCAGTCTCGTTTGTGTGTGTAAACCAGTCGAATGTATATATTGTTGGATGATGTGAACTTTGATGTGTCGACTGCTATGCGTGCTTCGTGGTTGCTTGCATGATGATTGTGAATATGTTAGTGTGTTTATATGCTTGATGGAACTCATGATATGTATGAAGTGTATATGCTGATGCGAAATGAATGAATGATTTGAAACCGGTGTGAATGCCAGAGGTTATGAAGCGTGTTTGCTAAATTGTATTAGTATATTATGTAAGTATATGTGTAAGAATTATGAAATTGTATTTGAAATTGTATTTGTATGTATATAAAGGAAGTGTGCTACGACATGTGTGAATGCAAATAGACCTCAAGTGTTAAGCTATTTTAAAGTTTTCGTGAATAAAGAAGGTTAAAGAAAGATTGTTTTGGCATTGAAGAAAGAAGTTTTGGTATTATTGTTAGTTGTAACCGAATAGAAAGAAGTCTGTTAGAGTTATTGATTTGATGACATTTACTTTGTGATTTTGAATCCATGTTTCGTGTGCTTTGAATGTGGCCATTTTATTGACAACATGTAAATATGAAAATTAAGATAGGTAAGATATAAGAGATAATAGAAAGCCGATGATTCTAAAACTCGTATTAACTTGATAATTCTGAAATACTGCTAATATGATTGATTTGTATATTTGTTTGTAGTACTAGCATGGTTACTTACTGAGTTTTTATAACTCACACCAAACTAGTTGCTAGTTTTACAGGTTGGTTACCTGATGGGTCAACCACTCCAACTTTGAAATCATGTTCGAGACGTGGATCACCCAAGCGGTAGTCACCCTCGCAAGTATCCTGGGAAAAGTTTTAGAAGATTAGGATATCTAATTTATTGTTTTATTTATCGTGGTTTGTATTAATAAGTTAAAGTTTTGATTGTTTATGATATGGTGGGCACAGAGCCCTTGAGTGTTGATAGATAGTGTGGGCGGAGCCCTTAGGATATGATTTTGATGAGATTTGTGTGGACCTGAGGTCCTTTTATTTGTTTGGAGTATTTTTGGATTGCCTTTGTTGCTGGACTGCGATCCAGGTTGTCCGGTTTTAGGATACATCATGCCGGATTTTCGTAAATTTAGAGGCTTATGGAGGTGGGTCAATCTTGTCTCCTGTCGGTAGCATCCTGCTTCTGGCGGGGTGTTACACGATCCCTTTCATCCGCCATCTCCATCGCGGCAGGTATCTAGCCTTGGCTTTTTCCTCACCCGAGCTGCACCTCCTCGGGCTATGTTTTCTTCTACTTCTAGCTTCACAAACCTCATTGGCTGTTCCAAAGTCGTTGTGTAGTCTAGAACCTCCTGAATCATGAGGTGGGGCCACAATCTTCCAATCTTTAAGGCTTATTAAAAGCTCACTAATACGTCCGGATACTTACACGCCCCGACCTCTAACACCAAGCTATGGTATCTGTCTATGAAGCTTTTCAGCGGCTCGTCATCGCGTTGTTTCATATTCCTTAGTGACCCAACTGTCTTCCTTGGTGCGCATGCCCCTTTGAAACGTACAAATGATCTCATTGGGTTTGAAAAGCTACTAATACTCCTTGGAGTCAAACTTCTGAACCATCGGCTGGCCGGATCTCCCAAGGTTAGCGGGAACACCATGCAAACTGCATCCCCAACCACGCCTTGAATCTCCATGAATAAAGTAAGTATTTCAACATGAGACTTATGGTTTGTCTTACCCTTATAGACGTCTATAGTGGGCACGAAAAACCTCATAGGGAACTCCACCTCCAACACTTCCTTAGTAAAAGGTGACGCTGCTTCCACACCTTGGTCGTCTCGGACACCTCCTCACGTTCTCTTCTCCCACTTCCTTATCTCCTTCTGAAACCAGTCCCTCAAGTGGCTTTCGGTGTTCTCTTGCCCTCGGCTGGGGGCTTCCTCATACTCTCTTTTCCGGGCCTGGTATCTCTTACCAATGGGAGCTCTACAGGGATTCTGGAAACCATCCTAAATCATTTTCCCCAAAATAAGGGCTGTTACCGGACGATTCTAGGGTTCATCTAACGTTATCTTCCTCCCATGGCTACTCTATAGATACAACACTAGCCACCACCGCCGATCTCACTTTATGAGTGTTCCTTCTCCCAATTTCTCGATCTCTTTCTACACTGGCTATCCTCTTCCCACTGACAATCTCTTATCTCATTCTATGGGGCCTCTATAATTTGTTAGCTTGCATTTTTATTGTTTATAGCAAATACTTTGAACCAAGATATTCAACTATCCAACTAAAGATTTTTTATTTTTATTTTTTTTTAATATCTTCTCATTATATGAACTTCAGAAAAATGACAAAACAATCACTTTTATGTGATATTAATTAATTTTCTTTCTTCTTATAAAAGCTATAAAAATTTATTAGATGGTATAATAATATGGGACTGTAAAAGAAACCGTTACCGATAAATAATAAAAATAAAAAATCATATTATATATTTAAAAATTAAAATTTATTTAAATTTATATTCCTAATTTTGAGTTAAAATTTAAAACTTCAACCAATTGCTTATATGGATTATCATCATGCCACCTTTGAAAACGCACCCTTGTAGCAACATGAAACGTCGACAAAAGTCCAAGCGCAACACCGTCAAAGACTTGAAAAAAGAGATCCCAAATACCAAATTTTTTGTTGAGCAATTTGCACCAATAGACAAACAGCCTATGGAATCAGTCAAGAGGATATATTGGTATATTATTATTTGCTCAAACAAGTGAAAAAAAATCATTCAAAGTCAATTGTATTTTGTTATTAGTTGCTAACTCACGTGCTGAATTTGCTTGACCATACAGTTGAATTAATCGAATCGGGAATTGATTGTGAATCCGATTTAGTTAAATCTTAAAATTCGGCATGTTAAAAAATCTTTCATACCCGATCAAAATCTGTCAAACCGATGAACCACACAGCCGGTTCTTAACTCAAATTTTTTTAAAACCTAAATAATAAATATTTTTATAATTTTTTAATTATTTATAATTATTTCTAATGTCAGCCGGTTTTGCCTGTTTAACCAGTCGAACCGGTTATCCATTAAAATTTTTAGAATACCGATTCAATCATTGGCTCGATTTTATTGCAGATTCTAAAATTTTAAAATACATATTAATTTTAAGTTAAAAATTAATATATACCTACAATACAATACTAAATTATAGGGGTGAGCACTGGTTCCGGTTCTACCCGGAACCGGTTGGAATCAGACCGATTTTTCGAGTTTGGAACCGGAACCGGTTGTAATCGGGTAGGTTCCGGTTCCAAAAATGAAGGAACCGATTTTATCCGGGTAGGTTCCGGTTCCAAAATGGTCGGAACCGGAACCGGACCATGGAACCGGTTTATATGAACATTTAGAGATTTATATGAATATTTAGAGATTTAAATTTCGGTGCTCTGAGATATTTCTTTTAATTCATCTATTTGTTGCTAAATTTTTAGATTGTGTTTTCTGATATTATAAGTTTATAACAATTATGTTTGCTGGGAGCTTTGTTGGCATTGCGTGTGCTCGCTCTCTGCATTATCAGTTCTACTCTTGATATGTAAGCTGGACATAATACTTTTTTTTTTGGTGATTGATTTGATAGCATAATTGTGCTGCTTATAGTTTCAAAAGTTGTTTTCTTCACTTGATCCAACTTAGCAGGCCAAACTGTATTTTCAATTGGAAGAGCAAAAGTATTCTCAAAGTTTGGACAAAAAGCAAATCCATTTTGTGATGCTGTGTGATATAAATCCATTTTATGTATATTATTTTATACGGGGAAAGTTTCTTGTTTCAGCTATAAAGATAGCAAACGAACTCCGTTTGTGCTGATTTTTAAACCATCAGACTCGTTTTTTCGAGACGAACAACTTTTGCGTTAATCACTTTTCGAAATTTACAAGCAGGGGCCTGATTATAATTTTTGGGGGTCAGGATGTAATTTTCCGAATTGTCTATAAATACCCCCTACTTTTCAAAATTGCCAAAATGTCAAAATTCCAAAAACCCTCAAACTCAACCCCCATATCCCTAAAATTCTCTCCACCGGTTTATGCGTGCGCCGCCACTCCAGAAAGATGCGCCGGAGCTCCCCCACCCTCCAGATGTCGGCGGCGACACAGAAAACACTGACAACGGCGAGAAATAAAGGTGAAAGTCACGCACATGGGTGTTAAGATCCCGGCTCATCGCTTCATTTCATGACCCAAGCCACCAGCCAAATCAAAGCCCTCAGATATTACTACAAGATGGCGGTGATAAGTTTTTCGACCCGTGCGTGATTGCACGCAAAACGAGGAGAAGAAGCAGCGGTGAATAATAACATCAAATGAACAGTAACTTCGATCAGAATTCTGTCGATTCCAGCACGTTTGAGGGATCGTTTGGAGTCCGTATATGCACTTGAAATCTCGGTAAGACATCCTGGTAAAAATCCACAAATTTCAAGTTTATAGTTAAATGTTCGAATGTTTCCAGTAGCTTCGTTGAGTAACATAATGATATAAATTGAGTTGTTTGAGTATTAGTGTATTGAATGTGTGCATTTGGTAGAATCCGAGAGAAATCAGAGCTAATTTGATCGATCCGATAAGTAAAGCGAGTTTCCGGTAAAATCGGGTTTCACACGCATTTGCGTTTTGATGAACGTAATTAAGGACATAGGTTAATTATGATGATACGCTAGTATTTGAGTAATTCCAGAGAGGTTTGGAGGGCTTAGGATCCTTCCACTGTGTTTTTGAAAACTTTTTGGAAGATTTTCTGGAAACGTGTATTTTACATATTTGAGCTACTGAGTGGATATAGAACAATGTATAATGTTGTATTATGAGTAATGAAACTAAAATCACTGAAAACAGATTTAATTTGGGTTTTCTCGGAAGTTGGGGAGTTTATGTTCTAAGTAAGTTTCTATGATTAACAACATTAATCGTTCGTATTTTGTGTTACAGATAGAGAAAGAGAGAGAAAGAATAGCATGAAGTAAGTACCTCACTGTGAACTCGTCGTAGGTAGACAAGGTACAATGACTGATTATGTGTTTAGATATATGTATAGATTGAAGACTTATAAAAATAAGTAGTAATAGTTATTGAGTTTTAGAAAGCATGAAATGAGAGTTTCGAGAGGTACAGATCGTGAGATTCATAAAGAGCACATATAGAAACAGATTGTCAGAAAGTATTAGTAGTGTCGGGTTTCTAGATAGCAAGTTAATATCAGCATGAAAAGTTTAGCACAAGCTGTCATTACATTTTCATAGTTAAACATATCTCATAGTAGAACACATTTTCAGTACGAGTGATGTAAGAGTTTTGTAAACAATTTTAACTAAGTTTCCAGACCTTAGTTTAGTTTTTGTCAGAGTGTGGAATCAGTGTATGAAATGTGTTTATGTTTAATGACACGTGTGAGCATTTTTCATATGGTTGAGTTTGTTGAAATGGGGTACGGGTTCTTTTTGCATGTACTGGACGAGTGAGATGTCACCAGCTCATAATTTGGTGTGGTCGACTTTGCTGTTGTGTATATGGGTATTGACATTGCATTGCATTGTATTTCATTGCATGACATACATGATCATATGGTTGTTATGATGATACGTATGCATTTTTCATACTCAAAGGGAGACACAGTGTTCATTGACAGGTACAGACCCAGGACAATGGGGATGGCGATGCGTAACGCCCCTGGATCCTAGTTATAGTGAGTGGAGATTTATTTTTCTTTTCGCAAGTTGATCTTATAATTATTTGTTTCAGATTAAAAATCTATTTCAAGACTTATTTTTAAAAGTTTTAGGGCGCTAGCCTTGTTTAATTTTCAGTTACATGTTAAATGAGATTTGATTTAAAAGCTTTAAAAGTTACCAGCAGTATTTTTATAATGGGGTAAAAACCCATCCCAATATGTAACTTATACAAAGATGGAATTGACGGACATAGAACATGTGCATATGTAGAGGACTGGGGGGACGGCGATAAGTAACCCCCCCAGATCCTAGTTCAGGATTAGGGATGACAGATGTCCCGAAATCCTAGTTTCAGAGCTTGGAGGGTAGCAGAGATCCGCACCCTCAGTTCTAGTTCAGTGGCTTGGGGGACGGCGATACGTAACGCCCCAAGACCACTAGTTTCAGGGACAAGAGTGACATACTTTGGGGGACGACGATACGTAACGCCCTAAAGTCATGGGTTTGCATTCCTGACTATAGTTAGGCGTATGAGGGACGGTAATATGTAATGCCCCCACACGTCAGGTTTTCAGAGATAGCGACCAGTTTTCAAAAACAGTTTTCAGAGATCAGTTTCAAAGAGAGTTTTCAGAACAGATCTTCAGATACAGATTTTCAGAAAATAGATTTTTAGAAATGGATTTTCAGAGACAGATTTACATAAAATGATGTTTTACAAATGAGTTTCAAGAGAAAATAGTTTTAAGGGAAACTAGAGATTTACAGACAGAAAAGGATTTCCAGAAAAGTTTCGTAGGAAGAGATTTATTTTTAGACAAGAAAAGAGTTTTTCAGAATGATTGGATTTCTTGAGATATTATCTTTGATATGGAAATTTAGTGATATCCAGTTCTGATTTGATGAGTATCATTGTAGTATGCTATGAATATGTGCCTTGTATAAATTGTGTGTTGAGATGCATGATCGATTTGTGTTATTAATGTAGGAGTTGAGTGTTTGGTATTTACCATATTTAGAATGTAGTTGTGAGGATTCCAATTGATGGAATCAAGCGTCAGTATCTTATGTTATATGGAGGTATGAGGTTTCAGTTTAGTGTTTCAGTAAAAGTTTTACAGTTCATAGTTAGTTAATGCTTATGTATTAGCTTACGTAGTTTATATGAAGTAACCAGCCATAATTTTAGCTGACTAAACCACCACGGGTTTGGGATAGCTTTAGCCACGGGTTGGGTGGTTTGGTAGATAATAAGTTAGTTCCAGTTAGGAGAAAATATGATGTTGTTAGTATATAAAGTATAACTATAGTGTGGAAAAAGAGTATGTACATACGTGGATGAATGCTTCTAGATTGGTGTATGAGAGATATCAGAATTCCGTAGATGTGAAATATAATGTGGAATGGAGCAGATAAGTTTACTACAGTGTTGCATTCAGTACAGTGAGTAAGTTATCCAGGAATAATATAAGTAAACGGCCATCGGGTAAGGATGTAATTTATAAGTTTGTGTACTTACACATATCTGAATTCTATTTAATTTCATATTTTTACTTGATAAATTTACATTAGACGTGAGTTACTTACTGGGCTTTATAGCTCACACCCCGACTGTTTGCTAGTTTTGCAGGTTCGCATTGGACTTACAGTGCTAGAAGATTCTAGAGGCGTATTGTAGATAGTAGATTACCCCGATGCAGCTAAGTCGGTCTTGAGTCGTTGAATGGTTCTAGGATGTGTGTTTGGGCTCTCATATCCTTAGTTTTAATTATTTGTATCTCATTTGTAGTTTAATCGTGCTGAGTAAATAGTTTTTTGTAGTTATTTATTTTATGTAAGGCCAGAGGCCTATTTACATATAAATTGATATTTGTCGGGCCGAACGCCTATTTGCATTAGTTGAGGGGTTTTTTTTTGAATTCTTTTTATGGGGACACCTCGAGGTGCTGGACTTGGATCCACGTTTCATGATTTTTAGCAAAGGTTATGTCGAAATTTTAGTAGAAATAGAGGCTTATGGATATGGGTTTTCCTGTCTCCTGCCGGTAGCATCTTGGCTTAAGGCTGGATGTTACAAGTTGGGGCAGAGAGCCTTGGCATTGGTAGCCGTCTCACGTGGCTGACGTTTCGAAGACATTGTAATAGTGTAATTTGCCATAGTATATAAAAGGCTTGGGGAGTTCATTGTAAGGATTGGAAAAAAATTATACATAGTGAATACTACGAAAAAGAGAAAATGAAGAGCTTATAAGATAGAACAAGGGTGGGTCGGTCCAATCCGAGCACTTGTAAAAAGAGGTTGATCCAACCTGACCACATAGTAATGATTTTATTTTCTTTGTGTCCGTGAACGTAGGTTGGATCCATTCCGCCGAACCACATTAAATCCTTTGTTTGTTATGTGTTTTCTTGACTCTCACTAAGTTTGTATTTGGCCCCCAAAACCAAGTAAATTCACAGTTGATGGGAGATTGTTTGAGGAGTATTCTTCCGAAACTACCCTTGAAACGAAAATCGACCGTCAACAAACTTATTAATTAGAAATGTTCTAGACTAATATTGTTCCACAAAAAAATAATATAAAATAAAAAAAATTAATGGCCGGTTTTAAAAAATAGAATGCATGCAAAATGTGGAAATAATAAGTCCATGCATGTTTCAAGAAATATGAAGCTTTGACAACAAAGTACAGAGCATTAGAAAACTGCAGATTGCTTTGTCAATGTTTCCAGAAATTAAGAATCTTCAACAGATTTTATAGCTTAACATAGTTGCCCGAGTCTTTATATAACTTCAATAATAATCACGACCCCCATTAAGGATTAACCAAAACAAACTAACCATAAATTATATAGATCCGTTATATTCTATTCAAAATCATTTTCTCATTAAACTCAAAAAAATCTATAATTCTCTTTATAATTTATGTCCATATCAATTTAAGTCTTTTCCGACTTTATTTATTATATGACCATTTTAGAATGAGGAATGGAAATGATGAAGGATTCCTGTTGAGAGTGTTTAGTTCCAATTTCATGTTTAGAAATGGGAACAAAAATGGGGGGCCATACGCCAATTTAGGAACATAGGCCGGGAGCCTTATTCCCATTGTGGGAATATGAATCACATTCTTGGTTGACATTTTTACTCATATATTAACACTAAATTTACCCATAATAAATAAAATTAATCAATGATAGTTAGCGTGTATCATAGGTGAATGCTAAATACCTATATAGACTTAAGTCCTAGGTTCGGGTCTCACCCCAGCACGCACAATCAAATATGCTAAATCTCTAGATGGCATGGTAAAAGGCCTGAATACACTATTCATCAAATCCATGAAAATCGTCAGGGCGTCGATCAGATCGAAGGACATCATCAAAAACTCATAATGTCCATATCTGATCCAAAGGGCCATCTTCGGCACATCATCTTTCCTAATCTTCAGGTGATGATATCCTAATCAAAAATCGATTTTTGAGAGACACTACACCCTCTGCAGTTGATCAAACATGTCATCAATCCTCGGTAACGAATACTTATTCTTGATTGTCATCTTATTCCAATCGACCACAGCAAAGTATGGCGAAATAAAAGAATGTGTGGCACCCAAATCGAACAGCACCTTAGCATCCACAAAGCCGACTATGAGTGTACCTATGATGACTGCATTGGATGTATGTGCATCCTGTGGTGGGAGAGCGTACACCCTCCTCTGAGCTCTACTGGTGGAAGCATTTTCTCGATCACCTATTGTCAGTCTTCATACCCCAGCTGTCTTAGTCCTACCTACCGATCTCTACTCTAATCCCCTCATAGTCCTACTGGGTTGAGGTTGAGGCAAGGGTGAGAGAACATCGGGGATGGTAACTGATCTGCTAGTACTGGACAATCCTTCTTCAGATGATCCATCTGCTCGTAATGATAACAACCTTTAGACCCTGATCGAAAAACTCATTATTGGGACCGCCCACTGATCTAACAAACTAGTGGGCTCCGCCCAGTTTGAGCCACTAAAGGAGAAGAAACTGCTTGGGAGGTGGTACTCTGGGGGGCATTTGATCTGAAACACTCTGAATCTGACCCATGTCTCTAGGTGTGCTGGGAGGAGCCGATTTTTCCTGCTGTCTACTGGGACTACCCGGTCGTCGCTTCTCTCCTCCATCAGATCTTGGTCTCTTATGAGACCTTATCTCATATTGCCTCTCCTTAACCCGAGCCTCAAATCGAAGAGCAGCATCTAAAACTTAGGTATAGGTAATAGTCTCTGTAAAGTGAATCGATCGGAATAAATAAGCTCGAAGTTTATTGACAAATTTCTTCAATTTTTTCTCTTATGTACTAATCAAATGTGGGCCATACGAGGATAACTAGGTGAACTGTATATCATACTCAAAAACTGTCATCTAATCGCCCTAGACTAACTGCTGAAACTCTCGAGCTCTGGCATCTCTAATACTCTGAGGCAAGAATTTGGATAAAAATGTCGTACTAAACTCATCTCAAGTAAACAGTAGGAGCACCCGACCACCGACTATCCCGAAAAGCAATGAACCATATATGGGATATATCTTTCAAGTGAAAACTCACCAACTCAACAGCCCTCTCTAATAAACATCCCAATGCGGTATAAATACAGTCTGACTTCTCAATGAATCCAAATGGGTCAGGGAAAGGCTCTGTAGGAAACGCATTTCTTTATGCACAACAGAAATACATTAGGCACCGGGATCGACCTTAATTTTTTTTTTGCCTTATCTCTTTGTTGAAACCGAATTCCACCAACTTTTGGTGATTGGATTTACTCCTTGTTGTGAATAAGTTTCCTTGAGATCCGATACTAGGATCAACCACCCGATCTTCCGAACTATGTCTCGAAACTAACAAATTGAAGTGTGGGCTTCACTCACGAAGTGTAATCTCTAAACATTTTTAGGGATTTATTTTTTTACAAAATATTTTGGCTGTTAGAAAGAGTGAATGAAGATGAAGATCTAACTCACTCTTTCTTCTCTCTATTCTCAACACTTGAGAAAATATTATTTTCTCTCAACTCTTGAAGAAATTTTCTAGATTTCTTTTTCTTTCTAACTCCCTCACAACTCTTGTAAATGCTAGACAACTCCACTCAACCTTTGAGTGGAAATGGTAGAGATTTTATTACTTTCCAAATCTAACAAAACCTTATTAATAATCCACCCATGCCATTCTATTGTAATGGCAAACACAATTAAGTGAAATGCAAAGCAAAGACATGTGAAGTACACAAAGGTTAGGTAATTAGGTCATACTTAATTAGATATAAAATGTTTTAGAGTATAACAAGCCATATGGATTTGTCTATAAGATAATACATATACCATTATCTTTCTAATGATATAATTATCATAAATATGATGTAATATTTATCTCATAATTATTACTTGATTATCTCATAATCTAACATTATCAAAATGATGTAATAATTATCTCATAATTATAATTTGATTATCTCATAATCAAATAATTCTAGAAAATATTATATTAAACTAATCTAATATATTTTTCATTTGTGACAAGTTATATTATTAATCACATTAATAATATATAAATATATATGTGAGCATATAATTAGACAATCCAATTATAGTAGGTTTGCTACAGCTAATCGAGCTAGTATAAAGACCAAATGGACATACAGTTTCGAGCTCCAATAATCCTGATATATTAATTAAACTATTTAATTAAATATTCTGAATTCTTAACTTCGCGTTATTCCACAAAAAACTCGAAATTACACTTTCATTGCCGCAGATGGAAAATATAAGCCGAACAACTTTAGTATCCATCGATATAGTCATTGCATACGGATTGGCCCCTCACGAGTATCTCATAATTAGAGCCGGGTCATTAGTCTGTTATACCCTCTAATTATTTTATACCTTAAGTACCATTGATTCTCTAATGAACAATTTATTCATAACTATTATGAATATAAATCTTTCTATTCGCAATAGAAAGACTTGAGTGTTCTAATTGTTCAAGTATTGAATCAACCCTTAAGAAAGAAAATCTTCTATTTCTCGTAAGAATGAGTGAACTCCATGTCTATGTAAAATGTTCCCAGCTACATACCAAACCATGTCCTCAAAATATGTAGTTATTGGCCGAAACTGCTTCACCAACCCCACTTTACTAAATCAAATGACATACCCTGCCATGCAGGAGTTCGTAGTACACTCAGGATTAAGATCAATCCATATATGACTATCTAGTAGATAAAATGAATTTCTATGTGTAATGGATATTATAAGATATTAATTTATATCTAGGTCCAGTCCTACATGATCATTGTTGGGGTTTTTAGGGGTATTACCGGGTAACGCAGCGGAACGCGAAAAATCAAAATTTTCCGTTTTCAAAATATTTCTCGGATAATTAAAATAAACTTATTAATTTTAATTACTCAATATTTAAAATCTGAAATTTTTACTCAAAAATCAAATATCTTCTTAATTACCGAATTGCCCCAATACTTTGCATTTTGTTCATTTTTGTCCTCAAATTATCAAATATAATTTTAAGTGATTCCAAATCAATCCCAAAATTATTTATACATGTCTAATACATCAAAATATAAATTACAACACAAAACCACAAAAAAAATTCAAATTGCCGAGAGGTCCCTAAATTTGCCAAGTTTTGCAAGTTGGTCTAATCTTGTTCAAAATATGTCGAGATGAAATCCAATCATCATCAAATTTAATGTACATCATATATATATATATATATATATATCATTACTCAACACATAAATGAAACGCCCCAAATTTGGAAAGGGTTAATAACCTTAATTTTATAAATTCTTCAATTGAATAAATTACACCAAATTAAATAAATTCAACACTTTAATTAAATATTCACAACACCAAACAAGCCTCACCACTTCGAAACAACACAAGAGCAATTCTAGATCATCAATGAGTGGCCTAACAACTCTAGAATGGCCACATGATCATCAAATAACCAAAAGAGAGCTTAATAACTAATTATAAGCTTACTTTAATTAATATACATGCTAACATCCTTCATTCAAGTTTCCAACCATTTTATTACATGCTTAAAGAGTAGAGAAAATTCCAAGCAACACATGTTGAAGTCAAGAATCATAGAAATAATATTCTAGCTGAAGAAAGTTAGAAAAACTTACAAAATTCCAAGTTTTGCTTAAGGTTTCTCTTTTGTTCTTCAATTTTTTCTCTCAAACTTTTTTTGTAATATGTTATGGTGGCTTAACGTAATGAAAGAAAATGAAACAAAATAATTTATACTCCTCCCGAACACTTGGCCGAATTTTGGGAATAAAATAAATATCTACATATTTTTTTGTTTCAATTTAATAAGCTTAGTTTACTTGTTGTAATTGATCACTACAATATTTAATATATTACAACAAGTCAAACCAATCAAACAAAGCCATTTCCTAATTTAATCATAACTAAAGATATTTATATTTTTAATTACTTTAATTATTTAATAATTAAATAATTAAATAATTAAATAATTATTTAATTATAAATATATGTATTATATTTACTTTAAATATTCAAATACATATCTTTTAATGATATATGTCAAATATCATAATTTGACATTTAATTAATGTGTATTTAATAAAATCATTCATTAAATATCATTATACATTAATTAAGAAATGACCATTAGGTCCATTTGTATGTATCTTTCGTTTAACCGTTAAACAATTTATAAATAATCAATATTATTCATAAAAGTTGCCCTGGTGCTCTACGAGTATATTTCATTAGTGAGACTCTCTAGGTTCAGGCATATCCGTCATGGAATCCAATTTCGTATCCATAATCTACCCACCCGTAAATTATGACGAACACATATAAACTCACTGAACCATACATGCCGAGGTCATTGCATACATGTAATCATTCTGTCACAGGTATCCAGATTATTCCAGAAATATAGATATAATGTTAAATCTCTACAGATATAATCATGTTGACGTTTCTATTAGCAATCTTTTAATAACACTTAGAAATTGCTTCTACAGTGTACCACGGGCTCATAGATTTAACAGATTGCTAATTCTATATTGAATATATATGCTCTATATACAGAACTGACGGATCATTTCTTGACACACTGAGGATATCCTGAGCATCAGTCCACTCCCAACGAACAAAATGAGGTCTGATCTAAATAGATCGGTGATGTGACTTCCATCAAAGTGTGGATGATAACTCATATATCCACAGTGGTATCTTAAGTCAAAGAATCACTATGCTACTCAACCCGATAAGATTTTTATTGACGTTGGTGGTACCATCCATTAAGAATTTTCGGTGAGTCATTCAGTGTTTATCCACTATAAACACCTACACGTCTATGCGAATCTCCAAGACTCATGGTTCATTGAGAAACCATTGGAATCCAAGATTCCAGTATACGACATGTACCGGTCTCAACGGGTTTACTTTACTGACCACGTAGTGTAAACCTTGATCAGGAACTATCTAAGAATGACAATGTCATGATACAACTCAATGTTAGTTGCGACGCTTTTGCAACAGTTTCATAACTAATTATTCTAAGGTCAATTACGTCTTTACCATATATAAATAGATGTTATATAATATAAACTGTTTATTTTATTCATAATAAAATGTTACATAAGTATTTACAGGGAAATACATAAGAAAATTGGCGTTCTGAGCACCAACCCTAACAATCACATCATATAAGGTGCCTACATTCTCATGTCACGGCATGAACGATCCCGAATCAAGGTCATTATACAAATGTAGAATGAACAGTGTAGGAGCGAAGCGGGGTTTACTGTTATGCCTATGATGCTCGGTGACCACGATAATGTTGGGCTCGTAGCCCATAGAGAGTTGATGAGTGGTAATTATATCACTATTTCCCACTCATTTAACCTAATATTTTGCATAGTTTCTTGAGTTTTGTGAATATTTTGATGTGTTTTGTGTTATTTTGTAGATAAATAAAGTTTCAGGACATTCTTGAGGTGATTCGGGACCAAAACAGTGAAAATTGGACAAAAAGGCATTTTCGTAATTCTGCGCGTCGTGACGCGCTAGCCTTTGGCGTCGCGATTCCTAACGTGCGTCGAACTGTGCTAACGTGCGCCGGGTCCACAAGTCAGAATCTGAGAAATTTGACTTTGCTAACGTGCGCCGTGCCACGTGTCACCATCACAGCCGATCTACTAACATGCGCCGTGCCACGTGTCATCATCCTACGGTGCCGACAGTCGCCATCGCCATGTGTCAGCCACGTCATCATCCACATCACCAGTTGACCAAGTCAACGTGCCACATCATCTCCACGTCATCATCAACCAATCACAGCGTGCCACGTGTCATCATTCTATGGTGTCGACAGTCACTTTTGCCACGTCATCGCCATTTATTGACTCAATTATCCAAATTGACACGTGGCGGATAAGAATCTGAAATTATCCAATCACGAGCCGCCACGTGTCACAATAATTGAGCTCCCAACCGCCTTGCCACGTGTCACATTATCACCTTATCCAGAATCTGAAGCCGATGAACCAGAAGCTGCCACGTCGACAATCACCAGCGTCGCGACGCCGGCTTGGCGTCGCGACGCCGACCCCCTACTGACGCCTATAAATTCAGCTCGATTTCAGAATTCAAATCATGCATTCCTTGAG
This sequence comes from Zanthoxylum bungeanum, assembly GCA_019454045.1. NCBI lineage: Eukaryota > Viridiplantae > Streptophyta > Magnoliopsida > Sapindales > Rutaceae > Zanthoxylum > Zanthoxylum bungeanum. Next base: position 88,367 of record SKCR01027588.1, on the reverse strand, counting down.
TTTTGTAAGGACTTTAAGGATTGCATCTTGTGTGTTTAAGTTTTTGTAATTTAAATTAAGCATTTTTACTTTTAGTATTTTCAATTATGCAATTTTACTTTTTGTAATAAAACTTTATTTAATTTTATTTTTGTTCTTTTATGTTCAGTAATTAATTTATTGCTGGGGTAAAGGTGAAACTTTTTACTTTTATAATTTAAATTATTCTCCCTTAATTATAATATATAAATTATTTAAAACCTGACTTAATAAGGATACCGCTATATTGGTCCGTTGGTAATTATTTATAAATTGATTTTAACCTGACTTAATAAGGATATCGCTATATTGGTCGGTTGGTAATTATTTATAAATTGGTTTTAACCTGACTTAATGAGGATACTACCTATATGGCTGGTTGGTAATTATCACGCAGATTTATATATTATAATAAGGGAGATTTCTAAATTAGAAATAGTAAAGGTAGATTAATCTCACTTCAATTATAATATGGAAATTGTGATTTAATAATATGAATTAAAAGTTGATTCCGCCTTAATGGCTGGTTTTAATTATGTAACATAATGTGACACCGCCTATATGGCTGGTCTTTAGGTGACAGATAATTACCGCCTATATGGCTGGTTTAGGGATAAATAATAACACCGCCTTTATGGATGGTTCAACTTAATTGGATAATACTGGAAATTTCCATATTATAATAATTTGAGATTTCTAAAAGTGGATCCCATACCCCAGCATTTTATTTTATTCAAGGGAAGCGATGATGAAACACAATATCCACACACTTAATAATTGATTTTCTTTTTATGGGTAATTCTTTAGTTGTTTATTGAGTCTTAAGCTTAATGCTTCTTGTTGTCTGATCACCAATAAGATTGTTGTGGTAAACGTAAAATGAACTAGACATAGGGATTTTAGGTTTCAGCCTTAGATTCAATAGCCCACGATATTCCTTGAGGATAGATAACCCTTAATAGATTTCCTTACAGGATAGACATATACCTGTCGGGCGGGGGTAGCCATAATTGGAACTTAATCTTAATGAATCCATGTAATTTGGTTGACATAGACATATGGTTCAATTGGGTTATACTGGGTATATGCATCTGACCATCGACAGAGGCTTTTGCATAATTTCGTGTTCTAAGTTAGCAAACTGATTTATTACACATATATAAGAGAATCAATTCATCTTTATTATAATATTGTGTGGAGTCATGACCCTAGATCTTTGAGTCTTTCTTTATTTTCCTTAGTATTTTCTTTAGAGTCTGTTTTTATTTTAATTAGCAAATCCACATTCAACCAACCAAAAGCAATCAATTCCCTTCTCCCTATAATTAGATACTTGTAAATAAATAGTATCAATAATTAATAACAACAGTAGGAATTAAGTCCTCGTGGGATCGATATTTTTATACTACTTGAACGATACGTGCGCTTGCGTTATACGTGTGTGTTTACGCCGGTCAAGTTTTTGGCGCCGTTGCCGAGGACTTATTTTTCTTGAGTTATTATTTTTGAAGCTATCTAATTTACTTGTATCTAATTTTCTTTATTTTTATCTGTAATATTTATTTCTTTCTTTTGTTTTCAGGTGATTGAAAAATGGAACATTATTGGGAGATTGAGAGATCACGAGCTTTACTAGAAGTTACACCCCAAATCTGGGAGCAACAGACCGGTTTTCTGAGGCCTGTTGTCCAGCCCAACAACTATCACTGGATGTCAGAATCAAGCAATACTACATTTGCTCAACAGAATGAAATGGGGAGATGTGTAATATGTGATGGTAACCACCCAAGCGATCAATGTATATACCTTTCACAGTGGCAGAATTATTGGGATCATTCAAAGTACGAAGAACCATCATACTTTCCATCTTATCCACCATCCATCTACGATCTTCATCAAGAACCAAAACCATCAGAGGAAGATCAGTTGATTCACATGCTCAAAGATTGGTTCGAGGAACGGGAAGCTCAAATTGATACATAAATTCAGAGTCAAGCGGCGTCTATACAGAGGATGACAGATCAAGTTAGACAATTAACAAATAACCTGAATCACATATCTCTCGAGAGTAAATTCAAATAATACTGAAGAAGACTTTGAATATCCTGAGATTCATCATGACATCATAACAGAGGACGAGGTTGAGCACTATCAAGAATCAGAGGTATCAGTTCAGGACCTTGAACCAACAAGTCTCAATTTGATTTTTATTATTCTTCTGACTCTGACGAGGATGAAAAAGCTGAGCTATTTATACCAACTGCACCAACAAAGGAGGATGAAACTTTCTATCCTCCAAATGAAGATCTTGGAGCTTCCATTGCACAAATGTTTGAAGAAGATCTACATGAGCCAATCATTTCACTCAGATCAGAGGATAAAGACCTAAAAACAGACATAACTTTACATCATCAGATTGACACTTTTGGAGCATGCATTTCACAGATGACAGATGAAGAGTTGAATTCGGAAATCCTAAAATTCATCTGTGAAGAAAAGGTGGAGCAAGAAGCATAACAAATGGAGGAGCAACAGTTTGACCAAATTGAAGATCTCAGGCATTCAGGAGAAACATCACTGTTTTAGGGAGTACAGATCAAAAATATCACCCAGAAGCTTGACAGAATGGAACTCCCATTCCAAGTCAAGCACCATACAAGACCTCCTGATTTCTTTCTTTCTTTTCAGGAACCACTGGAGCAACAAAGGTTAAAAAGGTGGCACAAGCACTGAATGGGACATAATATTTTTTGCCCATTTACCGTTGGAAGAAACCCTTCAAAAGTAACGCACACATGATTATCTTTAATCGGACGTCCAAAACGATGTTGAAACCTCCTTGAAGGATAGATTTCAGTCACGTCTGGCTGAAGACGAAAAATTTAGCGCTGGTAGGGAGGCAACCCATGCACTTTGTTGAAATTTCTATTTTTATATTTTGTGTATACATGTTGTAGAATTTTTAATTTTGTGTGTTATTTTTGTAGGGAAAAGCTCAACCAAAGCATAAGACAGAAGGAATGGTGTTTGGCAAAGATAAGAGATAATTCATTAGCGATGGCTGAGTAAGGAATGGGTTCTTGAGACACATCCTAATGAATTTATACTAAGCGAATGGCGTATTGCGTACATAATTTCGTTACTTTAATTATTGCTTGGATTTGCTTTTCTGTTGTAAATATCCTTATTTTCATAGACAGGATCCAGACTTTTTGACCTTTCACGATTTCTTTTATTGTTTAGCTAACAATCGTCATTTGGAAGATACTAGTGCTATTATTACTCACCCTTTTCAGGTGTTATAAATTCAACTCATCATTGCAATTTTGAAGACATCCAGAGTAAAACATGGAAGCCACTTCAAGAAGACGATTTGAAAACATCTGTGTGTTTTGCGGTACTAGTGTTGGTACTAAGCCACAATACGTAGAAGCATCACAAGAATTGGGTCGAGTCTTAGCTGCAAGGAATATGCACTTAGTATATGGCGGAGGCAATCTTAGCTGCAAGGAATATGCACTTAGTATATGGCGGAGGCAATCTTGGACTAATGGGGATCGTTTCAAAAGCCGTACATGAAGGAGGCAGTCACGTTTTGGGAATCATCCCAAAACCCTTGGCATAGGCAAATCTTATTGAACCATCAATTGGAGAGGAACTGATTGTGCCAGGTATGTCTGAACGATTGGTAGAAATGATTAACCGTGCTGATGCTTTTATTGCTTTGCCAGTTGGCTTGGGTACATTGGAGGAAATTTTTATAGTGCTATCTTGGGAGAACTTGAACATACACCAGAAATCAATTGGGCTGTTTAACGTTGATGAATTTTATGATTTTCTTTGTGTGTTTCTTGATGATGCTCGGAGAAATGGGTTTGTGTCAAAACCTTTAAAAGAACTCATCTTCACTGCCAGAACTGCTCCAGATCTAATTGACCAAATCTTAGCCTATGAACCACAAGTTGACCATATCCATTCAAAGATAAATTGGTCCGAAGACGATCGTGGTAAGAGGCGTCGGATTAATCTGAATCTTAACCATTAACTTTTCATGTAGAATTTAAGCTAACCAGGTATTATCTTCTAAATTATTCTTCTACTGTTTAAGACATTGGGGACAATGTCTCATTTAGGTTTGGGGGAGGGAATTAGTTGATCAGTACCTTGTTTTTAGTTTGTGTGTTGTTTTTATTTTTATTCCAAAATTTTTCGAAAAATACAACAAAATTGAAAATTTTTCAAAAATTACAAAAATATTTTGTGTTTTTATTTTGACTAAAAAGGTGATATTGGTAAGAGATAGCTGAGTAAGGAGTTTTCACTCCTGAGACGTATCTTAAACCATTTTTGAAACAAGTTAGTTTTTGTTTATTTCATTTTAAATTATTTAATTTGTAAATTCTCCATAAAACTGACTAAAATGGATCTTCATATGCTCAGTTAGCAGATATTATCAACATGCATTGTAACATACGGACATGAACTAAAATTGAAAAGTTTGTAATATTCAGTGCTATAGTTTAATTGGAGGAAGCATCTCAAAAAGTGATGGAGTAAAAAAAAAACATTTGAGATCCGAGTTATTAAGTCTGTAAAGGTGTTTTAACACCTAGTGCCCTAAAGCCAACTGGTTTGGGAGTCACTGGCCCAAAGCTCGCTATATGGATCAAAGATGCTGCAAAAATATATATATCTAAAGTCTGAGTAATTAAGTATGTAGGGGTATCTTAACACCCGGTGCCCTAAAGCCAACTGGTTTGGGAGCCACCGACCTCACACTCGTTACATAGATGGAAGATATTGTATATAAATAAAAAAAAATCAAAGAAAAAATCAGAAAAATTATTCCATTGCTACAAAAAGGTGTGAATTCTGATAAAACTTTAGGGCAAAAATATTACTCTCTTCTCAACTGCACTTATGACTGTAGTGGGCAAAAATGAGTTGATTAATATTCTGTTAGCTGTGTATATGGAGAATGGTAAATATAATCGGAGAATTTACTTATTCAGTAATTTAGAAAGAAACAAAACAACTAGTAACTTGGAGTAGAAGTTTCACATGATTAGACACTAACTTCTTTATTCTCTTTTCGCTTGTCTTTTTCCTTTTGTGTGCATTAGTTTCACTACCTTTTTACTTTTGTAAAATGTTTATGGGTATCATTGTTGTAAACCCTCACGATACTACAACTCGTCCACTAGGGACACCTAGGGGTTTAAAGGCTTGTTGCATACGCTAAATGCAACCGTGATCCATACGAAAATGGCTTAGTTAAATTTTATTTTAAAGATGTTTATGTTATTTTATTCTATGTTTTGTTCGAGGACTAGCAAAATGTTAGGTTTGGGTGTGATGAGTGGTAATTATATCATTATTTCCCACTCATTTAACCTAATATTTTGTATAGTTTCTTGAGTTTTGTGAATATTTTGATGTTTTTTGTGTTATTTTGTAGATAAATAAAGTTTCAGGAAATTCTGGAGGTGATTTGGGACCAAAACAGTGAAAATTGGACAAAAAGGCATTTTCGTAATTCTACGCGTCGAGACGCCTAACGTGCACCGAACAGTGCTAATGTGCGCCGGGTCCACAAGTCAGAATCTGAGAAATTTGACTTTGCTAAAGTGCGTCATGCCATGTGTCATCATCATAGCCGATCTGCTAACATGCGCCGTGCCACATGTCATCATCCTACGGTGCCGACAGTCGCCATCTCCACGTGTCACTCCATGTGTCTGCCACGTCACCAGTTGACCGAGTCAACATGCCACATCATCACCACGTCATCATCAACCAATCACAGCGTGCCACGTGTCATCATTCTATGGTACCGACAGTCACTTTCGCCACGTGTCGCCACGTCAGCGCCAATTATTGACTCAATTATCCAAATTGACACGTGGCAGATAAGAATCTGAAATCAGCCAATCATGAGCCGCCACGTGTCGCAATAATTGAGCTCTCAACCGCCTTGCCACGTGTCACATTATCACCTTATCCAGAATCTGAAGCTGACGAACCAGAAGCTACCACGTCGACAATCACCAGCATCGCGAGACCAGCTTGGCGTCGCGACGCCGACCCCCTATTGACGCCTATAAATTCAGCTCGATTTCAGAATTCAAATCATGCCTTCCTTGAGTTTTGTAAGGGCTTTAAAGATTGCATCTTGTGTGTTTAAGTTTTTGTAATTTAAATCAAGCATTTTTACTTTTAGTATTTTCAATTATGCAATTTTACTTTTTGTAATAAAACTTTATTTTCTTTTATTTTTGTTCTTTTATGTTCAGTAGTTAATTTACTGTTGGGGTAAAGGTGAAACTTTTTACTTTTATAATTTAGATTAATCTCCATTAATTATAATATATAAATTATTTAAAACCTGACTTAATAAGGATACCGTTATATTGGTCGGTTGGTAATTATTTATAAATTGGTTTTAACCTGACTTAATAAGGATACCGCTATATTGGTCGGTTGGTAATTATTTATAAATTGATTTTAACCTGACTTAATGAGGATACCGCCTATATGGTTGGTTGGTAATTATCACGCAGATTTATATATTATAATAAGAGAGATTTCTAAATTAGAAATAGTAAAGTAGATTAATCTCACTTCAATTATAATATGAAAATTGAGATTTAATAATATGAATTAAAAGTTGATTCCGCCTTAATGGCTGGTTTTAATTATGTAACATAATGTGACACCGCCTATATGGCTGGTCTTTAGGTGACAGATAATTACCGCCTATATGGCTGGTTTATGGATAAATAATAACACCGTCTTTATGGCTGGTTCAACTTAATTGGATAATACTGGCAATTTCCATATTATAATAATTTGAGATTTCTAAAAGTGGATCCATATCCCCAACATTTTATTTTATTCTAGGGAACTGATGAAACACAATATCCACCACTTAATAATTGATTTTCTTTTTATGGGTAATTCTTTAGTTGTTTATTGAGTCTTAAGCTTAATGCTTCTTGTTGTCTGATCACCAATAAGATTGTTGTGGTAAACGTAAAATGAACTAGACATAGGGATTTTAGGTTTCAGCCTTAGATTCAATAGCCCACGATATTCCTTGAGGATAGATAACCCTTTAATAGATTTCCTTACAGGATAGACATATACCTGTCGGGCGGGGGTAGCCATAATTGGAACTTAATCTTAATGAATCCATGTAATTTGGTTGACATAGACATATGGTTCAATTGGGTTATACTGGGTATTTGCATCTGACCATCGACAGAGGCTTTTGCATAATTTCGTGTTCTAGGTTAGCAAACTGATTTATTACACATATATAAGAGAATCAATTCATCTTTATTATAATATTGTGTGGAGTCATGACCCTAGATCTTTGAGTCTTTTCTTTTATTTTCCTTAGTATTTTCTTTAGAGTCTGTTTTTTATTTTAATTAGCAAATCCACATTCAACCAACCAAAAGCAATCAATTCCCTTCTCCCTATAATTAGATACTTATAAGTAAATAGTATCAATAATTAATAACAACAGTAGGAATTAAGTCCTCGTGGGATCGATATTTTTAGTGTTACGCCGGTCAAGAGTACGGATTAGCCCGATGTGGACTAAATCGGAGAATAAATGAGTTTCCACCCAGTGTGAATTGGGAAAGATTTAGGCCGCACTTACCCCTCGCAAGGGAAGACCTCAAACTATTGGGTTCGGAATGGTCCCTTACTTATGCCAGTATAATGGATGGGTTCATATAATGGTATAGCCAAGTCTTAATGTAATTCATGCATAAAAGTGAATAAAAAATATAATAACATACCCAAACAAAATAATAATCACAATAATGTAGTTCCAAAGCATATTACATTGAGAAATGCGATAATGAAAATTATAATAAAAAAGCAAAAGAAGGAAAAACGTCAATAAATAAATAGTAAACAAAAAATGGGGTTAATCATGCATATATGAGTATTTCCCGAGTGGCACATGGAGTTGTATGCCAAGTATAAACCGTACTACCATCCATTCGGATTCGGCTACGAAATTTACATTTGGGTTTCCATCTCATACTGCAAAGGGATAATAACATACATAATCATCAATGGTCAGATGCAAAAGCCTCTTCCGATGGTCAGATGCAAACACCCAAATAACCCATTTAACTATATTCACATGTTAACCAAGTTACCTAAATTCATTAAGATTAAGTTCCAATTATGGCTACCCCCGCCCGACAGGTATATTCCTATCCTGTAAGGAAATCTACCTAAGAGACATTTACCCCAATGTGAGATCGTGAGCTATTGAGTATAAGGCTAAACCTAAAAACCCTTTTCCAAGTTCATTTTAAGTTTACCAAATAAATCATATTAATGGCCAGTTAACAAGAAGCATTAAGACTAAGGCTCAATAAATTACCTTTTATATTATCCATGACACAAAATAACCACTTATAAACCGGTGATATTGGAATTCATCACAACCCTAGATAAGGGGTTTAGTTACCACATATATCTAAGATTATTAAAAACATAAAGAAAATGACATAAAATAAAGCTTGTAAATTAAAAAGATAAAATTAACAATAAATAAAATTAGGGGGGGTTAGAGGATCAACTTTTATAATATATAAACTTGCATGACATTACCAACTGACCATATAGGCGGTATCCTGATTAAGTCAGATTTTTGATTAATTACAACCGACCATAAATGCGATATCCCATTAAGTCAGGTTTTAAAAATCATTTATATATTATAACTAAGGGAGATTAATCTAAATTATAATAATAAAAGTTTTACCTTTCACCCCAGCAGAGGGGAGTTACCTCATCATACTTTAAAGTAAAATAAAGAAATATCTATTGCAAAAAATAAAAATTAAATACAAGAAAGTTGTAAATAAACAAACAAGATACAATCTTCTTAGTATTCTTAAGGAAATCCCCAGAAGAAGGTATGAATTTTCCTTCTGATTTCAGCTTCAATTTATAGGCAAAATTTTACCATGCTCGTCGCGACACGCCGTTGATTCGACGAGATGATGACACGTAGTTGTCGACCGAATTATTAGCTCGGTGTCATGACGCAGAATGCTTTGCGCGTCGCGACGCTGACATCATTGCTTACGTCAATAAGAAGACGTGTCGGCTGGTAGCATAATTGATAGCTGATATCATGATGACGCGTGTCGGCAGGTAAATTACGTCAGCGCTTCGCGACGCATAGGTTGTGCGCGTCGCGATGTAGAAATTCTAATTTTGCCTTTTTATCCGTTTTTCGCTATTTTGGCCCCGATTTGATTCCAGTGAGTCCTCAAACCTTATTTATCTACAAAATACACAAAACACATCAAAATATTCACAAATCTCGAGAAACTATATAAAATATTAAGTAAAATGGGTGGTAAATATTGATATATTTTTCGCTTATCACACCCCCAAACCTAACATTTTGCTAGTCCTCGAGCAAAACAATAAAATAAAATACAATAAACAACTTTAAAATAAAATTAAACTAAGCCAATTTCGTAGGGATCACGATTGCATTTAGCGTATGGAACAAGCCTTTAAACCCCTAGGTGTCCCTAGTGAACGAGTTGTAGTCTCGTGAGGGCTTACAACGACGAAACCCACAAACGTCAAATGCACACAAAAGCAAAAGACAAAATAAACAAGTTAGTGACTAAAAAAGTGAAACTCTTATCCAAGTTAATAGTTGTTTTCTTTCTTTCTAAATTACCAAATAAGTAAATTCTCCGATTATGTTTACAATTCTCCATATACACAACCAACAAGGTATTAATCAAATCATTGTGCCCACAATATTCATAAGTGTAGTTGAAGAGATAGTATTTTTTTTCCTAAAGTTATATCGGAATTCACACCTTTTTGGCAATAGATTTTTTTTATTACATCTTCAATCCATATAACGAGATTTGGGCCAGTGACTCCCAAGCCAGTTGGCTTTAGGACACTAGGTGTTAAGACACCCCTACAGACTTAATTACTCGGATCTCAAATGTCTTATATATATATATATATATATATAACATCTTAATCCATGTAGCGAGCTTTGGGCTAGTTACTCCCAAAGCAATTGGATTTAGGGCACTGGGAGTTAAAACACCGCTACGGACTTAATTACTCAGATCTGGGATGTTTAATCATCGTTTTTTTAGATGCTTCTTCCAATTAAATTAGAGTACTGAATATTACAAACTTGTCACTTACGACTCATGTTCGTATGTTACCATGCATGTTGATAATACATGTCAACTGAGCATATTAAGATCCAATTTATTCAGTATTATGGAGAAGTCACAAATTAAATAATTCAAAAAGAAATAAACAAAAATTAACTTTTTACGAAATAAGTTGAGACATGTCTCAGGAGTGGAAATTCCTTACACAACTATCTCAAACACTATTCCACTTGATTATTCAAGTTAAAAACACAAAAAAAAATATTTTTTTTATTTTTTATTTTTTTTTTGAATTTTTGACTAAAAACCAAGCAAAAACAACACAACGAAAAAAATAAAAATAAGATCTGATAAACTATTCCCCTCCCCCAAACCTATTGAGACATTGTCCCCAATGTCTACAAAGTAGAAGAAGAGTTTAGAAGACAGCACTTGCTTAGCTAGAATTCTACATCTAAAAAGAAAATTAAAGGTAAAGATCCAGTTTTATCCGACGCTTCTTACTACGATCATTTTCGGACCAGTTAATCTTGGAAAGGATAGGGTAAATTTGTGGTTCAAAAGCTAAAAGTTGGTCAATTAAATCATGGGCAGTTCTGGCAGTGAAGATGATATCTTTTACAGGTTTTGACACTAACCCAGTTCTCCGGGTATCATCAAGAAACACACAAAGAAAGTCATAAAATCCATCAATATTAAATAGTCCAATTGGTTTCTGGTGTATGTTAAAGTTCGCCCAATATAGCACTGTAAAAATTTCCTCCATTGTGCCCAAGCCACCTGGAAAAGCAATAAAAACATCAGCACGGTTAATCATTCAACAAGTCATTCAGCCATACCTGGCACAATACATTCATCTCTGTTTAATGGTCCTATAAGATTTTCCTTTGCAAAAGGTTTTGGGAAGATTCCCAAAACTTGACTACCTCCTTCCTAGACAACTATTGAAACGTACCCCATTAGTCCAAGATTGCCACCGTCATATACTAAGTGCATATTCCTCTCAGTTATGACTCGACCCAATTCATGTGCTGCCTCAATGAACTCTATCTTAGAACCAACACTAGTACCGCAAAACACACAGATGTTGACAACTCGTCTTCTTGAAGTTGCTTCCATAATTTTTTTAATTTCTTATTATTTTTTATATATTTCTTTAAATCTGGATGTCTTTAAGAGTGCAATGACGAGCTGAATTTATAGAACCTAAAAATGAGTGAGTAATAATAGCACTAGATCATGCCAGATGACAATTATTAGCTAAACGGTAAAATAAATCCTGAAAGTCAAAAAGTATGGATCCTGTCGGCGGAAATAAAAGAAAATAACAAAACAAATCACAATTATTAGTTAAAGACAAAGAGATAATAATATTTACAAGAAGTAACGGGTTTAATGACATCTATGCGTCATGGACAAGCTTCCCATCCAATTTTCTTATAAATTGGCAAACTAGGTCTTTTAAAGTCAGATTCCCGAGACATAATTATTGTCTTTCTTTTTCGAAACTGTGTATGTAACATGCGAATAGCATGATACACATTGTAGGGGTTTTAGGGGGAATATCCGGTAACGCAGCGGAAGCGGCGGAAAATCCAATTTCCCGATTTCAAAAATTTTTCTCGGATTAATTAAATAAACATATTTATTTAATTATCCAATAATTAAATTATGAAATAAAATTCAAATAAATCATATTTAAGTGAATTTACCGAATTACCCTTATACTTGGTATTTAGTCCATTTTAGTCCGAAATTGATCTAATCAATTTTGAATGATTCTAAATCATTTCTAAGATGAACTTAGCATGTTCATAACATCAAAACACCAAAAGCAACACAAAACCCAAAATTCATCATTTAGCCGAATGCCTCCCAAAGGTGGGCAACTTGTGCATTTTGGTCATTTCATGCATCAAAACACATCAAGATGTAATCCAATGAACATGAAAATTTATATGCATCATATAAACATCCAAATACACAACAATATATGAAAATCCCCAAATTTGGAATTGGTCATGAACCCTAATTTTTCAATTTCATCAAATTGGACAAATTAGACCAAATTGGTTAAATCCAACTTCAATCATGTTTCTTCCATCCAATCAAAGTCTCAACACAATGAAACAACTCAAGATCAAATCTAGGTCATCTAAGAGTGGGTCAACAACTCTAGATTAGCAACATGGTTTCCAAAACCTTAAAAGAACACTTATAACTACTCTAGTCACAAGCTTTCTCCATTATACATGCTCTAACAATTTCACCAAACATTTATCCATCAAAACACAAAGAATAAAGAATAGAAAAACTCAAGAACATCACAAGATGTTGCCCACAACAAGAGGAACAAATTACTCTCTAATGGAAGGTTGGAAATACTTACTATTTTCCAAGCTTTTCTTGATTTTTCTTTCTTTTCTCTCTCTAGCATTCTTTGCCTTCCTTTAATAGAGTTTTTGGTTAAAGTGAATTAGGTTAAAAGCAAATGAAATGAAAAACAATATATACAAGCTTGGAAAAAGCCCTTGGCCGAAATTGGTAAGGCAAATTACAAGAATATTAATTTCATCTTCATTTGTCTTTCATTTGTTCAACTTGGTTAAATATCTAAAACAACTTTAAAGATATTTATTTAGTCAACAAATGCAACTTAGAAAAATATAACTCTTATATTTTAAAGTGTCATGGCCGAAATTGATAAAGAATAAAGGAAAAAATATTTTTCATTTTTCAAACAATTTTTGAACAAATATCTTAAGAAGTCAAAATCAATTTGACAACCTTTTCCTTTAATGTAAAGTCAAACTTTTACACTTATAATCATTTCCTAACTTTATCATTTGGTGATATTTTTATATTTTAATTATATATCATTTAACAATTAAATAATTAAATAATTAATTACATACAAATATATCAAATATATGTATTATATTTACTTTAATATCTCAAATACATATATTGATGATATATGTCAAATACCTTTATTTGACCATTTATTAATGTGTATTCAATAACATCATAATATAAATACAAATACACATTAATTAGGAATGACGGTTCGGCCCGTTCGCATGTATTTTTCATTTAACGATTAAACGATTTATAAATAATCATCATTATTCATAAATGTTGCTCTAGTGCTCTACGAGTATGTTTCATTATTAAGACTCTCTAGATTCAGGTATCCGTCACGAAATCCAATTTCGTGTCCATAATCTATCCACCCGTAGATTATGACGATCACAGATAATCTCGCTGAATCATACAGGTCGAGGTCATTGCATACGTATAATGCCTCCGTCACAGGTATCCAGATAATCCCAGAGATATAGATGTAAACGTCAAATCTCTATAGGTATTATCTCGTCGACGTTCTATTAGCAATCTCTAAATAACACTCGGAACTTACTTCCGATGTATACTGTGGCCACAGATTTAACAGACTGCTAAAAATATATGGACTACCTATGCTCTGTACACAGAACTGACGGATCCTATCTTGACACACACAGGATATCCTGAGGATCGATCCACACCAACGAACAGGCGGAGGTCTGATCTAAATAGATCGGTGAAGTGACTGCCATCTAAGTGTGGAGGATGTCTCATACATCCACAGTGGTGTCTCAAGTCGAAGGACCACTATGCTACTCAACCCGATAAGATTCTTATTGACGTTGGTGTACCATCCATTAAGAATCTTCGGTGAGCCGTTCAGTGTTATCCACTATAAACACCTACACGTCTATACGAGTCTCCATAGACTCATGGTTCATTGGGATAAACATCGGACCAAGTCTCGATATACGACATGTACTGGTCTCAACGGATTTGACTAACCGACCCGTGTTAGCAAATCTTGACCAGGAACTATGTTTGATAATATACATATAGCAGTGACACTTCCCAATATCAATTACAAACTAACTTTGTAACTGTGTACTGCATATATATTATCGGGCCTTTGTCTAATATATACATATCTCTAAACCACATTTAGTTTCAATCTAATCGTGATCAGATCGAATACGTATATAAGAACAAGAGGTGCAACCATAAATAACTAATATTATGGAATAAAGGGATGTTCGTATTCATGAATCAGTCATAAATACGGTCCGGATTGACGCTCTGAGCACCAACCCCAACAATTTACATATCCACTGGGATGCGTCTCAAGAGTCAATGATATGTCATCTAAAGACTCCTTACTCATGCCATCCCTAATGAATTTAATATTACCTTCGCGGTTATCAGACACCAATCCTAATGAACGACAACGAGTATTACATGTCATGCGTGCACATTTATAGCAAACACCTAATCTTTTAGCTCTTCTTTTCTTAGCATATATGCTTCTTCCTAAACCAGGCATAAATGAAACAAAATAGTTAGAGGACTCACCTGCCATTCGGACTTGTGCTTCAATAATCCAACGAATGTCATTAGGAATACCTTTGATCATCAAAAGTCTCATTCGTTCCATTCGTACTTTGTAGACTTTCATCAGAGAGTTTCGAGGGAGAGAAGGAAATTGTTTGTGAAGATTTGTGAGAACATCTACCGTCCTGAAATGTGACATTACCTACTAAAATTAAACACACCAAATCTTAATATATACACAAATTGCATGGGTTGCCACCCTGCTAGTGCTAATTTTAGCATCGTCAGCTAGACATGACTGCCCGAATGTTAGGCTGGATCTGCAAATATGACACTTTCTTTTTGTCGCTCAAATGATTCTCCCCAATAATGCTTGATACGCTGGTTGTTTACCCTGAATGTATTGTTGGATTTGGAGTTGTATATCTCAACTACTCCGTAAGGTAACACCCGAGTAATCACAAATGGACCTGACCACATTGACTTCAGATTTCCAAGGAAAAGTTTCAATTGTGAATTGTATAACAACATCTGCTGCTCTGGTTCCAGTTGTCTGCGCACTATTTTTTTATCATGCCATTTCTTGGTATTTTCTTTGTACAGTTTGGCATTCTCATAAGCATGTAGGCGAAATTCTTCCAATTCGTTCAGTTGATGGAGCTGTGTCTCTCATGCTACTTGTAGATCAATATTTAGCTTCTTCAGTGCCTAATACGATTTATCTTCAAGCTCCATAGATAGATGGCATGCTTTAAGTTTATCAGTGGAACGTTGCATTTCATCTGAGTTCCAGATGGCACTATCTTTCACATCAAGTATGAAACATTCCTCATTCTTTTCGTCATCTGAGAAATTTATGGCTTTGAAAACATTGAATGTTACTTCTTGGTCTTGTACCCTCATGGTTAGTTCACCTTTTTGTACATCAATAATGGTTCGACCTGTAGCCAAGAATGGTCTCCCGAGGATGATGGGCACGTCTTTGTCTTCCTCCATGGCAGGACAATGAAATCTGATGGGAGAATGAATTTGTCGACTTTGACCAGCACATCTTCAACTACAGCTCTTGTAAATATGAACATTCTATCAGCAAGTTACAAAGAGATTCAGGTGGGCTTTGTTTCTCCAATCTGCAGTTTTCCTATAAATAGACAAAGGCATCAAGTTAATACTTGCACCTAAATCACACAAAGCTTTACCGAAGTTATATTCTCCTATGGTGCACGGGATGGTGAAACTGCCAGGATCTTTCAACTTAGAGGGAAGCTTCCTCTGAATGATGGCGCTGCATTCTTCTTTTAATGCTACTCTCTCGTAATCTCCCAATCTTCTCTTTCGTGATAGAATGTCTTTCATGAATTTGACATAGCTGGGAATTTGTTCCAATGCTTCTACAAATGGGATGTTGATATGCAGCTTTTTGAAGATCTCCAGGATTTGAGCAATTTGTTTGTCCAGTTTATTTTCTGGAGACGCTTTGGAAATGGTGGAGGTGGAGTAAATATTTCTTGATCATTTTCTTTTGCTTCTTTTTCCTCCATCTATGGATCTGGTTCGTTGATTCTTTTGGAACTTCCTCAGTGGATGCCTTGACTCCAACATCTTTGTTGATATTAGTACCACTTTTCAAAGTAATAGCTTGATATTGCTCATTCCCAAGTTCCTTGGATTTGGTTCTGTGGTTCTAGGAAGGTTACCTTGCGGTCTGTAACTCTGAGCATTGGACAATTGTCCTATTTGATTCTCAAGTGTTTTCAAAGATGCTGTTTGACTTAGAATTAATGTTATTTGTGATTGAAACATAGCATTATATTTGGCTGATTAAGAGTCGTATTTTGCTTCTATCTTTTTCCAGTGGGCTAGCACTTCTGTTATTCCTGGTTCTTTTTCATACTCATAGCCTTTGTTTTGCTGTTGGAATCTTGGTGATGGATTGTTCATTTGCCCTGAATTGTTGCTCCATGAGAAATTGGGATGATTCCTCCAACCTAGGTTGTAGGTATTGGAATATGGATTATTTCTCTGTCTGTTGAAATTACTGACATAATTCACCGTCCCATCATGTTGGTTGTAAGATTCTACCTCTGGTGCTCTTCCATATGGTGAACTTGTGGATCCAGCATTATCTTGCATGCTAAGAGTTTCCACGAATTTGCATATCTGATCTAGCTTGGCATTCAATGCTGTGTTGGCTCCAACTTCGTAGATTCATGTTATTTGTTGAATCATGCTCATTTCTGTTGGCCACAGGGAATTATTGTTGGCCATTTCTTCAATTAAGTCTCAGGCTTGATCTTATTCTTTTGCCATTAAATCTCCTCCAGCAGCAGCATCTATTATGGTTCTCATTAGTCCAAAAAGTCCATTATAGAAGGTTTAGACCTGTAGCCATTTTGCAATCTCATGGTGAGGACATTTTCTGAGCAACTCCTTGTACCTCTCACAAGCTTCGCAGAGGGATTCTGAGTCATGTTGTACAAAGGATGTAATGGCATTCCTCATCTTTACTGTTCTAATTGGGGAAAAGTACTTTGTAAGGAATTTGGTGCCAAGTGTGTTCCAAGTTGTGATGGAACCTGCTGGTAATGAATGTAGTCAAGCCTTAGCTCTGTCTTTCAAGGAATATAAAAAACACGCAGTCTCATTGCTTCTTCTGCTGCTCGGTTGGAATTGAATGTGCTAGAAATATCCAGGAAATTACTGATGTCGGTATTAGGATCTTCTGTTGCATCCCCCCCAAACTGAACTGATTGATGTATCATCTGAATGCATGTTTTGATGTCACATGCATTTACTGGTAATGGGGGAAGTACAATGCATGATATGAAGCAATCATCTACCGGAATAGTTCTGTCTCGAATGGGAATTGGTGGTGCAACTTCCAACGGTTCAGGTTCCATGTTAATCAGTGCTTATTAGCCTTCTCGCCTTTCTCTTCTCAACTGTCTGATTGTTCTTTCAATTTTATGGGTCAAGCGGACAGATTTCAAAGCTTCTGGTCCTTATTATGTAGTGTCTAAGAACCTGAAATACAAGCTGAGAACCTAAAATACAAGAAAACAAAAATAATAAGTAAAAAGAAATTAGACACAAGTAAAGGTATCTAACCCCAAAATTAATAGTGAAAGATAAATAAGTCCTCAGCAACGGCGCCAAAAACATGATTGGTGCTAAACACACATGTTACACAAGCGCATGTATCGTTCAAGTAGTATAAAATGTATCGATCCCACAAGTACTTAATACCTTAGCTATCAATTTATTGAAGCTAAATGTCTACGAGTATCAAATTGATTGATTGTTGATTGGATGGTGATTTTTGTATGAAAACAAGTAAATAAAACAGTGCGAAAGTAAATTAAAGGAAAATTCAATATTATAAAACTATCTAGGGTTGTGAATCCTTCCAATATCTTTTAAAGATGGAGTGATTATCTCATGTTTGTGCAAAATATCAGTTTATTAACCTGGAACATGAAAATATGCAAAAGCCTCTTCCGATGGTCAGATGCAAACACTCAAAGTAACCCAATTAATTATATTCCTATGTTAACCAAGTTATCTAAATTCATTAAGATTAAGTTCCAATTATGGCTACCCCCCTGACATGTATATTCCTATCTTGTAAGGAAATATACCTAAGAGACATTTACCCCAAAGTAAGATCGTGAGCTATTAATTCTAAGGCTAAACCTAAAATCTCTTTTCCAAGTTCATTTTAAGTTTACGAAATCAATCTTATTAATGGCCAGTTAACAAGAAGCATTAAGACTAAGGCTCAATAAATGAACCTTTATATTACCCAAGATACAAAATAACCACTTATAAACCGGTGATATTGGAATTCATCACAAATTTAGATAATGAGTTTAGTTACCACACATATATAAGATTATTAAATTCATAAATAAAGAAATTGACATAAAATAAAGGTTGGAAATTAAAAAGATAAAATTAACAAAAAAATAAAATGTTGGGGGTTAGATGATCCACTTTTATTACTTCTAATTTAAATATCTACCTTATTATAATATATAAACTTGCATGACATTACCAACCGGTCATATAGGCGGTATCCTGATTAAGTCAAATTTTTGAATAATTCCAACCGACCATAAAGGCGGTATCCAATTAAGTCAGGTTAAAATCAATTTAATTAAGTCCAACCGACCATAAAGGCGGTATCTCATTAAGTCAGGTTTTAAAAATCATTTATATATTATAACTAAGGGAGATTAATCTAAATTATAATAATAAAAGCTTTACCTTTCACCCCAGCAGAGGGGAGTTACCTCATCATACTTTAAAGTAAAATAAAGAAAGATCTATTGCATAAAATAAAAATTAAATACAAGAAAGTTGTAAATAAAAAAACAAGATACAATCTTCTTAGTATTCTTAAGGAAATCCCCAGAATAAGGTATGAATTTTCCTTCTGATTTCAGCTTCAATTTATAGGCAAAATTTTACAATGCTCGTCCCAACACGCCGTTGATTCTTTGAGATGATGACATGTGGCTGTCAGCAGAATTATTAGCTCGGCGTCGCAACGCATAATGCTTTGTGCGTCGCGACGCTGATGTCATTACTTACGTCAATAAGGACACGTGTCGGCTAGTTGCATAATTGATCGCTGATATCATGATGACACATGTCGGCAAGCAAATTATGTCAGCGCGTCGCGACACAGAGGTTGTGCGCGTCACGGCGTTGAAATTTCAATTTTTCCCTTTTTGTTTGTTTTTCACTATTTTGGCCCCGATTTCATTCCAGTGTGTCCTGAAACCTTATTTATCTACAAAATACACAAAACACATCAAAATATTCACAAATCTCGATAAACTATACAAAATATTAAGTAAAATGAGAGGTAAATATTGATATATTTTCCGCTTATCACGCGTCGTGACTCTCATTCCTTGAAGTCGCGACGCGCAATGTTGACTAAAGCAAATGACGTTCTGTGCAAAATTTGTTAAGGCGCATATTTTGACGCACGACAAGTGTCAGGATGCCCGTTTTGATCCCAAAATTCACTCTAATTTGCTTCATATCTTGCCGCTTTTATCACTAGTTAATTCCTATAAGTCGTGATATTATTTTAACCTGTAAAAACGCACCCAAAACACATCAAACTGCTCATAAGACTCGATATCACCCATAAAATATTAAGATAAAGGGGCAGGAAATATATTTATTTTAACCGTTCATCACACCCACAAAATTAATATTTTGCTAGTCCTCGAGCAAAACAAAAATAAATAAAATAAATAAACAAACTAAAAATAAATTAAATTAACCTAAGCCACTTTCGTATGGATCATGATTGCATTTAGCGTATGCAACAAGCCTTTAAACCCATAGGCGGCACTAGTGGATGAGTTATAGTCTCATGAGAGCTTACATGGACGACACCTACAAACATCATTCACAAACATATACAATCATCCAGAAATGCAAAAATACTAAAACACATAAAAAAAGTCCTGGTAGTTACAAATGATTTTATCCTCAAAGAATGCCTACCAATGAAACTGAAGAACCTTCAAAGCACCCAACACAACTCAAATCTAAATTCTTAAATAAATCATCTAAGCCAGATTCATAGTATGTGTGTGAAAAGGTCTGGTCTAAGCTCGACTCCTAAGTAAGCCAACTCAGTGATTTTGTCTCAAAAATTGGCTACTTAGGCTTTTACAACTCATTTTGTCAACTACCTAGGCTCTGACTGCTATAAACCGACTTTTAAGTGCTTACGAGTTTAACCTAAATCACTTACTCAAGACCTCGGATAAAAATCAATTGGGCACTTATCATTTCTAATATTTCATCATAAAGCAAACGAACTCATCATTAAAATTATGCTTCACTACATAGGACAAAATATTTTTTGATTTTTTGATTTTTTTATATAGCATGAATTAAAATAACATGAACACACCCCCAAACCTAAAAATTACATTGCCATCAATGTAAGATAAGCATAAATAAACAAAGAGTGAGGAACAACACTACTATGCATGGAGTTAATCAAGCTACTGCTGATCAGAATTTCGATGTATGGGCATTATGGGTTATGCTAGCACCTACATAAATACACATGCAAACTAGTAAACACGCAAATAACACACAATAAAATAAAACTAAAGACAACAAAAATAAATGTGTGGGTTGCCTCCCCGCTAGCGCTAAGTTTAACATATTCAGCCAGACGTGACCACCTAAATACTCATTTTGGTCTCAATTTATATGCTAGGTTTGTAGCCGCGTTCTTCCCAATTGCATACATTTTCCTTCTATGCGGCATGATATACTTGGACTGAGTTGTTTTAGCCTGCTTATCTTAATCTTCCACTTTCACCCACACTTGTCTTCTGTTATTAGTTGCTACAGAGGTAGTAGTTGCTGACTGCGCTTTCCCTTTTGGCTAGGATGGACTGGGGCCAGGCTATTTTGGTGGTGTAGTTACTTGATATAGCACAGTTTCAAATTGATGGCACACCATAGCTTTGTTGTAGTGTTCTTTATATAAATCCACCTTGAAGGCCTCACATACCACTGCTTTGTTAGTCACCTTATTTGTCTGTTTTTCTGCTCTCACTTCTATTTTTCCTTCTCTTGGCTCAATTAAATCTCTATTTTCTGGACTTTCTTTGTCTTCTGTAAGGTTGAATATTCTAACAACTAACATCTCTCCATTCACCCGAAAAGTGAGGAGGTCTTGTTATACGTCTATTAACACTTTTGCTGCTGCCAAAAAAGGTCTTCCCAAAATGCAAGGTATGTCAACATCTTCCTCTATATCCAGAACAATGAAATCTATTGTAAACGCAAAATACCCCACCTTTACCATTATATCATATATCTTCCCTTTAGGCCTCTTGACGGTTTTATCAGTAAACTGCAAGGTCATAGAAGTGGGCTTCAGCTCATAATACCATAATCTATTCGCCATAGGTAGCGATATTAGATTGATTCCCTACCCTAGATCGTATAACACTCTAGACTTGCAATCCACAATGGTGAAGTATATGGTTAACAAGCTAGGATCATTGCATTTGGTTGTAGTCAGTCTTTGCAATATGGCACTGCACACCTCTGTGAGCCTTTCCTTTTTGACATTGTTGTTCATGAGTGAAGTTGTCACTCTCTTTGTCCCTTTCACCATGGATTCCCTCAGTCGATGTTGTGGTTTATATCTCAAGCTAGGTGAAACATCAAGGGAATTTATGCAATCACGAATTTCATCATCCTTCATCAGACATTTGCGTGATATACTCATCATCTACCTCCTTATAGCTGACTAAGATGGCATTGCAGAATTCTTTTCCTGCCCTCCTAGGGTTTTTTTCTATGTTACTTAGGCAAGCTTCATGTGGCCTTAGACTATGATTAATCTCAAGTTGTCCAATTTGGGTTTCCAATGCTCTTATGGTTGCAACTTGACTCTAAAATTTTACATCGTACTTGACTTCTTTCTTCTGAAACATATATGCTAGTAGTTCTTTTAATTCTGCCTTTTGCTTGTACCATTGATTGGTCTGCCACCCAGGGATGTAGCTATCTGACTAGGGGTTGTGGCCTTATCATTGTAGTTGTTGAACTAGTTAACAAACTCACCATGTGGAGTGTAGGGCTCTCCATTCTGTACTCCCCAATAACCTGCACTTATAGCTCTAGCATTGTTCACATCCTGCTTACTGAGGATCTCTAGACATATGTAGATTCGATATAGCTTGGCATTTATGGTTGTGTTTGGCTCTATCCCCTAGACTATTGTTGTTTACTGCTGAATACTTCTTTCAATTGGCCATATGGAGTTGTTATTTTCCATCTCTTCCAGTAGATCCCATAAGACATTCTCATTTTTGGCCATTAGCACATCCCCAGCAGCTGCGTCTACTGTAGTCTTCATCATTCCATTAAGCCCATTGTAGAAGATCTGGACTTACAGTCATTTCGCAATGTCATGATGTGGGCACTTGTGCAACTAGTCTTTATATCTCTCTCACACCTTATAAATGGACTTTGAGTCATATAGCATGAATGACGTGATGTCATTACGTAGCTTTATTGTTCTTGTGGGAGGAAAATACTCGGTGAGGAACTTGGTAGCCAAGTCTGTCCAAGTAGCAATGGATCCTACTGGTAGTGACTGAATCCATCCCTTAGCTCTGTCTTTCAATGAATATGGGAAAGCTCGCAGGCAAACCGCTTCTTTTGCCCCTCTATTGAAGTTCAAAGTGTTATAGATTTCTAGGAAATTATGCACGTGGGCATTAAGGTCGTCATTCGGGCCACCCCCAAACTGATTGATGTATCATTTGATTACAGGTCTTTATGTTGCATATGTTGGCCTGAAGGGGTGGTAAGACGATACAAGATATAAATCCATCAATGATCGGTATCGTCCTATCCCAAATTCGGATAGGCACTGCTATTACCCGTTATTCAAGCTAATTATCGTTTATGATGCCTAAAATCAAAACAAAATAAGCAATGGAAAAAAAGTAGAAGGGGTATTTATATAAGTAATAAGAGTGTTGTTCTAATATTAATAATGAAAAATAAAATAAGTATCGGGCAACGACGTCAAAAACGTGATCGTGATTTTATAAATCTAGCATGCAAGTGCATGTATCACTTAAGTGATACAGTGACTATAAGTCGGATGTGTAACCCACATGAAGTTAAAATCTCTCTTTTTAATACCAAGGTTGACCTACTTAACTTAAACTAAACTATTAGTTGAGAAAGAGAGTTATTAATCTAAAATTTATTTGAAAGATTAAATAAATAGCAAACAATAATTTTGGAGTTTAAACTTTATGCGAGAGAAGAACCTAAGATTGTAATTTCACCTAAGCACACAAACAATGAGTCTTGGTATTTTTCATTCAGTTGGGTTGTCGTTATTAATTATTAACCTCGATCACTAAATTATTCACAAGCCTCTTTTGATGGTCATGTATATATATTCAGATTAAACTAATTAATTATATGTTTATGTTAATTAATTTAAATCAAATTCATTAAGGTTAGGTTCTAATATTGGTTACGCATACCCTTTAGGTATATGTCTATTCTGAAGGGAAATCTATTCAATGATTAAATCACACTCTATTATTCCACGGCTAACCTAAATTTCCTCTATCGAGTTCGTAAAGATTTACCAAGACTATTTTATTATTGGCCAAGCAAATAAAAAATGGGTTTAAGCACAAAAAATAATAAATGATAAATGACAAATCCAAAAGAATAAAGTCATTTAAATCAAAATAACAAGTGTCACGTGTGTCTTTGGAAAATGAAACATGTGTTTCAAGAGTGAGTAAGTGTTGATGGAGGAGATGTTAGATTTGTCTCGGCAGTTCTGTGCAGGATTCGTGAAGATAAAAACCACAACGGTCACAGCCATACACTGCATGTTTTGCACCTAAATTCCTAATATTATCATTCGTATTCTCTTCAATAAGAAATAAGGAGTGTCAATGTGACTTAGGTAAAATATGACTGCGCTCAATTTGACTTAGGTAAAATATGACTTAAGTCAAGTGTGATTATGATTGAGCTCAATATGACTATAATTGTGTCTGTAACTAAACTTAATATAACTATGATTGAGATCAATGTGATTCTAACTGGATTAATGTGACTTAGGTAAATTATGATTGCGACTATACTTAATGTGACTATGACTGAGTTCAATATAATTAGCGATATGTGACTGAGATTTTAGTTACATTTTAGTGAGTCAGTCAATATATTCTAGTTAAAGGACAATGATTTTGGAGCTAATTTTGATCTTACAAAAATTCAAAATTTGAGAAAGGTTTTTATTAAAAAAATCGAATATATGAATGTTAAGTGCATGTAAAATTTGAGAGATTATGATTTGGAGTTCGAATGAATGAGATATGAATATTTGAAAATGATTGATTTGTAATCATTATAAATATTTGAAAAGCTGTATGTATGAATGTTAAGTGTATGTAGAATTAGAAAATGTAAGGGACAATTTTTTATCTTTTTATCGAAATATATCGACAATGTTACTTGTTTTAAAACTTATGATTTATAAATTAATAATATGTAATTTTCATGAAGCACTTTATACTTTATGAGATATTTAGTTTTTAAATTAAAAGTTAAAAATTAGGGGTGGGCATAATCAGATTTGGATCGGATCGGACCGAATTCGAATCCGATTCGATCCGATTGACATTAAATTTTATGAACTAATAAGGTTTGATCTACTTATCAAACCCGATCCGATCCGATCCGATGCCTATCGAATCGAATCGAATTTATTTGATCTGAATCGTTTTCTTATCGGATCGGATAAGTTTGATTTGATTGATGATCCGAATTCGATTTTTGATCCGAATTCGATTTTTTGATCCGAATTCGATTTTTAATCCGAATTCAATTTTTTATCCGAATTTGATGTGTCACATATTATTCATACATACCCTTCACACCAGAAATTTTCATATTGTCAATTGAGCAAGTCCTTACAACGGTTCTCAAAGTACATACCAGATCCAAATCAATTTGTTCAGCTGACCATGCTTCAAGAGACATTCTGGTGGATGCACTGTAATTCTTATAATTAGAATCAATATCGACATATTAAAAAACGGATCAATATGTCAATAACTTATAGGACAACTGGACAAGTAATATGCATTATAATGATGATTTACATGTAGCTAACAGCATTTAGCATTGTGAAGTTAAAACACTGATATCCATGTGGAAGACCAGAATTTGTGTATCGTTTCAGTTTGTATTACAGTTTATCAGTTAGCAATTAGCATGTTAGACAAAATACATCCAAATCAGAAACAAATAAATAAGATAAACTTTATGGTTATAACTCATTAAGCTGCAACATTCATTTGTTATGAGTTCGATCAGAAAATAAATTTCAGCACGTTCAAGTGTAAGTAAATTTATCTGTTTCCTCATTTATTAAGACCAATTCACATTGAAGTACTAGACACTGAACATAACATAGAAGAACTTAATAATTCCACCAAAAGAGTGCAACTACTGAAGAGATAGCAACTAATATCAAAATTGTACCTATTAATTCCACCAAGAAACGAATTATCTCCTTATCAAGAACCTAATAATTCCACCAAGAAACCAATTCTCTCCTTATCAACAATATCCATAAAAAAGTATATCCAATAATAGAAAGAGATAGCAACTAGTATCAAAATTGTACCTATTAATTGGACTCAAAGTCTCAAACTCTGCTGCCACCAACATGATCCACTGATTGTGATTCAGATTGTAACTTATGATATTCTTCAAATAAAATACAAACAAAAATGTTAATCTAAATTTGTATTTTATGATATTCATAATCAAAATTAACAATAAATAATAAATAATAAGTTTTTTTTTTACCCTCCTCAAGCTTTTCGTAGTACTCTGCCTCCAATAGCATGACTTCCATTTCATTGGTTTTGTCAATTGTAAGCTTATTTCGTATCCAATTTTGAGTACAAATAAGAGCCTCGACCATTACGGGAGTTAAATAGCTACAAAAACTGTCAAAAACACGACCACCCATACTAAATACAGATTCAGATGCCACTGTCAATACTGGTATTGCAAAAATATCATGAGCAATCCTAGCCAAAATTGGATACTTACCGATATTTGTTTTCCACCACAACAGAAGGCTAAAGTTAGGGTCACGACTAGTCTCGTAAGGTTCCATCAAATACATATCAACCTCAGTACTATCCTCTTGATGAGTGACATGACTAGTCTGAAAAACCTGAAATGGATCATCAGGTTTCACAATTGTATTACGCTTACACATTCTATCTTGTGCTCGCGGTCTAATAAACGGCTGAGATTGTGTCATACCAGCACAAGACCCATATCCACCAACACCAATTACACCAGCATCCTTTGATCCATCACCATCTACAAATAACCCATTTGTGCCATACCAAAGATTATACGTATCATATAATCGTTTCAATAAATCACGAGTGGACTTTCTCATTTCCTCTATCTTAACATTATCATTATCAAAAAGTATACCAAAGCAAACAGATGCGAATGTCATCTTACGTCGTGGATCAAGAATAGTACTGACAATCAACAATTTATTTATTTTGACAGTGGTCTCCCAATATTTATCAAATTCCATCTTCATAGATATGGCCATCTCATGCAAAAGAGGATGTTCATTATGTGCCAGGGTTTTCAAGCTAGTATGAATCTTGCAAATCTCATTGTAGGTGAAACAAGAGGTGATAGTAGACGAGGCACTGAACATATTCGTTGCATCATAAAATATCTCCAGAAAATCAGCAAAATATTGAGCTTTCTCCCAATTCATATCTGTAGGGGGCCCAATCATTTTGCTCCCATTGTCATCATCTCTAAAATATGGAGCATAATGACCATCATCATCAATCATTCGATCAAAGGCCTTCTGAAAGTCTAGTGCAGCATTCAACATTAAGTATGTGGAGTTCCATCTAGTAGGAACATCTAAGATGACACTTCCCTTGCTCTCTATCCTCTCACGTGCTACCGCTGATTTAAATGCTTACAATCTTGATGGAGAAGATCTCAAATACTTAACCGCATTGTGGATTGCTATAATGATGTCATCCAATTGTTTTAGACCATCGGACACAACTAAGTTTAATATGTGAGCAAAACACTGTATATATACAAACTCTCCATTAAGCACCAACGCATCTCCAATCCAAGTCTTCATCTTCCCCACCAACTGTTGGACGGCTACAGCATTGGCACTGGCGTTATCCATAATTATAGTAAAAATTCTCTCAATACCTCAGTGCTGTAAACAAGACTCTATTAACCTTCCAATAGTGTCCCATTTGTGATTGTTAATTGGATAGAAGCTAAGAATTCGTCGATGCAACTGCCAATCACTTTCTATAAAATGTCCAGTGATAACCATGTAATTAATTTTTTGAATTGACGTCCATATGTCGGTGGTCAAACTAACTCTCTGATAACCCACCGAAAAAATACTCTTCAACATAACTTTTTCCTCAGCATACAGTTGTAGGATGTCTCTAGTTATAGTCCTACGAGATGGGACATCAAAATGAGGGACGGCAACACTACAAAAATATCGAAAACCCTCTTTCTCTATAAAGCTAAATGGTAGCTCGTCAATAATGATCATTTTCACAGCTGCTTTCCAACACGCTACTTGATTGAAATGACCATCTCTTACGGATAGATTGCCACTTGTGCCTCCCTCTTCACCAACCCCAACTAAAACACCTTGTTCTTCACAATAAGCCAAGTATGATTTGCAGGTCTCCATATGCCTCTTCAAGTTGGTTGTGGACCGATCCTTGGTACTACAAGCATAAGTCTTATGACAATATGTACATACAGCCCTATCCGGATTATCTTCACACATACGGAAAACTTTCCACACTTCAAATCTTCTAGCACTTGTTTTAGTTGCTACTGATGTGATTGATGGTGACGAATCATGTTTTTTTGACAATGGCGGTCTATCAGAGTGTGATGGCAATTTTCCCTTCCGTTTCCTTATTTCTGTTAATCGTACATCCACAGAATCTGATTCCAACCCACTGCCACTACTGTTAGTGTTGGGTGAGCTTCCAAACCCACTCATCTACAAATACAATTCAATTTTAGACAACAACAATATTAACCAATAGAACATAATCATATGTCATGTGAATGCGAAATTCACTGAATAAAAATGCAATACAGCCACAACCCACAAAATTTAGAAAAAAATGATAACAAAATCATATGTCAGATTGCGTCTATAAATCTACCATATTTTATGCTTCAAAATAAACTTGCATGTCAGACAAAAGGAAAATATTACTGTCAACATTTGGATTTCTCGATCAAATGCATCAGTTTGGACTTTGGATATTTCCAGTTACGAACAAAAAGCAGAGAGCAGAGTAGCAGACATAGGAAAATCATATATTTCCAGAGGGCAGAGACCAAAGGAAAAGAAAGAATCAAAGAATAAAAATAATATATTTCAGTATTTAATGAAGAAGTTAGCCCAAGAATACAAAGTATAGAGCAAATAGAAATTAACCCAAGAAGCTAATCAAATTCATTATTCAATCTAGTAATCTACAAGCAGAAAGAAAAATAAACTGCATGAAACCAGAAACCATGACAATAGTATTCGGCTATTCGCAACTATTTCATACTACAAATTATTTATTCTAGCTCTAGGGTTAATTAGCTTACTTTCTTAGGCCGGCGTAATAGAGTCAACCAACTTGTTCAGTTGTTCTTCAGCATGAGTGGAGTCGGACTAGAAGCAACCGAGCAATTAACGGAGCAAAGCAAGAAATTCTGAAAGAATTAGAGAAGACTCAGTCAGAAGAGAAATAGAAGTGATGAAGACAGAAACTGAAACTGACCAAAGTGAAGAAACCATAAATGTCGAATTATGTATTAACTTTAATTCCAAAATGATTTCGTTTTTATATTCCAAAATGACGTCGTTTATAAATTACCAAGGGCAAAACAAATTTGGTCGGTTCGGATCAAATCGAATTTTATCCGATTCGATTCGAAATCCGACGAACCGACTCTTTGTAATTCGATCAGATCCGAGAGCCGGATTCGATCCGATCTGATGCCCACTCCTATTAAAAAGTGACTTATGTGTTGTCATTTTTCATTTTTCAGTTTTCATTTTCATTTTTTTATTTTTGGTGTGGTAAACTTGTGATTATAATATTTTACTATATATATTTATATATTTTTACAAGTTAATCGAGTAAATGCAAATTTTATTTTAAGTTTGGAATAAATGGAACTAGCACTCTTCAATTTGGACTTCTAAATAATTCCCCCGAAATAGTACCTTCAAGAAAAATCACTCGTTCTTATATTAAATAATGTTTGTACTAATATGAATTATAAGAATATAACTTCCACATCTAACTATACTTTCACAATTCAAATTGGATGATCTATTAATCAACAACAATAATCTCAATGTGCCTGGTGAGTTGACTACCGAAAAAACTATGAGCAGGACCGTCTCTGCCAACGTTATCTCGATCACCTAAAGAGATATAAGAATTTACGATAAGGAACATAATCATAACTATAGTATATGAAATAATATGCAAGAAACGTGACTCAATCGCTCTCGTAATCCTAAATAAATGTCAACAGAGTTTCGTCTACAATAGGAATTCCACTATACAAATCATCCTCATCAAACTTACAATCATATTTAATCGCAATATACACATCCACATATCAATTCAACATCATTAGCCCAAATCCTTAGCCTACAATAATGTAACACCCCACCAGAGACAGGATGCTACCGGCAGAAGAAAGGAATAACTCATCACCCTAAACCTTAGACCTAATTGAAAACAGACATGACACACCCTAAAAATTGGACATCCTCGAACATAGTCCAGCACCACAACGACCTGCTACAAATATCAAATACACTAAAAGGACCTCCGGTCCAAATCCAAAACATATAAATTCTCAAAATTAAAACTCCAGAGATCCAAGCTCAAAATTATACGTGCAAATCAAAACTTTATCTACATACATATAAATACGTGCATTGCATGATCAAACAAAAACAAAACAAATAAACTATTATACATATAGTCATTTCCCTGGGACCCTAAAGTAGGTGACTAAGCTTGGGTGGTTCTTCATCTCAAGCTTGAGTATCTAAAACTCGGTGGCTGATCAATCTGGTTTCCAACCTATAAAAATAGCAAATTAAAGTGGTGTGAGTTATAAAACTCAGTAAGTAACCACACACATCAGGAAAAAAATGAAAATAAATTTTAGAAAATTCTGAATAAATACATACATACATATATACATATATGCAATTGTTTGTCAGAAAACCTTTAAACTTTGTACTATTCTTGACCCTTCTTAAATATAATGTCTTTCAAGAATACATGCATATTTCTGATACATAAATTAGTTCATAAATCTTTCTTATTATAGAACCAAAATTTTAAAATAAAACTTTAATATCTCAAAATGTTTGAAATATCATCAAATTGGAAAGTCTTAAATATCTTCTTTAACAGAAAGTCAAGCACTAAATCCTTTATATGAATAATCTTTCGAACGATTGACATCCATGTCACATATAAATACTCATAAACATATATTATGCGAATCAGAAACCTTAGTCTCAAACTCCTTCGAACATTCAAACCTCGAGTTACATACGCACATATACACTTATGCATATATACACATTCAAAACATATCTCATATAGATTTCCAAACTTTCTTCCTAGCAAACATACCATAATCTTCTAGAGAATGGATCACGTACACATGTCCCACACAATTTACACGTTATCATAAACGAAGAACATATTACAAATTCTTTACAGGCAAGCATATCCATTACCAGAAACGAAAATCATACTACAGACTCCATATAGTCAACTCCTACATCATCAAAAGTCACAATATACGATGATCATCTTTTTAAAACCTGACTTATTCAAAAACTGAATTTTATGAAATTAGAAGCTTCAAAAATCTAGAATTACCAAAACTATCCTGGCGTCCATTGCCCGAGTTACGCACAAGAACCGGACAATGTCTGAACATGACCATGTCGATAGAGGGTAAGGGCTGTCATTTTTCGATAGTCAAAACCTCATATCAAAATAGGCCTCACGGAGGGTCAAAAACCATAAAAAATTATAAAAATCTCGTCAGACTCTGTGATGGAATATATCATCATGCTTCTCGGTGAAACATAATTTATGATTAAAACTCAAAAATAAAGTTCATGCACCGAGACGGAAAACATATCATATCATATCCAAAGTAGAGTTATCTGAAATCACTTTTATAAAATCACTTTAAAACATAATTGAATTATCGATAAAAACATAAACAACAGTATCATAGAACATAAGTACGATTTACAGATTTATCATGTCAGAAGTTGAAAACTAATGTCAGGACTCAAGAAAACGTCAATAGAAGCTGACATAAAAAAGCTTCAACAAAATTCAGAATCAAAAGAAAGTCAGAAACTGAAGACACTTAGACATAATCGTATATCACCATTTGGAAACATATATCATATAACCTGAAATCGTAATTCTTAAAAAAGGGCTGAAATCTGAAGCATAATAAAATCTATATCATATTGTAAAAAACCATACAGGATGTCCATTGCCGATCGAGTATATAGATCAAACAATATCCATAACATGACCATGTCGACGGAGGAAAGGCCGTAGTCAGATGGGCAGAGCCCTATAAAACAGAGGATGTACAATGTGGCGAGATCATTTCACACCAAAAGCGGAGTCAAAATATTATTTGTTTTTTCAGAAAACTTTCCAAAAATCACATGCAGATCACTTATTACAAAAGACAGTCATTCAAAGGCATTAATTCACATGTCGGGTACATCACAAAACACATATTCACCCATCATCGTTTGGCAATAAGCCCACATAGAGGGCACGTCATAGCAAATTTCATGGTCATCAAGCATTGTCAAATGACTCATACATCAGAATAAATTATCACCATGTCACATAATATCAAGGACATATTGTTAACTCAATACACACACACACATATATATATATATACACACACACATCTATATCTATAATATAAAATTATACGCGGTTAAACCAAACCACCCAAACTTGTGATTTTAACCATCTTAAACCCGTGGTGATTTAGTCACTTAACTTATACGTATTTCTATATAAATACAAGTACATGCATATATTGTAACATCCCACCTAGGCCAGGATGCTACCGGCAGGAGACAGGCTAATCTTGTCTCCATAAGCCTCCGACTCTGACGAAATTTCGGCATGACCTTTGCTAAAAGTCATGCAACCTGGATCAAGTCCAGCAACTCAATACAACCTATAGGGCCCGACATTAAAAATATACACTGAATCAATAAACTCAAGACATAACATGATTGGGCTCCATGCCCGAAAATACGTATAAATAAAAACTTTTACAAACTGAAACTCTATACAATTCAAATTCTCTTACAACTACACTTATACACGACTTGACTCTCATCCGCCCAAGATCTGGTGACTGGCTGACTGCATTGCTGCTATCCAACTCCTCAAGCTCCGGAGACTGTGGTCGACCGATCAGGTCACCAACCTGTAAAACTCTAACATATGCAAAAACTGGATTCCATTTTATATTAATCATGCCCTAATATCAATTATATGCATCTCAAATGACTACAAGGATATATGATCTATACACATAATTCATAACCAACTCAAACATCACTATACCTATAAGATCTATATCTAACTATAAACCTATCTCTATATATATATATTCTTATAATGAACACATCCTTTTATGTCGACTAATACATCTATAGACACAGCTAAACGTAATATATAACCCTGTAAGCTCTTATGATGTTGGTAGTCTGAAATTTATCGAAACCAATTAAAATGCATCTAAGAAATCCTTTGTAAACAAAATTAGTTTCAAAATCCATTTTCGTAAAACCATACCGATCATCCAGCATAACTCACTGGACGAAATATAAACGATCGCCCAATGTCCGAATCGCGCGCACAGATCGGACAATGAACGTACCGATCCCCTGCCGACAGAGGGTTGAGTCATACCATTTCTGATGGCTTAGACCCGAACGATCACCCCGGCGGAAACATATGATGAGTTATGAAAAACATAAATGCATACACCGATCGTCGGGGCGGAAACATAACAATAACTGATCATCTCAGCGGAACCACACCAAGAAAACATAAAACAATCGCTGAGACGGAAACATATAAAAACATTAAATCGTAAAGTATCAAAAAGTAATGTCCAATGCATCGAATCAAAATGCAGTTATTTTGAAATTCTTTCCCCCCCAAAACATAAATTTGAATAAATCATAAATGAGTCTTTGATGCAATGTTTTCAAAATACATACCGATCGTCCATTGCTCAGTCGCGCGCAAAGACTGGACAGTGTACGTACCATGTCGACAGGGTAGTGGGCCAGCCATTTTCTGATGGTCTGGACCCATAACTATCGCCCCGGCGGCCAACCCGGAACGTAACGTAAACGATCACCACGGAGGGTTAAAGACATAAATCATCAATCACCGTGGCGGAAACATTTTCTTTATCCTTTGTATTCAAAATCAAAATCTTGAAATTCAGAAATCAAATACTAAGTTTTGGAATATGTTTCCAAATATTTCTCGATTCAGACTATCAACATCATAGGACTTTTTATATCTCGAGATATATTAACTTCATATTACTTATATACATTCCTACATGAACTACATACTTCATTCCTGTCACATTCTGAAATATTTCATTTATATATCACATATATTTCATACTTACATACATATAAATATAGCATGCTTTCCCATAAGCTCTTTTATCTGTGCTGGCACATTTATATTTACATATAAGCGCATATCCATAATTTTATATATAGATCTTCTTATGTACTTATAACCTAAAGACAAATTTGTTTTATTCTTTACAAGCATTTTTTTTTTTTTTCAGTTTTATACTCACAAACAAACATAAAGCGTTAAAAAAAACGAAGTTCATATACTTCCTTTCGTTATCAATTAGGTCAACACTAAAACTTAGAAGTTACTGTTAAATCTAAAGAATTCTTTTCATATGGAACTTATTTCAAATTATGATAGTACTAAATTTTTATATATATATATATGATTTATATACTCTTTAATACATAATCCATATACTAAAAATCAAAATTCCTACCATCACCCTTTCGGCCAAGACCCTAAGCAACTTGAAATTTTAAAGCATCAAAGGTATTAACTTTGTAATACATTCACCATGAAATCCATATTTCAAATTCTTCCATAATTCATCCATTTTTTACTCCAAACTTTCTTTAGCATACCTCAACACTTAAATTTAACAATATGATTAATTAATTCTAAAAACCCCTAATTTCTAGGGTTTACCCGAATCCTTACCCAAATTTTAAACTCAACTTCTTGATAATTTCTTTTAATTTCCTTACTAGATGGAGTCTCTAAGGCATCCTATTATGATTATTACCAATTCCCTATCTCAATTTTAGAATTACCCAAACCATAAACCTCCTTAAATAAAAATTCCCAGAAAATTATCACCTAGGATACTTACTTTTCTCATGCATCTATGAACACTAAGTTACTGTTGAAATCAAATTGGACTCCCTGAACTGCGTCTCACTCATCTTCCTCTTCCTTTGCTCCCTCGGTCACTGCTTCTATGTCTCACTGACTCTGCCCGACTATTCTCTGCCTCTGCTCACTGCTCTAAATGTCCTAGCAACACCAGTGGCAGCCGGTGAACGGAGACCACGACGAACGGGGTTGGAACTGCCCTCTCTCTAATCTCTCTCAGTCCCCTTTTCTCAATCTCCCTCTCAGCCATCTCTCGATTTCTTTCTTTTCTATCTCCTCTTTTTTTTTTTTTTCCTCCCCTCCATTTTGTATGCTGTGTGTGGCCTTTCTGTATGTTGTGTGCGTGTGTGATTAAATTAATTAAAGAGGTGTGTGTTAATTAAGTATATCCATATATATATATATTACACGTGTGTGAGCAATCTAGAACATGTGTGTGTACAAAAAAAATATCTAGAATTATTTATTGTAATTAATAAATTACAATCTATGAATCTAATCCCATTTTACAATTAAATTTATCTCGCGTTCGGACGCAACACTACGCGCGAAAATAAAATTTATGCAAACGCGTCAAAATAATTCGGGACATTACATATATCTCATATAAAATAATCATGCAATCAATTATCTAAGCTTCAGTTATTCGTCACATGGAATACTTACCTCGTCACGTGAAAACTTCTAATCCAAGTCAAATCTATCAAAACAAGCGGCAGAAACGATTAGAATCGGTGATATGCGAAATTATCGACTTATCTATACAAACTTCTAGATCTTCCCAAAAAACCCAAATTAAATTTGTTTTCAATGATTTTAATTTTATTACTCTCAAAACATCTAATACAACATATTCGTAGCACTAGTTTCAGCTTCCGGCTAAAATTTAGAAAAACTTTCGAAAAGTCTGAAAATGTTACAAACGAATTCGGAATATTTCGGATCTATCCTGATCCTCCCAAAACTAGTCAAATATATTTATTACATCATAACATATCATACCCAGATCATCAGATAACTTCAATTCTCAAATTATATGCTTTCGAAAAAATTTCCATAAAACTTTCGATAATACTATGGAAGGTTCCTAAACCCTCCGGAACTTTCCAGATTTATCCAAACGTTATCATATCATCATATTTAGCTAATATCTATTATTACATTTATCAAAGTATGGACATGCACGAAATCTGGATTTAACAAAAACTTGATTTATCTAGACGTTATCATATCAACAATTCACTCTGATTTCACCCGGATTCTACCATAGAATAATATTAATACATTCTAACTTATTCAATACAAGTCAAGTCAATATGTTACTCTACGGAACTACTAGAATATCCAAATACAAAATGGGAAACTTGAAAATATCGAGTTTTTACCGAGAGGTCTTACCGAGATTCCGGTAGTATGTACGAACTCCCAACGCTCCCACGAATGCGTATGAATCGAAAAAATTCAAATTATAGTTACTGTTCATATGGAGTTTATTGTTTACCGACTCTTTTTCCCTTGTTTTGTGTCCAACTGAGCACGGATCGGGAAAACTAAGACTCTCATCTTGTAGTATTCTATGAGGACTTCGATTTGGTGGGTGGCTCGACATATGGATCGAAACCACGAGTCGAGATCGGGACGAGGAAGGTCACCTATTTTTTCTCCCTTTTCTAGCTCTTACCGGCATCCTGGGAGCTAGGTCACCTATTTTTTCTCCCTTTTCTAGCTCTTACCGGCATCCTGGGAGCTTTCGTCGGCCAACATTAAGTTGGGGTGGTCCAACGCCCCCTTATAGGCTTACCGGCCGTAGGCGCAAACAGATGAGCAGAAACGTGACATGGGTCAAGTGAAGGGGCTTGAAACTTTTACCAAATTCTGTTATTTCAGAAAAAATATGGATTATATAAAAAACAAAGAGAGAAAAAAAATTTATGAAAATCGCACATTGGCCCTCACGAAATTGCAATTTGGTCTCTCTTCGTGGACTACTTTGGTAATTCCCGAAATCGAGGCTCTTCTGTTCAAAATTTCAAAACGTGTTCAACATGAAAATTATTTATCTCGAAAAGATGAGTCTAACGATTCAATAATCACCTCAATCGGAGGTCGTTTCCTATTTTTATAGCCAAAATAATAAATTTTATCAGAATATAAAAATCGTGTAACCAATTTTTTGGAATTTCATGAATTCCAATGCAACAAGAATCTATTTTAAAATACTTTGACCTATCTTGCAACTCTTAAACTATTATTCTCCAATATCGTCTTGATCTGAAACCTTAACTGCCATCCGGTAACCTTCCGAAAATAATTTCGAAAATTCGAGATATTACAAATAACTTCCCCCACTCATTCTTGCTCGGCCATATTTTCCAATTAAGTCCGAAATTCACTTCCAACAATATGGCAATCATTAATATAGTATAAACAAGTAAATTAATCACACTTTAAAGCTAATTACGTTTTTGAAACTGTAACATCTGGTGATCTCGACTACTGTTATATTGTGGGACGAGTGATATATAATAGAAATTATGTTCAAACACATATACACTCATGAAATGACTTTGGGGATAATTAGAAAATTCTTTGAAATTACGATACGAAATTGTACGATATTCCACTCCGGATAGTCCATGGTATTTGGGCCATAACATTTTCATATGATCTCTGATTTTTATGAATTTTACATCTTTGGAAAGCTAAGACCGTGACCTACAACTTCAGAGTTGGACATTGTACCAAATTCGAATCAGATATAAGTCAAAAATTTATATTTCCATGACTGCTATAGAAATTTCGAGAATGGCCTAGATTGGATGATGTGGCACAATCCTAGCGGATCAATTCATTACAAAAAATCAGAATTTTGCCTATAAATAATGCATTATTCACTCTCTTCTTTGTCAAAAATGAGATAGGCTTGTAAGGGAGCTTTCTCATACCAATTTGTGTTCTTCTCATCTTCATTTCTTCAAGTCATTTTGATTCATTCAAGCTTCATTCCAAGCTTGGTAAGTTTACTTTCTTTTTCTATCTTCTCAATTTTTAGTTTTGAATAAAGGAATTAAAACCCCCAATTCGTACCTAGTAAACCCTAGAGTTTGGATTAGCTTAATTGGCTTTGATTAAGTTGTTATCATGCATCTTGAGAAGTATCATGGTAGTTTAAGCATGGAATGAAGTCTATATATGTGTATGAATCTGTTGGGGGATTGCTTTTGTGATTGGTTTATATTAAAAATAAATGGTTTGAGCTTGAATTGAGGATATGAAATGTGTTATGTTAAGTTAGTTTGGATGATAATGTTGGGGATTACTTGATCTTTGTTATTAGAAGTAGATGTTCAGCCTTGAAATTTGGGCGAGCATCGCGACACCAATAAGTTTATGTCGCGATACATAAAAAGGGAAAACTCTCTACCTCGGTTCTGGATGCATGGGCGTCGCGTTGCTCAATGTTTGGCGTCGCGACACAGACCATAATATTACTCTCTGCCACGGGTCTGATTATTTGAGCATCGCGACGCTCAACACCCGACATCGCGACTCGTAATAAGGAAATGTTTCTGCCTCAAGTTTGAACCAGTGGGAGTCATGACGCGCAAACTCTGACGTCGCGATGCGTGACTAATTTTTCAGAATTAGTTTTAGCCATTTCAGTTCCAACTTAGGATGTTAGAGGCTATCCTTAAGATCTTGTATTAGCTCATAAATATGCAATATATCATGTCACAAGCATATAATATCATATAGCGTTAATAGTTTTGAAGCATATTCCACGACTTATATTCTAATTAAGTTACCAATTAGAAATCATCGCAGGAACCACAAATTCCTTCGGCGGAGTGAAGTAATGATAGCTCGACTCCAAATTAGTGAGTGGACCCTTTTTCCTCGAACTGATTTCTATTTATGTTTTTTGCTTCGAGACTTACTTTTAAAATATTTTAGGGCATTAGTCAAGGTAATTTTCAGTTATTTCATAAATGAGAATGTTTAAGCCATGATTTAGAAAGATTTTTTTTCAAAAAGCTTGAGTTTTATGATTTCGAGGCATGGGGAAAACCCACCTCAGTATGTAACTTGACTGAGATATGGAATTGACAGATACAGATATCGTGTGCACACGCAGTTCAGGATTAGGGATGACAGATGCCCCTAAATCCTAGATTCCGAGTCTTGAGGGTAGCATAGATCCACACCCCCCGACTCCAGATTTGTGGCTTAGGGGACAACGATACGTAACACCCCAATACCACCAGATTTCAGGGCTAGGGGGATGACGATACGTAACGCCCCCTAGACCCTAGCTTCAGGGACAGGATAAGGGCATGCATTGGGGGACGGCGATACGTAACGCCCCAATATCATGGATTTGCACAACTGTCTCTAGTTGAGGCATAAGGGGGGACAACGATACGTAACGCCCCCATGCGTCTGGTTTTCAGTAGATTTTCATAAACAGTTTTTCAGAGAAAGATTTTCAAGAGACATAGTTTATAGAGTAACGATTTTAGAAAATAACTTTCACATGAAATAGTTTTATAAGAAAATCAGAGTTTTATAGAAAGAAAGGTTTGTAGAAAGTATCACAGAAAGATATTTGAAAGAGTTTTCAACAGAGACCATTTACTTGTTTTAGTTTCAAATCAATGGATTCCACAAGTATTTCAGTTTTCTGATTTAAATTGTCCACTCACTAGATCGTTCAAACGTTCTAACCCCCCCAACTCCACTCCTAGTTTCTTTGTTTTGCAGGTTTACTGGAGGACGAGGTTGAGAGGACGGATACTGATGGCAGTCACTAGGGTGTTAAGTCCACCAGGTCAAGTCAGATACCAAGTTCAGTCAGAGTCAGAGCATAGTCATGCATCATATTTATTATTAGTAAAGTTTTGTATGTGTATGAGTTAGAAATGTCCATGTAAAGAGTATAAGTCTAATGTTATTGAATTATGAGAATTGAGATGCATTTTAGGTCACAGATTGGGGCAATGGACCCTATGTTGTGTTTCTATTAAGTCCCAAAGATCATTTTAAAGCAATGAAACAAGTATGAATACACAAATGAGAATGGCGGAATCATACTCACAATAAACGGCTTTGTGATGCGAAGAACAAAACTTTTGCTCCCATGGTGAAGCTCACGGTTTTGCCCCTTTTGGTGCTCCAAGAATCGGCCAAGCTCCTCCAAGGTTGATGAAGATAAACAAGCTCCAAGCTTTGTGATTCCAAGCTCACAAGTTAGTTTCCCTATCACCTTGTATGCCTCTTTGTGTGCTAGCACTCTTGAAGATTTGCAACAAATCTTCCTATGGTTCCTTCTAATTTTCGGCAAGCTTGAAACAATAAGAAAAATGGCTTCAAAACCCAAAAGGGAGAGAAGAGAAGAAAGGCCACAATGACCGAATCCAACGGAGAGAGAGAGATAAGAATTTTGTTTGTTTTGTATATCATATACACAAAATTTGAAAAACAAATACCATTTATTAAAATATTAGTATTTGTCAATCAAGCCATCAAAAGCCTTTCAAACTTTCCAACCACTTCCATCAAGTCACGTCACTCATGAATAGTGACTGGTGTCAATCACTCAAAGTGAAAGACATCTATCACTTGATTGACGAATGATGTGACGCTAGATGTGACTAGCGATTTGACGCTTGATTTGACTTGCGTGCCGCACTCGAATTCGAATTCGAAATGCGAATGCACTCGCAAATAATCCCGGGCTCGGGTTTGTTAATTCCGAATTAACGAATTTTCCATTGCGTCGTAATTAAATCTAATTTAATTAAATAATCATGCCTAGCATAATTACTATTCACATCGCTAACGGATTAATTCTAAATTAATTTGTTCGCCCGAATTAAAATCCGATTTTAATTCCGCGTCGAAATCATATTTCGTTTAATATATCGAATATATTAATTTATCGATTAATTCCAAATTAACCGTTCTCTCTTTAAATAATATTTTATCCCAGATAAAATATCTCCGTAATTAATCCCAGATTAATTTTCTCTCTCTTCTAATTAATCCCAGATTAATAAAAGTGCGAGTCATAAGTCATCGGTGAATCTTCGGGAAGCGACCCATGAGATCCCCAGATATGTTGGCAGTAAATACGGTCGTCGGACTATCCGAACACGTAAGTACCAAGCACTACGTTTTACCGATTTACAAGACAATGTTGGCTTCTAGCAAAGCGTCATGCCTACCCAATTCTCCAGAAACATGCTTACAAGAATAAGCGATCTATATCAGGCGTAGTATACGTAGTATCGTGTA
Organism: Zanthoxylum bungeanum; assembly: GCA_019454045.1. Lineage (NCBI taxonomy): Eukaryota > Viridiplantae > Streptophyta > Magnoliopsida > Sapindales > Rutaceae > Zanthoxylum > Zanthoxylum bungeanum. Next base: position 47,239 of record SKCR01027588.1, on the reverse strand, counting down.
TGTCGATCCAGTATCGAATGATCACGTGCTAGGCCTGGGGCTGGAATTATGTCTGCCTCGTACGAAGCACATGTCGGATGTCTGGTAACTAGTCTCTATAATCGGATATATATGACCTTGTCATAATATCCCGATCGCTGCATCATTTAAGAGAACCAGTCCCGTATCCTACGTGACCATCATCTCCACTATAACTGAAGTGATACTTCCATCTTGACATCACACCCAATACACTACGATTCTCAATATACCCAGAAGAGGCGTACACAGAACCGGTTAAAGCCCTCGACGACCAAAACCAAAGCATATTGATTGTCGCAAGTATTAGCGGTGCAAGTCTCAGGTTAGGACCAAATACACCTACCCTGATTACGGACTTCCATAGACACATAGTTATACTTCCAATGGAATTCCGAAGGGGTCTATCCAGAGTGAAGTTGTTTCCCGTACCATCAGTAAAACACAACCTCCTATTATACATGCATGAGTATCATATACCCAAATATATGAGAACTATGTTGTTGTGACCTCACAACGTGCACAAGTGTAATACTAGTCTTTTACGCATTATCGATGTCCAATCTCGATAATACTCTGACTATGGATATTTAATGATTTATCCTTCGTGTATTGATACTGTCTCATATCATTCTCAATCCATGAACAAATCATTAGGACCTCCTATCATTTATATATCTTGGTGATCTAATCACAAATGATAAGAGTGCAATCTCCTTTGTCACATAGTTAATTTGTACAACAACACCATGATCTGTACAAATAGTGACGCTATGGGTCATAATTGTCCAACACCCTATGCATGAGTTTATGTTTGAAATGTAAATAATAGTATTACTCATAGTCAGGGGCTCAGGGAGATACGGCGGCCTATTCCCTGCCGGTCGCACCTCCTAGAGGAGGATGTTACAGAAATACATACACGCATAAATCGAATATAACGATGAATTATACGAAAATCGAGATTCGAAGATCCGTTACTACTCGAACGGGTCGGAACAGCACGGAGGGAAGCAACAAGAACTTTTATGCCATGTTAGTGAAAACGCAAAAATTTAAGCTGCTTGATAAGGATTCAACAATAGTATTAAAGAAGTCTGACAATAAGGATACGGAATAAAAATAAGGTAAATTATTAAATTTGGGCATCCAAAATGTTTTTCCAAGAGGTTAGCAGGTTCATAATTTTGAATAAAATGCCATTCATCTTCCTCAAAACTTTAAAAATGCCGTATTTTTTTTCTCTCTACTATTGCTTAATGGCAGCACCTTGCTGTCATTTTCATGGCGGCAATCTGCAGGCTAATTCCGTTGTCAAAAAAAAAACAAAACAAAACAAACAGAGAGAGAGAGCAGCTTGCTATCATGAGAATTACATGGCAACTAAGTGCTGCCAAGGAACTTCATGACTACAATTGTTGATATGGAATGCTACAGTTTTTTAGGAAAAAAATAGGCAAAACAATGTTAAAGTTAGATGAAGGAAAATGGTATTTTGTTTAAAAATGGTGTATTTATTGATTTGTACAAAGAAAAAAATTGTGTACCCAAAATTTTGATTGAAAAAATGTTTTATAAATGTTCAAATTTGATAATTTTCCTAAAAACAAAGACTTCAATATTATTTTTGACAATATAGAAAATTAGTATATAGATGGAGAAACTATATTAATAAAAAAAAATATGAAATTTCAAATCCTCAATGTTAATCAGATATTTATTTTTTTGTAAATGTTAGTTTCATTTTTATTGGTAATGTCCGTAACAAAACAGGTTCAATTGAGTTGTAATAAGTCTTGAAGAACTTGGAGCAATTGGACTGGTATTTGGCAAAGTTGTGCATGAAGATCAGACATGCGTTAGTGCTGCGTTCGAACGTGTGGCGTTAGTGTCACGTTAGTTGTTGGGTTCGAACGAAATATTCTAGAGAGCAAACCTCTGAGGTGCGTTCGAGTATGCGTTCGAACGAACCCTTCAAAAGAGCACACGTTCGACACGGGTTCGAGTGGCGTTCGAACGCCCGTGCGGAACTGAGTTATTTTAGACGCGTTTTTGACCTATTTTGCTATTGGGAAGCCTTTCTTTTTGCTCTACCTATATAACTACATTATAACCACCTCCCACAGTGTTGAAAACATAATCTCTAAAAGCCTAAAATCACTTTATTTTTTCAACCTTATTGTTCATCACCTTGAAGACTCTTTTGAATCTCCTATCTTTGTTTCCTTGGTGATAGAGATCTTTGATTTACCATCAACACATTCAAACCAAATTTCCTAATCCTTCAGAGTTCTCAAGGAGGAAGATTGGCAGTCGGAGTTCTGGCATTCAGAGTTGCAGAGTTGATCCACTCGGAAACTTCAGAGGTTCTGAAGAAAACCGTGGGGTACAAGCTCAAGGAGTTCTTCGAGTTCTTGCAGTCTAGAGGTATTAAAGTCGGTGGAGTTGCCGCCATAGGTCTTTTACCATCGCTGTAAGTTTTTCTCTATTATAGTGAATTTTGGGATGGTAGCCGAGATGCCCGGAGTAGTTTTTTACTCGCACGAGTTTTCCACTTCGTCACCAAAATTATTGTGTTGATTTTGTGTGTGTATTTAATTTTAGCTTTAGTATTCTATTGTAATTTATTGCTATTAGAATTAAGGTTGCTTGTTGAGCATCCATAAACACATTAATTAGGACTTGTCTTAGTTAATTGTTGTAAATTTCGTATAGGGTTAGAATCTTAAGAGAAATACGAACTTTTAGTGAACATGAATGGGGCGTGTCTAGTTCATAATTAAGCATGATCTTTGGTGCCAACTTAATTAAGAGGTAAATTCTTGCCTTGAATTGCATGATGTAGAGATCATTCTCAATATATATATTCTTTGCAAACTTACCTCAATCTGCGTTTTGAGATTTTGTAATGCTTATTGACACTACACATAATTGGTAAAAGATAGAAACAAATTAACTTGAAGCTTCATCACCAATATCATTCCAAATCCAAACTCACCATGATCACAGAGTAGTCAAGATCTTAATTGATCATCTCTTCAACAATGCAAACAAAAAGAAACATTGCTTCTTTTAAATTATTTTATTTTTCTGCAAATTGAAAATAACTTGAACCCCAGTCACCCAATCTAGTCACCGTATCAATATATAAGACTCTCGCAATAAGTAGGGTCACGGGAGTTGTTAGGGACACTTTTGATATGGAGCGATAATCGGATGACTATGTAGAACTAGAATCACTAATAGAAGGATAGCTCCAAGCATCCTAGATTATCCTGTATTTCAAAATATGTACAACCTGTAAGCTCGATCCTTCAGCTTTTCCTGTGAACAAACCAATTTTTTCATAGAGAGAGAGAGAGAGGCGACCTAAATTTTTGAATTGTGTTTCGTTTCCTAAAGCCCCATCATTTATGGTTTCTTCAATAGTACCTCAGCTTCTTCGTCCTATACACATCAAACGGCACCGGTTTAGTCGCCCGATAAAGACTATCGAGTGAGCGATATCTCCTCTTCTTCGGCCGATATATCTGCATCTCCTCCTCCTCATCGTCTTTCCCAAAAATCTCTTCAATCATTGCCCACGTAGATGTAATCTCCTCTTTGCTCTTCTCGCTGGTGTTGTTATCTACATCGCTCTCGCTTAGAAGCATGAGCTGCTGAGCCGCCACGGCAGCCGCTGCCATGTCAGAATCTATTAACAGCTTCTGGGGCTTACGTAAAGATTGCGATGATCCTGCCATTGAAATGAATTATCAAAACCTAATCTCTCTTTTTTGTTTCTTTGTAATTTATGTTGTGTTTTGGTTAATGGGTTTGGCGTAGAGCGCGTTTTGAGGGTACGTGTTGTATGAGTTTTGAAAGAGAAACTGCTGAGTTGGTGCTATGAAGATGACTAGAAGATGGTTATATGTATGTAGAGAAAACACGGATTTGAAACACTTCTATTTTGAAGTCTATATTTAATACAAAATTTTTAAGTTAAAATATCCATGCCATATGTTTGGACATCTTTATTTTATAAAATAGAGATGTCGGAAAAGATTAAAAAAATGGCGGGGGAGGGGATGTTTTTATTTTAAAAAAAAAACCCTATTATGATAGAATATTTAGTATTTAACCTAGTCAAATTTAAAAATTTACATTTAATCCTATGAGTGAAAATTTATTAAAAGGACCGAGAAACTAATAAAAAAAATTAAAAATAAATAAATTAAAACACACACCCCACGGACAGTGGGGTGTGTGTTTTCTAAAAAAAAAAAATTTTTACCTCAATCACAATGCCGACCCTCAGTCATATTGAGCATAGTCATAATTGTAACATCAATTAAATTACCAACCATCAATCACATTTGTTGCCTCAATCATATTTGTTACCCGCAGTCACATAGAGTACAGTTATAAAAGTCACAAAATGACCGTTAATTAGGTTTGTCTCTGAGTGTTTATTTATTTAGGCATAATCACAATGTGATTAGTAGCTTCAGCCACATATAAAAAAGTGAAATTAATATTTAATGTGTATTTAAAATAAAAATATATGCTTTCATGATAAGGGGTTAAAATACAACACCCTAAATTTTTTAATATGCATTAATTTTTAATATTAGTGCGCGTTGGAATTTTAAGAGTAGTTTGTGAAGTTTGAATGTTAATTTTTTTCGAATGGAAAGAACACAAGTGAGGGTTAGAAGGCATGTTGTTATAAATGGGCTTGTTCCATTTTTATTTGGAGAGAGTACTGAACGTGTGAGAGACAGAGAGAGGAAAAAAAAAAGACAAAGAAAGGATAACAGAGTGGAGAAAAAGAGAGTTTATTCCGATCCAGTCGATCTGGAGCCAATTTCGACTCTGTCTCTTAAGAAAATTGTATAGAACGATGAAGAGAACATTTTAAATGGTATTGGCATCGGAAACGAACGATTTCCAATGATCCTGTTATTCTCGATTTCCCGTCGTCGGTGGCATTGGATCTAGGAGAGAAGCACGAATGCAAAGCACTAGAAAATCCAAATTCTAGGCGACACAAAAGCGGCAACGCATGAGGACCACACATGACTTGATTGTAGGAACCACTTTCCTTGTGCAGCGGAAAAGCGTTAGGCACACGAATCAGACTTGAAAAAATTTTCTGTCATTCCCTTAGAGTGGCCGACTACAACCAATACCACCACTGAAATTTTATTTCTGCTTTAGAAAAAATTCTAGCCCCGGAACAGTCCCCGAATAGCCGCACAAAAACTGGACTGTTTTGGACCCGATTCGCGCCCAGTGCACTGCCGAAACAGCCACTGAAATGCGTGGACTGTGGCTGTGTTTCAGTTCTGATTTTTCACTTGAAAACAGCCCCAACACAGCCCCAAAATACCACTATATGTTCCCCAAAAATTCTGGATAAAAACGAAACCAAACCGTGTTCCGTTTTATCAAATAAGGGGCGGCAGTGAGCAAAAATAAGCCTCACTGCCGAGTACCAAACAAGAAAAAATATGAAGATGATTATTTGTTCGACACCACAAAGTCTTCCGAGCTATATCTCATTACCAACGGAAACTAGAGTGGGCAACACTCACAAAATAATCCCTGAACATTTTAGAGATGGAATCACACTTGGTTTTGTTTTTAATTTTTTCTTATTCTTTCTTTTGGATTTTCTCAACACTTGAGAGAGAATGGAGAAGAATAAGATGGAGACTAGGGTTAGAATGAATTAGGTTACAAAAGAAAATCACATTTTCTTTTTATATCTAGAGTTTCTAATTTCCAAACATCACAAAACCATTATCTTTCCTCTCTTCAAAAATTTGGCCATGCATGTGTGAAAATCAAAAATTCTGTAACAACAATCTTAATTAGCATAATGAGAAAATGTTACAAAATTAAATATTCAATTAATCTTTTTTGAAAAATATAACTTCCAAAAGTAATCAAGGGTTTCCAAAACCCAAAGCTTGAAATTCCAATAATGGTCTTATTAAATTATATCAAATATAATTTAATTTTATACAGTTAATAATTATCATATAATTATTAAAATCATATATTAACTTTTAATATATAGTTTCAAGTGTGACAAATAATAACATTAATCATATTAATAATATTTATACATATGTGAGTATATAATATGACTATCCAATTATACTAAATCCACTACAGTATATTGAGCTAGCACAGAGACCAAATGAACCTACGATTCCAAGCTCCAATAATCTCGAAATATTAATTAAGCTCTTAATTAAATATTCTGAATTATTAACTCTGGGATATTCACTAATAACCCGAAGCTGCACTCTCGTTGTCGCAGATAGTATATTAAGTCGAACCAAGTCGGTGTCGATCTATATAGTCACTACATATAGATTAACCCTTCACAAGTATCTCGTAATTAGAGCCGGATCATAATGTCTGTTATAGCCCTCTAATTATTTTTACTTTAAGTACCATTAATTCTCTAATGAACGATTTATTTATAACCATTATGAATTTTAATATTTCTATTCGTAATATAAAGACTTGAGCGCTCTAACCGTTCAAGTACCAAATCAATCCTTAAGGAAGATAATCATCTACTTCTCGCAAGAATGAGTGAACTTCATGTCTATGTAAAACGTCCCCAACTACACACCAGACCATGCCCCCAAAGTACATGCTATTGGTCGTGATTGCTACACCAACCTCACCTTTGTAAATCAAAGGACATAGCCTACCATGCAGGAGTTCGTAGTACACTCAGGATTAAGATCAATCCATATATGACCATCTAGTAGATGAAAATGAATTTCTTTATTTAACGGATATTATAAGAAAATCATTTCTATCTGGGTCCAGTCCTATATGATCACATCATACAAGGTGCCTTCATTCTCAAATCTCCACATGGACGATCCCAGATCAAGGTCGTCATACAATTATAGAATGGACCGCAGCTATAGATTAACTACAAACAAAGTACCCATTTTGTTTGCTCTCTATCGACTATTTTAGATTATCAACTTCAGACTTAAATCCTCTTGTGTATGACACTCATACACTAAGTCTGAAGGTACAAGTGTAATCTAGGGTAATCAAGATAATTTACAATATGCGAAATTTAAACAAACACTTTGATAAATGAATAATGCATCATTTTATTTCATAACATATAAAACTGTTTACATTACATGAAGCTCTAGGGCATATATCCCAACAATCTCCCACTTGCACTAGAGAAAATGGGACATGTCACGTAATCATAGACCATCTAGGTGACCTTCAAACACTTTAGCCGACAAGGTCTTTCTAAACGGATCAGTCAGGTTCTCTACGGATGTAATTTTTCTGACAGTAACGTCCCCTCTCTGCACTATCTCCCTGAGGAGATGATATTTACTCTCTATATGCTTTCCCCTCTTGTGGCTTCTTGGTTCTTTTGAATTTTCCACTACACCACTATTATCGCAATAAAGTATGAGTGGTTTATCCATATCTGGAATAACTTCCAGATCTCCCAAGAATTTACGGAGCTAGACTGCTTCCTTAGCTGCTTCACAAGCTGCTACATATTCAGCCTCTATGGTGGAGTCAACAATGCAAGATTGCTTTATACTCCGCCATATTATAGCCCCACCACCTAGGGTAAACACTGATCCAGATGTAGATTTCCTAAAATCGACATCTGTCTGAAAATCAGAGTATGTATATCCTCTTAGGAACATATCCTCACCGGAATATACAAGCATATAATCTCTCGTTCTCTTAAGATACTTGAAAATGTGTTTCACAGCCACCCAATGATCCAATCCTGGGTTAGACTGAAACCTACTAACTACTCCAACTGTAAAACAGATGTCTGGTCTCGTGTATAACATAGCATACATGAGACTACCAATTGTTGAGGCATATGGGATATGTCTCATTTCCTCAACATCTTGAGGTGTCTTAGGAGACTGTTTCTTTGACAAGTGAATTCCATGTCGATAAGGAAAATTGCCTTTCTTGGAATTCTGCATCCCAAATCGCACAAGGATCTTTTCGATATAGGATGTCTGAGACATAACTAACAGATGTTTCTTGCGATCCCGAAGTTTCTGAATCCAAATAACATAAGTGGCCTCTCCCAAATCATTCATTTGGAAATGGTTAGCTAGCCAGATTTTCACGTCAGATAATATCTTTACATTATTCTCAATGAGTAAAATATCATCGACGTATAAAATAAGAAAAACCACATTCCCGTCAATGAAGCGCTTGTATACACAAGGCTTATCAACATTCTGCTCAAAGTCATCAGACTTGATCGTGGTATCAAATCTTATATTCCAAGATCAAGATGCCTGCTTGAGTCCATAAATGGACCTTTGCAGCTTGCAAACCTTTTGCTCTTGACCTTGGGCTATGAACCTCTCTGGTTGTACCATATAGATACACTCATCAAGATTTTCATTCAAGAATGCAGTCTTGACTTCCATTTGCCAAATCTCATAGTCATAATATGCGGCAATGGACAGAAGAGTGTTGATGGATTTGAGCATGGCTAATGGTGAGAAAGTTTCCCCATAGTCAAGTCATCTTTCTGTGTATAACCATTGGCCACTAGTCTAGCCTTGAAGGTCTGTACATTCCCATCTTCTCCCCTCTTTCTCTTGTAGATCCACTTGCAACCTAAAGGTTTTACCTCATCAGGTTGGTCCACAAGTTCCCAGACTGAGTTGGAGTACATAGACTCCATCTCTAGGTTCATGGCTTTGATTTATTCCTTTTTATCAGAATCATCCATTGAACTGAAAACCCATCATCCAAGAGTTTAGAAATTCCTACGAAAACGAGGAATGAATAACACATTGTTCAAATTTAAATAACTATTATTTGTAAAATTTAAACTGGAAACTCTCACTGCTCTTGCTGAAATAGCATCCCCTGTCTTGACCCTCATGGTGTAGCCACCTTGATCAAAGTCCCTCGATGGGTCAAGTAGCTGCAAAAAAAAACAAACATGGTTAGTGGCTCCAGAATCAATAATCCAGGCAGATTTATCATCCTCCACTAGTAGAGATTCGATAACGAGTAAATCATATTTACATGTATCCTTTTTCTCCTTCAACTCAACAAGGTATTTAGGATAATTCCTTTTCTAATGTCCGTTCTTGTTGCAGTGGAAACACTTTCCCTTGGGCTTGACATCCTTAGAGTCTTTCTTATTCTTCTTCTTCATGGGCATAGCATTAGCCTTCTCAATTCCATTCATCTTCATCTTTGCAGATTTTGAAGACTCAGCAATATTTGCCTCAGCACTGGGCTTACGAGGATCCACAAGCATGGACTCATAGTGGGTGAGCTCATTAAGCAGTTGGGTCAATGTAAAAGTCAACTTGTTCATAACATAGTTGCTTTTAAACTGCAGAAAACTCTTCGGAAGAGTTTCCATAATCATGGCCATCTGGCTACGCTCGTCAATATGAGCACCATGGGTTTCAGCAGTGTTGAGATAGGTCATCATCCTTAAGACGTGCTCTCGAAATGATGTCTCTTCCTTCATCCTTGTAGTCATCGCTGAGACCATAGCCTCATAACGTTGAAGCTCTGAAGGCTGCTCGAACATGCCTTGCTATGATTCCATCATCTGAGGTGCTGAAGCCATAGGTTCATGTTTTGCAGCAAGAACCTTAAACATCCCTGCTAGCAAGTAGCAGCGGGCTTTCTCATTAGCTGTGATCCATTTCTGGTAGGCATCCCGCACAGCTTGGCCAGCATTTCTGGCCGGCTCGGGAGGACACTCATTCGTCAGGACAAACTTTAGGTCTTCGCAGACCAGGATAGCGTTCATGTTACTTTTCCACTTATCATAATTTTCTCCCATTAATTTATCATTTGAGAGTATGAAAATAATCGGAGAAGCCATGGCTGAAAAATAAAATAAACATGCATTTAACATTCATTCATCGCATATCAAAGTTATCAAAAATATTTGGCATAAAATTAAACATGATGCATGAACCATTGATAACGAATTAGAAACCTAAGAGAATTACTATGCCATGAAAATCTATCATCCCACAAATAAGTGAAGACGTAGGGTAGGTCAAGTATTTGCATGATAGATCGAGAAAATCTCAATTTATTAATATATGCGAGAATAACTCTTACTCCTATATTAACCAACTATCATTTGATTTGATCAATGAATTTAGATTAACAGTTAATCATTCCTTTGTGAGTGTGACCCGTCGTTTCGGGACCCTTGGACTTAAATAGTGAAGTGTCGTCGTAGGGTAGGTCAGTTCACCAGATACATCTAGAATCCTTATCCTCTCAGAATCCAAACTTGATATTGATCTAAAATGGACACCATCCGTAGGGGGACGAAAACAAAGCCGTCTCGAGGCACCTTTTGAATCTTACGTTTTCGGACTAACAACGGAGATCGCGGGATATACTGTCGTATATCCTTCTCCCACTCACTATTTTGAGTTTAAGGTTTCTAATTATAAAATATCTAATATTTTAATCTAACTAGTGTGAATAAATTTATGGCAACTAAATCATAACTCTTATTTACACTAGTTCACCATTAGTGACCTAACCAATTTTAACTCTTAAAAGTTGTATCACTAATTTCCATTGGTCTCTACTAATTGTATTACTCAATTAAACTAATTTAATAAGAGTATTATTAGTGACCTATTATATTTTAACTCTTAAAATACTATAACACTAATTGGTTTAAAATTTTAAAATCCTAAAAAGGTCAAGATTTAAATTAAACCATTTAATTAATCTAAGTACATTATCTAATGGTACGTGGAATTGTATCCCGAGTGCAGACCACATTACCATCCATTCGGTTTCGGCTATGGAATTTATATCCGGGTTTCCATCCTATATACCAATGGAATTTATGTTGCACTTATTAAGCCCAATATTAGAATTAAAATTTTAAACCTTAAAACCAATTAATCTAATTAATTGTTTTCCATGCATATCATATTCTAATATAAACATTTTAAATCACATAAAATCATATTTCATGTCTATAATGATAATGCATCTAAAGCATGTTATGGCATGTGAAATGCAAGAGCAGGCACCCTAAGCTATATGACATGTTATTCAAACATTTCGAATTAAAACATACATATAACATAAAAATTATTTTGCATTGACCGGGCACTTATTTTTCCTATACTAATCTAATTAGTACAAAAATTCCCAAGGCATCCATTGGTCTTCAAATCATGCTTCAAGGTGGTGTTGGCTCCTTTTACGACTCCGATGCTCCAAATTACAACAATTGAAATTTTACATTGGAAAATAAAAATACAAAAATTGTAAACAATGGTCTTATGGCCTTACATCCCAAAATCAAAACCAACATAAAAATAAGAGCCGGAAAAATTTACGACCAATGTAAAATCCATTCATCACATGAAAAACAATAACCATTTATCACATGAATATTATTTTATGTCTACTCATCTAAACAAGCATCTCAAAATTTATAACTCATATAAATATATAAAAACATAAACTTTAAATGAAAAAAAGGGCTAAGAATACTTTTCAACCTTGCTCTCGATGCCAATTGTAGGAACCACTTTTCTTGCGCAGCGGAAATGCGTTAGGTGTTCTGGATATGCCCTATACCCAACTTGTGGATGGGCTATATGTACATGTATTTGTAATATTTTCATTAATTAATAAAATGGCAATCTTTATTATACGTGTCTTACATAACTTATATGAATCATCAACACTGTAATAAAGCCCTTGGAGCAATAAGACGATGGCTTCCACGCCTTATGAGAATCATTACTCTTAAATATTCCTAGTCATAGTTTTGTGAATAATCTGGGCGTTCACAAAATGGAGAGACTAGCATGATGATACGATCCGCCCTTAAGTGGGGTAGCCGATCTCATAGGCTACTAGCGGAGATCCGTCCGCTTGGTGTATCACATGGATGCATGAGTTGCACGTGTCATCGAACTGACCGCCGAAAGTTTTCATATGGAGTGTTTATCCCATGTGTCTGTAAGAACTTTCATGTATCGATTATATGACTAGTCCTTAGACTTGAGGTCTTTACAATCTTATGTGTGGATCAAATAACTTTGACATTCTCCTTCCTCGGTTCAAAAGATCTGGTCATAAGGGTATGATTGGGTCATTTGTTGAAACACATGAAGTTTGTAAAGATACAACAGAGAATCGCCACTCTCTCGGATAATATTTTCTTATAAGAGTAGTATTACAGTTCACGGGTTGATATGTGTGATCAGTGCTTGAGACTGTGGCCACAGCGGAAGAATCATGTGAGATTTTTGGGTTAGCACGATTCATGACACTATCAACATCATACCTTTGACCATATGGGTAGATATTTTCCGTACCCTAGGTCAATAGGTGGGGATACAGTGAGGTGAGGGACCGTATCATATGTAAATCGCATACAGAATGGGTATATATATATCTTTCCTTCTCATTTGGGGGCCTTGGCATGTTGCTAGATGTCAACCTTTGTCATTGAAATCGAACGACCATCTGATCGGAGGATAATTTATGTTCAATTAAATTATCATGATTCATTTCATGTCCAACTTGAGGGGAACCCAAAAGGTCACACACAACAAAGTCGAAATCAATGGTTAACAGTGCACAGTACAAATATAACAATATATATGATTGTTGTATGAATTGTTCATAAATGGTTCAATGTGTTTAATTATTGAACAGATCATTTATGAGGTTCCACAGTGGCTTAGGGATTGGTGAATGACGATAGGGGCACTTTGGGAATTGGGAAAAAAATTACAATTAACGTGAATAGTAAATTTATTTTTTTGTTATTTGTTTTGAATTTAATTCGGCCCAAACTCTTATTAGGGTTTATAATCTCATTTAACCACTAAATTAAGATCCAATGGCTAAGATTAAATTAGCTTTTATCCCACATCGGATTCTTAATTAATTTTGTTGTCTTTGGAGCACTATATAAACCCAAAGAATTCTTCACAAATTTTTACACCAAACCTTTCATATCTTGGGTTTATATAAGTGAGCAACTCTAAAGTTTAAGAGTAAGCCACTGATTTTGAGGATCCTTAAGTCTAATTGACTAGAGGAACCTCGAGTTAAAAGTTTTGAGGTATTTTCCTAGGCTCGCACCAAGGGCAAAATACTCGTGCACTCAAGGCGTAGTCTTGCCGTTGAGTTTTGGCTTTGGTGTGTGCATCTTTGGAGGCCACACACTTAGGTGGCTCTTTGGAACATGGAAGAGCTTGCTGAGTTAAAAAAAAGCTTGTAAATTGGAGGGAGGACTGGAGGAGTCTACGGTTCAAGTAAGTCTTTTTCTTTCTTTATTTTATTTAGAGTTCTTATGATAGTTAGCATGTTTATGTTTATGTTCTTTGCATGTTTTATGAGTTTTATGCTTAGAATATATAGTAACATGTCTAGGCTTGTAGAATAATCAAAAAAAATGGGTCTTAGGCAAAGGGAAAGCGGCATAATAATTTTGATTTTCCGGTGCGCACTCGCGACCGCTTCCCAACAGTGGTATCAGCGCGCCGTTTTTGTTTTGATTAGTTCGCTCTCATTTGAACTCGAAATTGGGTGTTTAAAAGCTCGTTGGAAAGCTAACACCCTGACTTAATTTTAGGCACAAGTTTTGCATGATTTGGTTAAGATTTGAATTGTGAAATTTCATTTAAAGTTCACGCGTCTGCAGAAAAACGTGAATAGTAAATTTATTTGAATAAAATAAAATGCAATATCATAATTAAATATTAATCAAAGTTATTTAATGCCTAAAATAATTCCAACATATTAAAACTCATATGCTTGATGATTCTATATATGATTAGAATTGGCATGATTATTTTAGGGTGCAAGCATCTAGAACTTTCTAAGAAATAGATAGTGTATTGCTTATCCCTTAGCTAAGTAATTATTCTGTGATGAACTTAGAGATTTATTACCTTTAAGGCTAATAAATATAAATCACTTGTTTATAATAAAAGACATTATAAAAGATACAAGTGGGTTGGGACCAAGGGGTTAATAAAACTTTTCAAACTAAAGTTAATTTAACCAAATGTATTACTAGAGTTAGATAATGATTTGGTGTCTTCCTTTACTCACTACCTTTTATAGCCAAAAGGAAAAGCTGTGAAGACATCTAGATAATCATTTACTCAAAGCTTACCTTAAAGCATATTTAAAGTGTTGGACTAATTTGGAGGATCTATTATTTATTCATGTCACCAAGGCAATAAGAGCCTAAGAGGTAAGGGTATTTAAGAGAGTTCGTTCCACCCTCCCTCTGGGAAATTTTCAATGGAGGAATCCATTTGACAGTTATTCACTTCAACTTGCTAAAATCCTCAATAATAATTTAAGTCTAAAAATTTTCCTCCCATTGGAAAGTATAATCCCAAATGGCTTAAATCGTATTGGCAGGACTAGGCTTTACCAGACTGGACAATACCAATTTGTCCCTAAATCGTACTATTGACAATGGTTTGACTTTTCTGAGTTATAAGATGCAGCGACCCTTAGGCGTGGTCTTATAACTTAGTGGCAAAGATTGGGTGTCCACAAGGACTAGCATAAGCTATGGCAAGTTTGATTGCCCAATCCAATGATCAAGGAATTGTGATTTATATCATAAATTGGTTGGGAACCTACCTAATTATCGTATTTTATAACGACCGGCCCTAGTCGGAGTTATGAAATGATGATAATGGGATCCTTGCCCACAAGAAATCCATCATATTGGGGTTGATGTGATTTGCTTAAAATTTTAAAACAATTGAGTGGGAGCAACTTCATAATATTAAAGGCCCATGTTATTATGAAACATTAATGAAAACATATTCCTAATTTTAACATTTTCTCTTAAAATGTGGGTTAAAATATTTCACAAACATTCAAATGGCAAACAGAGTATCACTTCGTTCAATCCTTGATGAGCATAAGCTCAAAGGGGACAACTACAATGATTGGTTTAGAAACCTTAAAATTGTCTTACGACAAGAAAATATTTTCTATGTTCTTGAAAGACCATTTCCCCCTGAACCCGCAGAAGATACTGACCAAGATACATTTGATACTTGGAAGAAACACGTCGATGATGATGAGCAAGCAGTTTACATAATGCTTGGCTCTATGTCGGACGAACTTCAGAAAGCTCACAAAGATATTGATGCTCAAACCATCATCTTTCACTTGAAGGAGTTGTATGCAACTTCTGTTTATACCGTGAGATTCCAAGTGTCATGTGCCTTATTCCAAACAAGGTATAAGGAAGGATCCGTTTGTGGAAATGTGCTTAAGATGATTGGCCACATTGAAAAATTGGCCAACCTCGAGTTCATCATAGATCATGAGATAGGTCACAATCTAATTCTTCAGTCCTTACCAAAAGAATTCTCTAACTTTATTATGTAGTTTCATCTATCTAATAAAGAAGCTACTTTAGCAGAATTGCACAATCTGATAAAGCAAGCTGAGAATGACTTGAAACCGGAGCTTAAAACCTCTGTCATGCTTATGGGTACGGACCTAAAGCCACGAGGCCCAAAGAAAAATAAGGGCAAGGCCAAGACTCCAGATCACCTAAAGCCCAATGGTAAGGTGGAGAAAAAAAAAAGGAAATGGGAAATGTTTCTTTTGTGGAAAGAATGGTCTTGGAAGAAATACTGCAGATCCTTGAAAGCCAGGAAGCTAGGGAAGCCCAAGAAGCCAAGAAGCCCAATTCTTCAGGTATGTTGTATATGATTGAACTATATTCTCAAAACTCTGAACCTTCTACTTGGGTTTTTGACACCGGTTGTGGGACTCACTTGTGTAACAATGTGCAGGGCTTGAGAAATAGTAGGAGACTCTGTCATGGGGAGGTTGACTTACGCAAGGGTAATGGAGCAAAACTGGCTGCATTGTGCGTGGGGACTTATTCATTAGTTTTGCCGAATGGTTTAGTTTTAAACTTAGAAGATTGTGTTTATGTACCTTCTCTAGTAAAGAACATCATTTCAATTTCTTTTTATTAAATAAAGGCTTTTCATGCCTAATAAGTTGTAATTAATGTTCTATTATTTCAATGAAATAAAATATGGAGATGGTATTTTGAATAATGGTATATATGTCTTACAAACTAACAAAGAATGTTCAACCTCTAATATATACAACATTAACTCGAATAATCTCAATGAATCACTTTCATGGCACAGTCGCTTAGGTCATATCAATGAAACAAGATTAACTAAGCTACATAAGGATGGGTATTTCAAACCCTTCAAATATAAACCTTATGGAACTTGTGAGTCTTGTTTACTTGGTAAAATGACCAAATTACCCTTCAACTGTAATGGACAGCATGCAGCGGAGACATTAGAACTCATACACTTTGATGTATGCGGACCAATGTCAGTCACCGCTAGAGGTGGATTCCCCTACTTCTTTACCTTTATCGATGATCATTCGCGATATGGGTATGTGTACCTTATGCGGTACAAATTTGAAGCCTTTGAGAAATCCAAAGACTTCAAGGCTGAAGTAGAAAACCAGCTTAATAAAAGTATTAAGTCATTAAGGTCTGACCGAGGTGGTGAATACTTAAGCAACGAATTTCAAGATTACTTGAGAGAAAATGGCATTATTTCCCAGTGGACTCCTCCGGGAACTCCACAGCATAATGGGGTCTCCGAAAGGCGAAATCGGACATTATTAGATATGGTCCGATCAATTATGTCAGACACGGATCTACCTCTTTCATTTTGGGGTCTTGCTTTAGAAACTGCAACACTACTACTAAACCAAGTTCCTTCCAAGACTGTTAGTCAAACACCATATGAGTTATGGTCTGGGAAACGTCCTAGTCTTAGTTATCTAAGAATTTGGGGATGTGACGCATACAAGCTCACACAAACTAACGAATTGGATGATAGGGCAGTTAAATGTAAGTTTGTGGGATATGCCTTGAACTCAATAGCATACGTGTTCTACGTCCCAAATGAACAAAGAACATTTGTCTCACGAAATGCTAAATTTCTAGAGAATGAATTCCTTCTCAAGAAATATAGTGGGAGTAGACTTGACCTCGATGAAGTACGAGAAGAACAAACTAACATAGAACTAAATCCCATGCCCCTCAAAAGGGCAGCGACGGAACAACCACAAGGTTATAAACTCAGAAGGTCTGGTAGGGAAAGACATGAGCCTGAAAGATATGGTTTCCATATTGATGAGGAATATGATCAGGTCTTTGATAATGATGATCCCACCAGTTATGACGAAGCAATGCGTGAGATTGATTCAGTCAAGTGGCTTGAGGCCATGAAATCCGAAATAGACTCTATGTATCAGAATCAAGTCAGGGACTTGGTTGATGCACCTGAAGGGATAAAACCCATAGGCTGCAAGTGGATTTACAAGCGTAAAACGGATGCATAACGTAACATCCAAACCTATAAGCAAGCCTTTGATTATGGGAATTGGCAGATGGATGTCAAAACAACTTTCCTTAATGGGAACCTCGTAGAGGAAGTCTATATGGCACAACCTGAGGGGTTTGCATTTAAGGATGATCATAATAAAGTATGCAAGCTTAAACAATCCATTTATGGACTTAAGCAATCCTCCAGAAGTTGGAATATACGATTTGATGAGACAATCAAAGAATTTGACTTCATCAAAAATGTAGACGAGCCTTGTGTTTATAGGAAAAGTAGTGAGAGTGCTGTTGTATTTCTTGTATTATATGTGGATGACATATTAATCATCGGGAATGATATTCCCATGATGCAAGCCACCAAGCAATGGTTATCTCAGAATTTCTCCATGAAAGATTTGGGAGAAGCAGCCTACATCCTCAGCATTAAGATCTACCGTAATAGATCTAAGAGGTTGTTAGGACTTTCTTGTTGGTCTCTAAGACATACCCAATATCATATAAAGCAATGAAATAAAGTGAATACATAAAGAAGTATGGCGGAATCATACTTACAAAGAGCGGATTTTGGAAGTGTTGGTATCAAAAATTTCTTCGCCAAGTTTTCGGCCAAGCTCAACTTTTGGGGATGAGATCCAAGCTCCAAGCTTTTGAGTTGATTCCAAGATTTTGGGATGGTTTCCCTATCACCTTGGATGATTCCTTGATGTGCTAGCAACTAAGGAAATTTGCAACAAATTTCCTTCTTGTTCTTCCTCCTTGTTCGGCCAAAGAGAAAAAATAGGAGTGTTTTTGGTTCCAAAAACCGTGAGTGAGAGAGAGAGTGCAAGACTTGTATTTTGTTTCAAAAATAACTACTAAAGTCATCCACACAATTTTGGTATATCCATTTTCCAAAAAAGAATAAAGCAAATTGGAGGGAAAATGGCATTCAATGCCTTCATCTACCACCATTATGAATAGTGATTGGTTGTCAATCACAAAAAGGTGACATGACTTTCATCATTAAAGTGACAAACGATGTGATGTACGATGTGATGTACGATGTGACTTGTGGGCCGTACTTTAATTCAAAATATGAGTGGGCCCGCGACACATCCTGGGCTCGGGTTCGCTAATTCCGAATTAACGAATTATCCGTTGCGACGTAATTAAATCAAATTTAATTAAATAATTATGCCAAGCAAAATTACTATTCACATCACTCGCGAATTAATTCTAAATTAATTCATCTGCCCGAATTAAAATCCAATTTTAATTCCGCGTCGAAATCTAATTTCGTTAAATATATCAAATATATTATTTTATCGATTAATTCCAAATTAATCATTCTCTCTCTTCAAATGGTATTTTATCCTAGATAAAATCTCTCCGTAATTAATCTCAGATTAATTATGCTCGAATCATATGTCATCGATGAATCTTGGGGAAGCGACCCAAGAGATCCCTGGATATGTTGGCAGTAAATTCGATCGTCGGACTATCCGTATACGTACGTACCTCGTACTATATTTTTACCGATTTACGAGACATGGTTGGCTTCTAGTAAAGCACTGTGCCTACCCAATTCTCCAGAAATATTCTTAATGGAATATATAATATTTGTCATGCGTAGTATACGTAGTATTGCGTATTGCGATCCAGTATCGGATATCACATGCAAGGCCTGGGGCTGGAATAGTGTCTGCCCCGTACGAAACATATATTGGACTACAAGCAACTAGTCTATTTAATCGGATAATCATGACCATGTCATATTATCCCGATGGTTGCAACTAATTAGAGTACCAGTTCTGTATCCCAGCGTGATCATCATCTTCATATGACTGAAGTGATACTTCCGTCTTGACATCACACCCAATACACTACGATTCTCAATAAACCCAGAAGAGGCGTACACAGAACCTGTTAAAGTCCTGGACGACCAAAACCAAAGCGTATTGATTGTCGCAAGTACTAGCGATGCAAGTCTCAGGTTAAGACCAAATACACCTACCATGATGCGGATTCCCATAGACACATAGTCATACTACCAATGGGATTATGCGGGGTCTATCCAAAGCGAAGCTATTTCCGTACCATCGGTAAACACAACCTCATATCACACTTGCATAAGTATCCAATACTTAAATATATGAGAACTATGATGTTACGCTTCCATAACACGCACGAGTGCAATACTAGTCTATTCCGCATTATCGATGTCATGTCTCGATAATACTTCGACTAGGGATATTTAATGATTAAACCTTTATGGATTGATATTGTCTCATATCTTATAATCCGGAACTAATCATAGAGACTTTTATCATTTATATATTTAAGTAATCAAATTACAAAATGATAAAATACAATTTCCATTGCTACATAATTAATTTGTACAAAAACCACAATGTCTTTTACAAATAGTGACGTTATGGGTCATAATTGTCTAACATTTCTCAATCTAAGTACATAGATAAAGTTTTGAAAAGATTCAAAATGGAAGATTCCAAAAGAGGTAATTTACCTACTTTTCATGGAATCAAATTATCTAAGGAGCAATGTCCACATACTCCTTCAGATAGAGAGCGTATGAGTAGGATCTCTTATGCTTCAGTAATATGATCGATCATGTACGCCATGCTATGTACAAGACCTGATGTCTCTTACGCTCTTAACATAACGAGCAGGTATCAACAAATCCTGGTGAGCAACACTAGGCAGCTGTCAAAACAATCCTCAAGTATCTGAGAAGAACTAAGGATGTGTTTTTGACATACGGAGATTATTCTGAGATGAAAGTCAATGGTTACTGTGATGCCAACTTTCAGACCGAGAGGGATGACAGGAGATCGCAAACAGGATATCTGTTTTCTTTGAATGGCGGTGCTGTCAGTTGGAAAAGCTCAAAGCAGTCTACTACAGCGGACTCCACCACTGAAGCCGAGTATATTGCAGCATCTGAGGCTGCTAAAGAAACAGTCTGGTTAAAGAAGTTCATCACGGAGCTGGAAGTGCTTCCCACGATAAAGAATGGCATCACGATGTACTGTGACAACACGGGCGCCATTTCTCAATCAAAGAAACCAAGGTCCCACCAGAAATCCAAGCATGTACTCAGGCGATTTCATCTCATCAAGGAAATTGTTGAGAGAAAAGAAGTTTTTATAGAGAAAATACCCACAGAAGATAATCTTGCAGATTCTCTGACTAAATGGCTGACTCAACAAAAGCATGATAGGCACACCCGAGAGTATGGTGTCCAGATTCATACTAGTTGGCTATAGTGCAAGTGGGAGATTGTTAGGGATATGCCCTATACCCAACTTGTGGATGGGCTATATGTACATGTATTTGTAATATTTTCATTAATTAATAAAATGGCAATCTTTATTATACGTGTCTTACATAACTTATATGAATCATCAACACTGTAATAAAGCCCTTGGAGTAATAAGACGATGGCTTCACGCCTTATGAGAATCATTACTCTTAAATGTTCCTAGTCATAGTTTTGTGAATAATTGGGCGTTCACAAAGCGGAGAGACTAGCATGATGATATGATCCGCCCTTAAGTGGGGTAGCCGATCTCATAGGCTACTAGCGGAGATCCGTCCGCTTGGTGTATCACATGGATGCATGAGTTGCTCGTGTCCATCGAACTGACCGCCGAAAGTTTTCATATGGAGTGTTTATCCCATGTGTCTGTGAGAACTTTCATGTATCGATTATATGACTAGTCCTTAGACTTGAGGTCTTTACAATCTTATGTGTGGATCAAATAACTTTGACATCTCTCTTCCCCGGTTCAAAAGATCCAGTCATAAGGGTATGATTGGGTCATTTGTTGAAACACATGAAGTTTGTAAATACAACAGAGAATCGCCACTCTCTCGGATAATATTTTCTTATAAGAGAGTATTCCAGTTCGCGGGTTGATATGTGTGATCAGTGCTTGAGACTGTGGCCACAGCGGAAGAATCATGTGAGATTCTTGGGTTAGCACGATTCATGACACTATCAACATCATACCTTTGACCATATGGGTACACTTTCCGTACCCTAGGTCAATAGGTGGGGATACAGTGAGGTGAGGGACCGTATCATATGTAAATCGCATACAGAATGGGTATATATATATATTTTCCTTCTCATTTGGGGGCATTGGCATGTTGCTAGATGTAAACTTTGGTCATTGAAATCGAACGACCATCTGATCGGAGGATAATTTATGTTCGAATAAATTATCACGATTCATTTCATGTCCAACTTGAGGGGAACCCAAAAGGTCACACACAACAAAGTCGAAATCAATGGTTAACAGTGCACAGTACAAATATAACAGCATATATGATTGTTGTATGAATTGCTCATAAATGGTTCAATGTGTTTAATTATTGAACAGATCATTTATGAGGTTCCACAGTGGCTTAGGGATTGGTGAATGACGATATGGGCACTTTGGGGATTGGGAAAAAAATTACTATTAACATGAATAGTAAATTTTTTTTTTGTTATTTGTTTTGAATTTCAATTCCGCCCAAACTCTTATTAGGGTTTTATAATCTCATTAAACCACTAAATTAAGATCCAATGGCTAAGATTAAATTAGCTTTTATCCCATATCGGATTCTTAATTAATTTTGTTATCTTTTGAGCACTATATAAACCCAAAGAATTCTTCACAATTTTTTTACACCAAACCTTTCATATCTTGGGTTTACATAAGTGAGCAACTCTAAAGTTTAAGAGTAAGCCACTAATTTTGAGGATCCTTAAGTCTAATTTGCTAGAGGATCCTCGAGTTAAAAGTTTTGAGGTATTTTCCTAGGCTAGTATCAAGGGCAAAATACTCGTGCACTCAAGGCGTAGTCTTGCCGTTGAGTTTTGGCTTTGGTGTGTGCATCTTTGGAGGTCATACACTTGGGTGGCTCTTTGGAACATGGAAGAGCTTGCTGAGCTCGAGAAAAGCTTTTAGATTGGAGGGAGGACTAGATGAGTCTACGAACCAAGTAAGTCTTTTTCTTTCTTTATTTTATTTTGAGTTCTTATGATAGTTAGCATGTTTAGGTTTATGTTATTTACATGTTTTATGAGTTTTATGCTTAGAATATATAGTAACATGCATAGGCTTGTAGAATAATCAAAACAAATGGGTCTTGGGCAAAGGGAAAGCGGCATAATAATTTTAATTTTCCGGTGCGCATTCGCGGCCGCTTCCAAACAGTGGTATCAGCGCGTCGTTTTTGTTTTGATTAGTTCTCACCCGTTTGAACTCAAAATTGGGTGTTTAAAAGTTCTTGGAAAGGTAACACCCTGAACTTAATTTTAGGCACAAGTTTTGCATGATTTGATTAAGATTTGAATTGTGAAATTGCATTTAAAGTTCACGTGTCTGCAGAAAAACGTGAATAATAAATTTATTTGAATAAAATAAAATGCAATATCATAATTAAATATTAATCAAAGTTATTTAATGCCTAAAATAATTCCAACATATTAAAACTCATATGCTTGATGATTCTATGTATGATTAGAATTGGCATGATTATTTTAGGGTGCAAGCATCTAGAGACTTTCTAATAAATAGAGAGTGTATTGTTTATCTCTTAGTTAAGTAATTATTACGTGATGAACTTAGAGATTTATTACCTTTAAGGCTAATAAATATAAATCACTTGTTTATAATAAAAGACATTATAAAAGATACAAGTGGGTTGGGACCAATGGGTTAATAAAATTTTCCAAACTAAAGTTAATTTAACCAAAGGTATTACTAGAGTTAGATAATGATTTGGTGTCTTCCTTCACTCACTACCTTTTTATAGCCAAAAGGAAAGGCTGTGAAAATATTTAGATAATCATTTACTCAAAGCTTACCTTAAAGCATATTTAAAGTGTTGGACTAATTTGGAGGATCTATTGTTTATTCATGTCACCAAGGCAGTAAGAACATAAGAGGTAAGGGTATTTAAGAGAGTTCGCTCCACCCTCCCTCTGGGGAATTTTCAATGGAGGAATCCATTTGACAGTTATTCACTTAAACTTGCTAAAATCCTCAATAATAATTTAAGTCTAAAAATTTTCCTCCCATTGGAAAGTATAGACCCAAATGGCTTAAACCGTATTGGCAAGACTAGGCTTTACCAGACTGGCCAATACCAATTTGTCCCTAAATCGTACTATTGACAATGGTTTGAATTTTCTAAGTCATAAGACGCAGCGACCCTTAGACGTGGTCTTATAACTTAGTGGCAAAGATTGGGTGTCCACAAGGACTAGCATAAGCTATGGCATGTTTGATTGCCCAACCCAATGATCAAGGAATTGTGATTTATATCATAAATTGGTTGGGAACCTACCTAATTATCATATTTTATAACGACCGGCCCTAGTCGGAGTTATGAAATGATGATAATGGGATCCTTGCCCACAAGAAATCCATCATATTGGGGTTGATGTGATTTGCTTAAAATTTTAAAACAATTGAGTGGGAGCAACTTCATAATATTAAAGGCGCATGTTATTATGAAACATTAATGAAAACATATTCCTAATTTTAACATTTTCTCTTAACAGGGGGTTAAAATATTTCACAAACATTCAAATGGCAAACATAATATCACTTCGTTCCATCCTTGATGAGCATAAGCTCAAATGGGACAACTACAATGACTGGTTTAGAAACCTTAAAATTGTCTTACAACAAGAAAATATTTTCTATATTCTTGAAAGACCATTTCCCCCTGAACCCGCAGAAGATACTGACTAAGATACATTTGATACTTAGAAGAAACATGTCGATGATGATGAGTAAGCAGTTTGCATAATACTTGGCTCTATGTCGGACGAACTTCAGAAAGCTCACGAAGATATGGATGCTCAAACCATCATCTTTCACTTGAAGGAGTTGTATGCAACTTATGTTCATACCGTGAGATTCCAAGTGTCATGTGCCTTATTCCAAACAAGGTATAAGGAAAGATCTGTTAGTGGACATGTGCTTAAGATGATTGGCCACATTGAAGAATTGGCCAACCTCGGGTTCATCATGGATCATTAGATAGGTCACGATCTAATTCTTCAGTCCTTACCAAAAGAATTCTCTAACTTTATTATGCAGTTTCATCTGTCTAATAAAGAATTGGCCAACCTCGGGTTCATCATGGATCATTAGATAGGTCACGATCTAATTCTTCAGTCCTTACCAAAAGAATTCTCTAACTTTATTATGCAGTTTCATCTGTCTAATAAAGAAGCTATTTTAGTAGAATTGCACAATCTGATAAAGCAAGCAGAGAATGACTTGAAACCAGAGCTTAAAACCTCTGTCATGCTTACGGGTACAGACCTGAAGCCACGAGGCCCAAAGAAAAATAAAGGCAAGGCCAATGCTCCAGATCACCTAAAGCCCAATGGTAAGGTGGAGAAGAAAAAGGGAAAGAGGAAATGTTTCTTCTGTGGAAAGAATGGTCATTGGAATAAAAACTGCAGATCCTTGAAAGCCAAGGAAGCTAGGGAAGCCCAAGAGGCCAAGAAGCCCAATGCTTCAGGTATGTTGTATATGATTGAACTATATTCTCAAAACTCTGAACATTCTACTTGGATGTTTGACACCGGTTGTGGGACTCACTTGTGTAACAATGTGCAGGGCTTGAGAAACGGTAGGAGACTCCGTCATGGGGAGGTTGACTTACGCATGGGTAATGGAGCAAAACTGGTTGCATTGTGCGTGGGGACTTATTCATTAGTTTTGCCGAATGGTTTAGTTTTAGACTTAGAAGATTGTGTTTATGTACCTTTTTCTAGTAAAGAACATCATTCAATTTCTTCTTTATGTAATAAAGGCTTTTCATGCCTAATAAGTTATAATGAATGTTTATTTATTTCAATGAAATAAATTATGGATATGGTATTTTGAATAATGGTATCTATGTCTTACAAACTAACAAATAATGTTCAACCTCTAATATATACAATGTTAACTCGAATAATCTCAATGAATCACTTCTATGGCACAGTCGCTTAGGTCATATCAATGAAACAAGAATAACTAAGCTACATAAGGATGGGTATTTCAAACCCTTCAAATATAAACCTTATGGAACTTGTGAGTCTTGTTTACTTGGTAAAATGACCAAATTACCCTTCAAAGGTAAAAGACAGCGTGCAGCGGAGACATTAGAACTCATACACTCTGATGTATACGGACCAATGTCAGTCACCGCTAGAGGTGGATTCTCCTAATTCATTACCTTTATCGATGATCATTCACAATATGGGTATGTGTACCTTATGCGGTACAAATCTGAGGCCTTTGAGAAATTCAAAGACTTCAAGGCTGAAGTAGAATATCAGCTTAATAAAAGTATTAAGTCACTAAGGTCTGACCGAGGTGGTGAATACTTAAGCAACGAATTTCAAGATTACTTGAGAGAAAATGGCTTGAACTCCACAGCATAATGGGGTCTCCGAAAGGAGAAATCGGACATTATTATATATCGTCCGATCAATGATGCCAGGCACGGATCTACCTCTTTCATTTTGGGGTCTTGCTTTAGAAACTGCAACACTACTACTAAACCAAGTTCCTTCCAAGACTTTTAGTCAAACACCATATGAGTTATGGTCTGGGAAACGTCCTAGTCTTAGTTATCTAAGAGTTTGGGGATGTGACGCATATGTCAAGCTCACACAAACTAACAAATTGGATGATAGAGCAGTTAAATGTAACTTTGTAGGATATGTCTTAAACTCAAGAGCATACGTGTTCTACGTCTCAAATGAACAAAGAACATTTGTCTCACGAAATGCTAAATTTCTAGAGAATGAATTCCTTCTCAAGAAATATAATGGGAGTAGACTTGACCTCGATGAGGTACGAGAAGAAAAAACTAACATAGAACTAAACCTCAGGCCCCTCAAAAGGGCAGCGACGGAACAACCACAAGGTTATGAACTCGGAAGGTCTGGTAGGGAAAGACATGAGCCTGAAAGATATGGTTTCCATATTGATGAGGAACATGATCAGGTCATTGATAATGACGATCCCACCAGTTATGACGAAGCAATGTGTGACATTGATTCAGTCAAGTGGCTTGAGGCCATGAAATCCGAAATAGACTCTATGTATCAGAATCAAGTCTGGGACTTGGTAGATGCACCTGAAGGGATAAAACTCATAGGCTGCAAGTGGATTTACAAGCGTAAAACTGATGCAGAAGGTAACATCCAAACCTATAAGGCTAGGTTGGTGGCGAAAGGTTATAGACAAATCCAAGGAATTGACTATGACGAAACCTTCTCGTCTGTTGCAATGATAAAGTCCATTCGAATTTTTCTGGCACTAGCTGCACACTTTGTTTATGAGATTAGGCAGATATATGTCAAAACAGCTTTCCTTAATGGGAACCTCGTAGAGGAAGTCTATATGGCACAACCTGAGGGGTTTGCATTTAAGGATGATCATAATAAAGTATGCAAGCTTAAACGATCAATTTATGGACTCAAGCAAGCCTCCAGAAGTTGGAATATACGATTTGATGAGACAAATCAAAGAATTTGACTTCATCAAAAATGTAGAGGAGCCTTGTGTTTATAGGAAAAGTAGTGGGTGTGCTGTTGTATTTCTTGTATTATATGTCGATGATATATTAATCATCGGGAATGATATTCCCATGATGCAAGCCACCAAGCAATTGTTATCTCAGAATTTCTCCATGAAAGATTTGGGAGAAGCAGCCTACATCCTCGCATTAAGATCTACCGTAATAGATCTAAGAGGTTGTTAGGACTTTCTCAATCTAAGTACATAGATAAAGTTTTGAAAAGATTCAAAATGGAAGATTCCAAAAGAGGTAATTTACCTACTTGTCATGGAACAAATTATCTAAGGAACAATGTCCACATACTCCTTCAGATAGAGAGCGTATGAGTAGGATCCCTTATGCTTCAGCAATAGGATCGATCATGTACGCCAAGCTATGTACAAGACCTGATGTCTCTTACGCTCTTAGCATAACGAGTAGGTATCAGGCAAATCCTGGTGAGCAACACTAGGCAGCTGTCAAAACAATCCTCAAGTATCTGAGAAGAACTAAGGATGTGTTTTTGACATACGGAGATTATTCTGAGATGAAAGTCATTCGTCACCCCGTCGTCAAACCACATCTTTCATCCCGACTAATTACTAACCCTACATTAAAGATTCCAAAGTGGCACTATAATATGAAATAAAACAAATGCGGAGATCTTCCAATATAAATTCATAAAAGTCGGTACTATCAAACCACTTAAAATTGAAAAAGATACTGAATCTTCAAACAAAAATTGAAAGCTGAAAATGGTTTTCCATCAAATAAATACAACATTCAAACTCCAAAAGATTGAAGTGTTACAAAATAGAGCAAACAATCAAGAACATTAACTTCATGAAATTTTCGTACACTTACAACTTCTGACATATGAACTTACCTGAGATATAATCGTAGAAACACGTATAAAAAGCCTCCCAGAATATTACAGGGGGAATAAATATAATTCAATGCTCTCTTGCAAAATACAGAAACTCGTAATACTAACACCCACAGGAATATAACAAAAGAATTAATGAAGGACCATTGTAAAACAAATGACAATGTGTCAGCCCCCCAGCCCTCTGATATCTACAACATCCCCAAGCTACAAGCTTTGGTTTCATGAAATTTCTTGTCTATGACAAATCGAAACGTGCAACATCTCACATGAAGCGATTTTAGCTGGAGGAGCAAGTCTTCTACAATTTCACAATTATGACCCTAAATGGAAACCCAAAGACGCATAGATGCTTTTTTTTATTCTTGTATCCTAGTCACAATTCAACCCACAAACCTCTAACACAGGGCCGTCTCTGGAGACAAATGGGTTTATTCTGACCCACAAGAGGGTCAAGATTGAGGCTAGCAGAATCGACCACACCAAGATAATGGTAGGCATCCGATCCTGTTTTCCTAGTAACCCCTTAAGGAAGGGATACAGATGGATGATGACCCAAAGGGCAAAGAATAGCCTTCCGAAAAGTGGGCCCCATGAATCATACCCGTTATTGATGGCATCTGAGATCCCAACCACAACCCCAATTACATTTATGATGAACAAAGTTGTGGGAGGGATTAACAAGGATGTCCACTTGAAGAGGTAAAGGTCAGAAAATTCACCATCATCTGCTGCTTTAGAGGTGACAGTGAAGTTTGTGCTGACACCAGCCAAAACCTTTAGTAGACCCTGTAAAAGAGCAAAAAAATGCGATGAAGCACCTCCAATCACCCAGAATTGCTCGTTTCTCCACCAGTCATCTATGCCAACGCCGCCCCACTGCATCTCGAGGATACCAGTTGCAGCAATAGATATGAAGAGACCAATGAAAACGAGACCAGCAACGTTGCTAATCTGTACACAGTAAAGAATGCTTAGTTAGCCAAAAAGTACATTTGGCTAGTATTTAAATAATTTATGCAAAAAGGAAATAGAAGACAGAAAAAGGGTTATCGCAGATTTCACCAGTAACAACCAATACTATCTAATTTGATGGAAGGTAGGCCTCATGAACCTAGTTCATCTAGAAGCAACCTAGATTTTGCACACCCCTCGCAAGTTAAAAGATAAGATGACTGGTAAAACTTTTAATATAATCAGAAGTATTTAAATCCCAAAGTTTTGGTCCATCTGACATGATCAAGATGCATGCCACTGTGTTTCAGAATAGAAAGAAACAAATCCACGGATATAATTATGATGAGGAACAGACAGCACAATATTGGAGATATAAGCATCTCGTAATTTACATGACATTTCTCCTTAAATATGAAGTTGATAGATTCACAAAGTGGGTTGTTACCTCTGGAACAATGAATTTGCCAGTGAGAAGGCAGATGGCAGGTAGCGTACAGTAAACGATCAAGGGAATGGAGGTCCAAGGGTACACAACTGAGTTTATATACGAAAATCTCTCCAGCAATTTCAACCCACCCCCATAACCATACCAGATCGGGCAATGTCTGCTAAAGAATATCTCAACAGACCCCAAGGCCCACCGAAGAACCTGGTGTAGCCGATCTGAGAGATTGATAGGAGCCGATCCCTTGAAAGCAGGCCGTTTGGGAATGCAGTATACAGATCTCCAACCATGGCAGTGCATCTTGAACCCGGTCAAGATATCCTCAGTCACAGAACCATATATCCAACCAACCTGGTACAACATTTAATTGTTTAGTCTGCATGGTAACAAAAAAATGGAACTTGCATGTGATAATTGTTCTCTCTAAAGTCTTCAGTTTTTACTCACTTCCTTTCCCCATTCTGTTTTATCTTCATAACCACAGCTGATCACTTGGATTGCTTCTTTCAATAGTGAAGCTCGATGGAGATCTCCAGGAACTCCGCCATCCTGCATAAGAGTAGAATCTACAAAGACTGGAGACTGCCCAAGCTTCTTCTCCAATTTCATTCGGGACATATCAGATGGTTTCTCAGCATTTATTTCTGCAATAGTAATTCAGTTTTAATTGCCAGGAACTTTTTTTAAAACTCACAGATAATATAACTATGAAAGTAAGACGTTGCACTTGTAAGTAGAGTTTTACCTTTCACTCCCTCTTCAATATTCTCAAGAGCATGTATTTGCTTTGATGTTTCCTTATTCTTTGACTTCTTTTTCTTATCCTTGCTTGGCTGCTTTGCTTTCTTGTTCTTCCTAGATCCACAGCACAGACAGCACCATTTTGGCCAGCAATTGCAGGTCTTTCCAGGAGGCTTCTTCTTGACAGGAGCATCATGACCATAAAGAGCTTGCCTTCTGAAAACACACCCAGTTCCGACATATATCGGTCCTTGGATGCCATCCAATCCTTTCATGTTAATCTGTTAGCAGTACGAAAATTAGCCTCTCTGACTATAACTGTAATTTGTTTGTTCTAAAATTAAAAGAGGGGGGAAAGAGAAGAAAATGAACATACATCAAAGAATACAACATTCCGGTTCGAGTATCGATCATGACGATCAATACCATCAAACCTTTGTGGAAATTGTACGTAGCAAATTTTTTTCCCGGATTGAGGGTCCATCATGAAGCACATGGCTTCTCTAAGTGCCTTGCTATTGTTAATATAATGATCACAATCAACATTGAGCATATAAGGAGCATTTGACAGAACTGCGGAGACCCGTACCTTCAGAAACAATAGTGAAACAGAACATCATTAGTCAATAGTCACGGGACTGATCTTATCTTTTAAGAGTATTGACAAGCAAAAACCAGAAGAGTGATCACCGGGCATTGTAATTTAAGCCTTACCAGCGCATTCATTGCCCCAGCCTTTTTGTGGTGTTCAAAACCAGGTCTTTTCTCACGAGAAACATAAACCAAACTAGGTAATTCATTACCCTCTACATCTCGGACACCATTTTCACCAAGGAAGACCTGTGAAAGAAACAAGTCTCTTAGTTCACAAGCTTACTTGGTAGGAATTATCAAAGGACAGTGAAGGATACATTGCTCATAACAAAATGGTCAAGAGTGTAGTTAAAGAAAAAATCATCTCACCTGAATCATGCCAGGATGGTCTCGTACATTGTTTCCAGGCCACGGAGTCCCATCCTGCATTGTCCAACCCTCCTCAGGAACCTTTTGTGCCGTAGCAACCAATGCATTTATCCTAACTTTGAATTCTCCATATTCTCTCTGTAACAGATAATAATACAAGTTAATTGCATCGCTGATGCTAAGCCTCAAGAATTTTATATTAAAACCAGAAGACAAGTTGGGGCCAATAACTGTGCACTAATACACGGCATCTTAAATTGATTGGAAATGCACACATTCTTGTGGAACTCAAATTTATAGACGTGTCGATAATACTATTGCATGATAATGTAACAGACCTTCATTGCACGCCTTTCTCTAACAAATGCTGGATGAACTTTGTTTTTCAAATAGTCGATCTTCTGAGAAAAATACCACTCTGGGGCTCGGGGCTCAATATTATACTTTTTACAGAAAGGAACCCATTTTCTAGCAAACTCAGATGTCTCAGAAAGTGCTTCAAAAGTAAGCATGGCAGCACCATCATCAGAGACATAGCATGAAACTTTATCGACTGGATAGTCAACCGCAAGGATGGATAGAACAGTGTTTGCAGTTATCAGTGGAGGTTCTTTCATAGGATCAACTGTACTCACAAAAACATCTACACTGGCTAACTGAGATGGTTTCCCTTCTTTCTCATACCTGTAAATTAAGGTGAAAATAATGAGACAACATTCTACAAAACTACAGGCAATAAACAAAGGCACCAATAAACATGGATGAAAAAATCATAATAAAGCCTGATAATTGTCTTTAAAATATAAACAATAGTACTGACTGAGCATCAGCTCCAAATACCTGAGCGCTAGCCTATCCAGGTATGTTTCTCGCGTTATGGGATACCATTTTGGAAACTGATCTAGAATCCATGATACCGCAAACCATATTTCACAGATTACAGATGTCAACCAGAGGCCATATGCATTATTTACCGGATGGAGAATTCTATAGTGAAAAAATAAGCCAACGATTACAAGGCGAAGTATGACTATCAATCTGTATGGGCTTATCTTGCTTGATGGAATTGGTAACTTCCTTGAGAGTGGCTGCCTGCCTTCATCCATCCTGATAATGTGCGTCAACAAAAGTTGTCAGTATCACATTTAAAATCAACAGAATAGAGGCATCATAACATAAACAACACTATTTAGATAGTTCCACATGAAGTTAACATGATAATTCTACAGAATTCAGCCTTGTTCACAAAACGGAACTCTGACATGTAGGCCTTAAAAATACATTTGAGGACAAAAGGAAACAGAGATATTTCTTTATAACTTTCTTGCATTTGAAGCGCGTACTCTCCTATTAAATCCAATTCAGCACAACAAGAAAAATTAAAAGGGTTTTAAGGAAATAGTTGCCTACAGGAACCAGGAAGACAGACCCATATCTATGGAGCAGGAAATAATAGTAATCAGAGCACAGTTAAAGGCACTTTCAACCTTTTAAGCCCAGTCAAAGGCCAAAGGTATAAAATCTGTGCATTCAAGATCGTGTGAGATGATAGAATCCAATGCCAAAAAGTTTATATAGCAGGCATTTAGCTTAACAATTCTATAGAAAGCACCTCAACTAAGAATATGAAGCAGGAAACTTGCTACTGAAGAGGCCGACAGTTCATCCAAGCAATTTTCTGTTAAATTTGCACAAGCTGACCTAACTTGCTGAAATCTACTTGCGCAAATTTTACTTCAGATTATAAAGATGCTCAAATTCTCACTTTCCATACAAATGATATTCATTTTAAACAGAAATTGAAATTTTTCCCTCTTTTATCTTGTCACTGCATGGTACGCCAAGGGCATCAAGGTCCATTAAAAAAACCAGGTATCAACAAAAGCAAGCACTTCATTGTCTCCTTATTTCTCTTACTAGCAGTATTGACCCGCCTGGCATAACTTGACACAACTAAGATAGGGAGGCCTAAACATTTTAGTAAGAAATATCTGCAGTGCCAGCTTATTCCAACAACAAAGAGTTGCAGGGTACCAACTTGTTCCGAGAACAGATAAACTTCAGGCAGGACCTTCCCATCCGATTGGTGTATGCAATCCTTTGTGTCTTCTTTCTTATCTAAGACTATGTGATGTTATATAAAAAAAAATCTAGAGTGTCTTATTAAAAAGAAATGATTATTTTAAAAAACTATAATTATAACACACAATAACAGTCAAATAATACATCAGATTAAAATGGTCCAAAGCATCACTCACATGGGCAAATCAGAATCATCAAGTTCACCACCATCAAAGTTTCCACCGTCACTTCCTCCTTCATGCTTAACCACCTGAAGTTTTTCGTTCTGCCTTTTCTTCCACTCTTCCATTCGATCTTTCCATGCAACACTCCCATATCCATATACAGCAATGTCTTTCTGAGGAACCATAGGTCTTGGTTGCACTATGACATGAAAAGCAACAATTTTCCATGAGGGCAATAAATATTTTAGTAGCCAGAATACATAAGGATATACAAATATAAAACAATAAAATGACTTACAAGGTGTAGATGGATCAGTAAAAGGCACTTGATGAACTCTATTTCCATGACCCATAAATGGGGGTACAATAAGGGCATGTCGATCAGAAGAAATATCATCATCCTAAAACCAAGAAAACAAAACAGGTTTCAGTATGATTCATTCCTTACATCACGAAAATAATATGCTCATGTAACAGTAGAGAGGAAGATGTACAAAAACATCCATAATGAGACGGAATTGTTCATAAAATCACCTCTTCTCCATAAGTCAAGAGAGGAATATTAGAACTGAGAGGAGAGGATTCCAGCTCCGAGCGTGTGGGTTTTCCAGATGCATTGTGGGGGCCACGGCCAGTATTAAGGCGTGCAGCCTCAGCAACCTGTTGTGGGCTAAAACCATCAAGGTTTCCATAATCAAATTCGTGATCTAAATCGTCAATGTCGTCTTCTTCCTCATCACCTTCAACCCTTGGGCTACCTGCAATTTATGTCGAGTTAAGAGTCGGTGGCTAGTAATGTAAGACTCAAGGTAAGAATACAGGACAAAACACACCTTTGATGCGCTTGTATCTGGTTTTGCACTGTGGACAGGCCTGATTCCCCTCTCTTCTCTCATACTCATAGCAGGGCCTGCATACAGGAAGGGCACATTCATTGCAAGCAACAAATGGCTCTCCATTCTCTGAAATCTCAATTTCGTCCCCACATATTTGACAAGTTTGTCCGCTCAATTCTTTCACGGACTTTATCTGCACATACCAAAGAAGTGTGATTGTCACCTTATTGTGAATTGTAACAAATTAGACAAAGCTTAATAAACGAATCAGCTTAACAAAAGCTATATTGACTGCTCAGCAGCCCAGATATATGTAGAGGACGAACAATGGAACTTCCAATTGGCCGCATAGGAAATAAAGACAAAAGGACAGAATTTGCAACTAAAGTCTGAAAAGCCTTATTCTAACTCACTTTTTTTAAACTCAAATTCTCATGATTTTATTATTGTGGTGGTTGTCTTGTCTAAGCTAACAATTTTATTATAATCGCAAATACTCCATACAAAATGGTAGTTAACTTCTCTACTGACTCTTTCAATAAAAACTCAAATTTTCAAGATTTTATTATAGTGGTTGTTGTCTAAGCTAACAATTTAATTATAATAAACAATCCATACAAAATGGTAGTTAACTTCTCTACTGACTCTTTCAAGTCTCTATTCTTTGCAAATTCCAATCCTATGCACATGGTCCTCCACTCAGATCATCCACTTCTTTTAAGAACTAAGAATTCAGATCAAGGTGATTTACATGGAACTTCTATAGCAATTACAATCATCTTCCAACAAATATACAATCTCTTTCGAATATCCAAAAACAAATTGGGAGATTCTTAGATTATATAATTTTGGAAGGATCAGCATATACATCAGAAGCAGAATCAAAGCTTTTGTTTTCCAAATCTAAGCTAATAACGAAATAAAACTTATGGCAAATCAAGCAACCGACAACAGGAAGAAACTGATAGCTTCATAATTGAGGTAAATCAGCAACATTAAGCTCAGAATTGACCTAAAAACACACACTCTTTCAAAAATGCATCTATATTACACTCCAAACTCCGATATATAAAATAGACAAAGTTGTAATCCAATGAACAAGAAAACCAAATCACAATACATATCTACTCGAAATCTAATCAAACTCCAACAAGATACATTTTTGACACAAACCCAGATCAGAAAACAGCACAAAGATCCAAAGGGTTATTACAAAAAATATAACAAAAAAAAGCAATAAATGAAGGTGGTTATAGGGTGCTTACCCTGGCAGTTTCGTCAGCATTAATCAACACAAACTCATTTCTGTTATGAGACCCAGCAATGAGTCTCCCTCCAGTGCCCATAACTCACCACCGACACACCCCAAGAGGAAAAAAAAAGGGAAAAAAAAAAACAGACCCAGTTCTCAAAGTGAATCAAACTCTCACACTGAGTCAACAAGATCCAGTTTTGTTTGCTGCCCAAAACACCAGATACAGTGGAAAAAGCAGAAACACAAAGAATGAAAGCAAAAAAATAAGGCAATGCTTTTATTGTTGTTGCTTGTGGGGTGTACGTACAGATAGAGAGATATAGAGAGAGTACTGAAACGAGGACGCGTAATTGAGAAGGAGAAGATGAGTGACAGAGAAGAAACTCTCAATACATGAAATTAACTAAAAACTTTGCTATTTGAAGAAAAATAAAATTAAAGTGACAAAATCACCCCTATATCAACGTCATTTTTCTTTTTTATTTATTATTAATCACCAAATCAGTTTTAATGATAATTTTGTATTAGAAAAAAAATAAATAAAAATTAAGAAGCAGTGGAGGAAGGAGAGTTAGTGAGATGAGTGGGTGGGATCCAGAGAAATTGATGGTGGGTCACTTAGAGAGAGAGAGAGACAGAGAGAGTAAATTTGACCCAAAAAAAATTTGTTGGGTGTTTTGAGTTTCAGAAAAATTTTACTGTTTCGTTTTGTCGTGTTCCTTTTTCTTATTTTCTCTAGCAGATTCTTTGTATTTTTGTTTTGACATTTTGTGGGACTATATCATTTAAGTCCTTTAGCTTTTGTGTTTTTAGGGTAAAAAAAAATATTCTGACGCTAACCTAACCATATGAACCTTTTGATATTAAATTTTACTATCCTAATAAAAAATTTTGGAATCGGTGGAAATCCCACCACCAAATCATCTCTTCTGGACTTAAACGGAGCAGGTAAAATTTCCGGCTGTCCAAGACTCTCACAAGAAATATACTCTCTGGATTCGAACTCATGACCTCAAGGTGAGATCCTGAACTCTATACCAGCAAGTCACGTCCCTTGGAGACTTTTACCATCCTAACAAAACTCAGACATATAGCAAATAATATGATATGACAAGCTTTACGATTCAAATAATATCACAAGTAAAAAAATTTAAACAAATTATTGTGAAAAAGTTTTAAATATAACATTCGCATCATGTTATTTGCACCAACTTCTCAAGATGAACCAATTATTGATATAAAATCAAAAAATTTCATTAACTGTGGTGTGCTCTAATGGGACCATCTCATGTAAATTTTATCTCATTTATAAAAACATCAATTGAATAGAAACACACAAAGTCAAAAAATTTAAGCCAAAAAAAACCATATGTATCATGGTTGGTTATATAATAGTGTCACATCAATTTTGCGTCTCTAAATTTAGGAGGTGTTTAAAACAAATAGATAAATTGACTTTGACTTAGACTTAATATGGTGAAATCGAGGGGTCTAAATGATAAAAAGAAGTGAATAGAGTGATTAAATTACTTGGAGAACATTAAACAGCGCCGTTTTGGCAAGTAAAGCAAGGAGAGTGAAAAGCATAACCGCGTGGTATACAAATGCAGTGTGTCATGTGTGTGGAGAGACAGTTAAATAGACATGACGGCATACGCCACGTGGACAGATCCTAATTTTTAGGTACCCTTCTATTTATAAGATAACTATTTCTTTTAGGCTCTGTGATTTACTCATTTCCTTCTTATCTGCTAATTTATTTATTATTATTATTATTATATTATTATTATTATTATTATTATTATTATTATTTGGGAGTAATTCTTTGGTGCAACGGAGGTATGGGTGACGTGGTACCTCCAACGAATTAAAAAATGACATGTATAATTTAATACCTATTTTTTAGTTATTTTTTAATTTTTTAGCACGCGTGGCAATGGATGATTGGCTTGTTGCATGAATGACGTGGTATCTCTGTTGCATTGTAGATTTTCTCATTATTTGGAGTATGTATGGTTACTTAATACAACGAGGGATGGCAAAAATCCTCACGGGTTCAGACACCCGTGAGGATCCACCCCAATCGGGGTGGGTTCAGAACCTCAAAACATATTAAAATTTGAATCGGATCGAGTACGAGGCATCGTTTCAATCTTGACATCCGAATTGGGGACGATTATGGGACCCTGAACCCGAAATTTTTTTCCAAATTAACAATAAATGAGGATCGAATCCCAATTTATTCCCCATCTCATTCAAAATAATGGGGAATATCTTCATTCGAAGAATTTTGAATTAAGGTCGGATTTAGAGATTTCTTAATACTTCAGGTTCAGATTTATGGATTATGATCTTCATCCTGAACCCGTCTTATTGCCATCATTTCATACAATTGTGAGCATTGTACATAGACCTTATTGGTATTGAATGGTGGTGGGAACTTGGATAGGCTGAACAGTGAAGTTAGTTTTTGTGTTGAATTAGACGTATAAATTTTAATATGGTATCAGGATTATATTCATGTACGAATGGATCACACTACATCTCTAAGAAAAATGAATGAATTCAAAATATAAATCTTTAGTAATATAAGACTTGAGTAACCCCCGATTCTTGAGTTAATTTTTAAATTAAATTAGGTTCATAAATTTTAAAAATCAGTTTAATTGTCAAGGATCTACGGAAGTATAGATGTGTGATAAAAATAAGGGAGAGTATCATATTCAAAGTCGGAAGA
The DNA here is from genome assembly GCA_019454045.1 of Zanthoxylum bungeanum. Taxonomy (NCBI): domain Eukaryota; kingdom Viridiplantae; phylum Streptophyta; class Magnoliopsida; order Sapindales; family Rutaceae; genus Zanthoxylum; species Zanthoxylum bungeanum. The sequence goes on along the minus strand of SKCR01027588.1, from coordinate 9,154 downwards.
TGATTATTCCTACACTTGTTCAACTGGTTTATCAATCATATTGAGCTAATGTTTAGGATTTTTGATACGTTAAATAAATGTGTTAAATTTATATCGATCCAACATATAAATGCCACCAATAATTTTAGGGTAAACGAGTTTTTTGTCTTTTTTTTTATTTGGCTCCACTCTCTAGAGGGTTCAGTACTTTTTTTTAAAAAAAAAATCGTTGGAAACCTCACCGTCAAATCATCATTTTCGGGCTTAAGTGGAGCAGGTAAAACCCCCAGTTGTCCCAGGCTCTTACAAGAAACGCACTCTCTATATTCGAACCCAAGATCTCAAGGTGAGATCCTGAATTCTACATCACCAAGCCACGCCCCTTGGGGACTATAGGGCTCAGTATATTATCTCTCATAATTCATATTCTATGGATTGCAAATATGTATTCATTGTAATCCTCCAATTAGAGTAATCTAACCCATCAAATGATGAGGGTTTATTTGTAGATTGTCCTTCTGAGTAGGAGGTACTAGTTTGGGTTGCCATAACTTAATGTTTCGCTTTAGATGGTTAAACTTGTGTGAAGAGCACCTTGCTACGGTACCAATTAAAATTCTTTATGGCCTAATAACCCAAGAGATGAGTGAATTAGGAATTAAAAAATTTCAATATAACATATGTCCAACATCTCAACAAAATCAATATAATCAAATTTAAATGCAAGAGATAAGAGAAAGAGATGCACACACGATTTTTTACGTCATTCGAAAACCCCACCTACGCTCACGCCTCAAGCAACCGGTAAAAGAATTCACTAAATTGGTTGAACTTATCGGGTGCCAATTATCCTTACACTCTTCTTTTTAGGCTCGAAGATAACCCAATCCAACTTCCGAGTGTGGTTCAAATCTTTACAACTCTTCTTTACAAAATCAAAGATGGCCCAACAGTTTATGATTTACAAAACAAATGGAGAACAAAGCTCTAACAAATGAACAAGTTCTAAATAAGTAAATATTGAAGGAAACAACTTTCCTTAGCGCAACAGAAGTTGCTAATGTGGGCACCGGCTCCGGTATGGACCTTTAAAATTTTCTTTGTCTTCTCTTTTTTGTTGTAGCCGAATTCCTCCAACTCTTGGAGAATGGATTTTACTTCTTTAATGTAGATGAGTTTCCTTTGATGTCCAACACTTGAATCAACCACCCGATCTTCCGAGCTATGTCTCAAAACCAACAAACTGAAGTGTGGGATTCACTTACAAAGATAAACTCTCAACTTTTTATAGAAGTATAAAATCAAACTCTAAATAATTTAGATAATGAAGTTGTCACAAATTGTGTTTGGCTTTTTAGAAAGATATTGAATGAAGAAGATCAATATCTATTTCATTCTAATTTCTTTTTCTTCTCAACACTTAAGGAAAAAAAAAATTCTCTCTAACTCATTCACAACTATTGTGAATGTGTTTCAATTCTTTCTCTCATTTTTTTGTGAAATGGATTCAACTAATGAAAGAGTGGAGATGGTAGAGATAATAGTTCATCCAAAAAACCAACCACCTTTGTCATTAAGCATTTAATGTTTTCTTGCAATGGCAAACACATTAATATGAAGGTCATACCAAAGCATAATAAATGTTAAGCAAAAGACAAATCCATTAGGTGTATACATGTCACCTAATAAACATAATAAGTTGGAGAGCATTGTGAGCCATTTGGCTATGTCTCTAAGGTTAATAAAAAAATCATTATCTTAATAATGATTTAATTACCCTTATTATGATGTAGTAATTATCTCATAATTATTACAAACTTGATTATCTCATAATCATGATTTGATTATCTCATAATCAAAGAATTCTAGAAAACATTAAGTTAAACTAATTTAACATAGTTTTCATTTGTGACAAAAAATATATTATTAATCCTATTAATAATATATAAATATAATGTGAGCATATTATTAGACAATCTAATTATATTAGGTTTGCTACAGTTAGTCGAGTTAGCACGGGGACCAAATGGACCTACGATTCCGAGCTCCGATAATCCCGAAATATTAATTAAACTCTTTTAATCAAATATTACGAATTATTAACTTCGCGTTATTCCACTAAAAACTCGAAGTTAAACTCTCGTTACCGTAGATGGAAAATATACACCGAACAACTTCGATGTCCATCGATATAGTCATTACATATGGATATAGCCCTTCACAAATATCTCATAAATAGAGCTGGGTCATAAGTCTGTTATACCCCTCTAAATATTTTGTCTCTTAAGCACCATTGATTCTATAATGAACAATTAATTCATAACAATTATGAATATTAAACTTTCTATTCGTAATAAAAGAGTTGAAAGCTCAAATTGTTCAAGTCTCGAATCACCTCTTAAAAAAGATATTCTTCTACTTTTATTAAGGATGGGTGAATTACATATCTATGTAAGATGTTCTCAGCTACACACCAAACCATATCCCCAAAGTACGTAGTTATTAGTTGATAATGCAACACCAACCTCACCTTAGTAAATCAAAGGACATAGTCTGTCATGCAGGAGTTCGTAGTACACTCATGATTAAGATCGAATCCATATATGACCATCAATTAGATAAAATGAATTTTTCGATTAACGGATATTAATATAAATTCATATTTATCTGAGTCCAGACCTATATGATCTCATCATACAAGGTGCCTCAATTCTCATGTCACTACATGAATGATCATGGATCAAGGTCGTCATACATGTATATAATGGACCGCAACTATAGATAAACCACAAATAAAGTACCCTATTTGTTTGCTCTCTATAGAGTATTAAGATTACTAATTTTAGACTTAAATCCTATTGTGCATCAAACATACAATAAGTCTGAAAGTACAAGAGTAATAAAGGTAAACAAGACAATTGGACAATATGCGATTTAAATCAAACAACTTTGATAAATGAATAATGCATTTATTATTATTATTATAATCAATTCCGTTTACAATACATGAATCTCTATGGCATATATCTCAATAAATATTATAAGTTTAAGCAAATTTTAAACTCTTTGGATTGATCAAAAAATGATATACGAGTGATTTGAAAATATTTTGATCAATGGAAAATGACTCAAAAACTTTTAATTTATAGTTGGCTTAAGAAACTAGTTTTTATAGCTTTTTTCCCGAGTTCAATCGACTTAAGTTGTGAGGTTCGGTTAATCTAAGATGATTTGGCAAGTTACCATTAGAATCATAACGGTCAAATTTAGAAGGTTCAGTTGACTGAACCTTGAATTTGCAATCAACCTAACTTCAAGATTTTCATAAATTAAGTTTATACTTTTCACGGTCGACTTCGCGGTCGACCTAAGTTTTCGAGATTTTAATTTTTTTATTTTAGTCATCATTTCAAAATCATAAGATATATCAACTTGAACCCAATTGTTTTGAAATTAAACAATGACTTTTTTCTTAATATAACATATATCCTTAAAGTCCGAAAAGCTTGAAATGATAAATCCTTTAAGTTCAAAATCAAGTTTTAAAATCATTAATGAAAACATACAATTTTATAAGATATGCACATGTAAAAATTATTTGAGCTCTTGGATGCTTATCATGCATAATCTTACTAAACAAACATTACAAGAAATGAAAGTGATATACCCTAACCTATTATTAGGAAATGTTAGAGTTCCTCAGAGAGTACTGGATGAAATTAAATCCCCTCAAGTGCGCATTTGGGGTAGCCTCTGGAAAGTTTTTGGGATTCATGGTGAATCAATGAGGCATCAAAGTCAACCCAAAAAAAATAGAAGCGTTGAGGAACAAGCAGTCACCCCGCACGCCAAAATATGTCCAACATTTAAATGGGAAGATCATGGCATTAAGCATATTTATCTCACGAGTAACGGATAAGTGTATCCCATTTTTTGATGTCTTACGGGGTAACAAGAAATTTGAATAGACCAGAAAATGTGAGGTCACATTTCAACAACTAAAAGACTATATAAGGAAAGCCATGCTGCTATCAAAACCGAAGGATGGTGAGAAGCTCGTGATCTATTTAGCCGTCTTTGAAAACACGATCAGTGCAATCATTGTCAGAAAGGAAGAAAAGATTCAGCGACCCGTATATTACATGAGCAAGTGGTAATTGGACGCTAAAATGAGGCATCCATAGATGGAGAAACTCACATATTGCTTGGTCGTCGCATCTAGAAAATTACGACCTTACTTTCAAGCCCATAGTATTCAGGTATTGACAGGCTACCCGCTAAAGCAAGTACTGCAAAAGCCATACACCTCAGGATGACTACTAAAATGGGCAGTAGAGCTGGCCCAGTACGAGATTGATTATAGACCACATATCAAATGGCAGACCTTGATTGACTTCATCGCCGAATTTAAGGCCCTGGTCGAGCGACCTCATGAGATCCTTGAAGAACAACCTGAATAAGGAAACAATGCTCCTTATTGGGAGCTCTACATTGATGGATCCTCAATACAAAAGCGAGAGCAGACATAATATTGCGTTTCTAAATTATGTAGTACTTCTGGTCATATTTCCAACAAGTCCGGTCGGATTTTGAATATTATATCTGGCCTATCATAGCCATGTCAGGCCGGCATCTCTGAGGCCAGGTCCATGTGATACTTACCCAGATTTAATAAATCTGGGTAAATAAATTTGTTTTATTAATGTTGTAATAATTAATGAGTATTTTCTTTACTTATTATATCTATACTTTATGTTTGCGCCTTGTATGTATTTAAACTGTTTTTGCGTGTTCTTGCAATACAAGATATAAGGACACCTCATTTAAGCGTAAATATTTTACTGGCATCAGTAAGAGACCATTCTGAACTCAAACAGGTTCAAGGTCGAACCTTGCAAGGGGTGTAATATGGCCTTAAATCATTCACAGTGTTTCATACTGGGTAGTGACCCTTTTATTCTCTGGTTAGTCCCCCATAGGATTTTTCGTACTCTCTATAGGTTGTGAGCCCAATGGTGTAGTGTTCACCGATGTCATAGGCATAGTGATAAATCATGCTTCGGTGGCCGAAGCAGTAAATAGCTTTGGAAGTCTCAATTGAGGGCAAGAAATGCAAAAATACAGATTGACGAGGGAGTTACAGTGGTGGCCGAAACGGTAAATTGCGATGACGGGAAGATTTGGAGAAAAATAGCTTTGGAAGTCTCAATCGAGGGCAAGAAATGCAAAAATGGTGTTACGCAATAGACATTCCTCATACATATGAAGCGATGTTCGACATAATTAAAAATTTAAGTTGACGCCAAACCTAGTTTGCAGCTTGCTATGATTGGTTTCTTGGGTTATAGCTTTCAAGCTCGCTGACCACACTATCAAGCTTCCACCACGCCAAAATCGTGCCAAAAGTAGGGGGCTTATGTTGTGGGTAAAAATAAGCTCGTAGTCAGAATATGCCCAATCGAGTAAAACAGACCCACTAGCACAAGAAGCCCGATAGAGAGAAAACTCAGCCCGTGAAACTTAGTATCGGCCTAAGCTCGCTTGAGGCATACCCATCGACCTGAAGACCATCAGTTATATAGTTTTTCAAGAGTCCAAGTTTGTTTCTCGTTGGTTGCGTTTATAGTGATCTAAAGGCCACGTGGAACTCTGAACGTCCCCAAATAATGAAGAATTCAACTAAAGGAATAATATCGTAACAAGTTATTTGTGTCACTGAGAATCTCTCCCTTCAGTTTAAGATGAGATAAAATCCCTATAAATTAGAGATTTACATGGCAATATTATCCATATATCATCTCTCATTAATGTCTATCATATTTGGAATTGTAACGCCTCTCCAACACTATAAATATAGGGGTGACATCACTATAGGGGGATCGTTTTAAGAGATGAACAATAACAAAACCTAGCAAAATCTAGAGAGAACAGTAAGCCTTAGAGAGATTTGTAACTCTATTAATAAAAGTGACTCGTTGACATATGCATTTTTTAACCGAACCACGTTAAAAACCGTGCGTTGGAATTCGGTGTTGACCGGTTTTTACCGTCAATAGATGGTGGTTTCACAAACACTCTCGGGTTTAAGGAAAAAAAAGAACTTATATCTATGAACAAAATAACAAAGCAAAAAATGCACTACATAAATAATATACACAACATTTAGATTTTGATTGTATAGCCAATACGTTTAGGTTGAGTTTGAATGATTCAAACATCTATTTGTGTTATACCAAACATAGCCTATTGATGATTTAAAACTTTAAATATAATTCATGTATATAAACTTAACTTTTTTGATAAATGTCAACAACAAAGAAATTAATTAAAATTAGTCGAATTACTTAAGTTACGACAATTGTTCGTTAATTGATTTCTAAATATTTTGTACAATTTTGATATAGTTTGGCATAAGATGTCATCTTAAAATTTTTAAACATGCATTTGGTAGCAATTTAAAAAAAATAAAAGTTTGTACAATTCTTGATGAATTATTTTGAAGCTTTGTCGTCTATTTTCAAAAGCATTTGAAAATACTCGTACATTTACAAACAACCAAACTTATTTTTAGAGATGGAATCGCTCAGGATTTGTTAATTTCGACATTAAAAATTATCTCAAATCTTGTATAGGTTTTTACCGGACAAATTATTTGGATCATGAATCCTAATCGTAACCGAGATATTTTAAACAATAAGTAAAATGAAAAATTACCCCAAAATTTGGCTCGATTGTTTTTATTTGATAGGAGAAATCATTATAAATCTTATATACCAACAATACAAAATCCAAATCCCTATTGAAATTCAAGATTTTTAAATAGAAATTATCCTCATCAAAAAGAAAATATCAGTGATTATTATTAACCAAAGTTACATTAAAATGTCAAGTTTTGATAATCAAAACTTGATGGGGACAAAGCTTTTTTGACTTATTCCTTGCTTAGTAGCTGGCAAATGAGCATCACATTCATATTCTTTTATATAAATTTATAATTTTGCAAATCTGCACCGTTTGATTTATATACTCAAATCAAGTCAAATCAAAAGCCCACTTGCCACATCTTGTGTTCTTTAATATTTTATGGTAGGTGAAATGTATATAATCGCACCACGTGGGCATCAAACTGTCGGTGGAACAAACCAATACTAATTTGGTATTTTTTTTGTTCTTCGGAGAAAAGAACATTTAGCCCCTCTTGAGTATATAAAAATTGAAAATTAGCTCTAATGTTTCAAAAATACCCAATTAGATCCCTCTTTGTTAGTAATATCCAGCGGCGGTATATTGGGCTGTCATGCCCAAATTCAGACCCGATTTCATAATTTTCTAGTTTTTTTTTTTTAAATAAATAATAAATATTTAGTTCAATAATATAACATGGGAAAAAATTTACTGAGGAAGTAATTTTTTAATAATTAAAAAAATATATACAAATGAGGTACATAAGCATCAATAATTTGGTTAATTAGTACAAATATGTATTTGTTTTGAAATTTGAAGATTAAGATAAGTCATCTAAGTTTCCCACTAGTAAAATGGATATGAATGAAATGGAAGAATATGTCAGAGATTTAGATAGTTTAATTTGAATAGATTGCTAAACAATAATTATTAATTTCATTTATAAATTAGTAAGTGTATTGTTTGTTTCAGAACGTAACAATTAAGACAAATTAACAAACTCTTTAGATAATAAGATTAATATGATTATAATTAAATAATACACCAAAGATTCAGCTCATTTGGCTTGAAAAAGATTACAAAATTACCTATGAGTTTGAAATTTACTCACAAATTTAAGTATAAGAAAGAGAAAACTCGTCTCTCAAATAAGATAAATAAAGCCAGCAAGTTCACTGTAGTAATAATACATATTTAACAGGGCAATAAAATCTCGATAAAGCTGCCGCGAAGGCCCACCATTTAAGTCATAGGTCCCATTTTTATAGGGAATCGAACTCGAAATATAAGATTGGCTTTGAAATCTAAGGTCATTTTTATATTTTTAAGGCCTCTAATTATATTATAATATTATAAAATAAAATATTTATGGCCCTTATATCTTATTTTTCTGGGAGCCCTTATATCTTATATCTTATTTTTCATAGGATGGGCGTCTTGCCTGCCTAGTCCCGGGCCGATCATGAGTTTTGGGTGTTCTAAAATATGTGGTATTTACCGCATGTGTGGGTTGTTCTCATGACCATCCCTAGCTGAACCATTCATTTACTCTTTCGCCCTTACAACTGTGGCAACCTGGGGTGGGATAATCAAAGACGGTCCTTGGTTGTTTTAATTTTTATAAGGTCTTAGACGAGTTATTAAAATGAGACATCTACCAATATAAATTTTTTTTTAAAATATATTATATTGTATATTAAAAATGATTTTTCGCTTAATTCGGATATCTTAATTTTGAGTTAAATTTGAGTATGTGTCTACTCTCCTGGCCAATCTTTGGGGATAATCAAAACCTTAACCAAGATTAAAAATAATAATATGAACTTAATATATTCGCATGTATTGATTGGTCCAACATTACTTAAGCCATAAACCAGAGATTATTATCTAACACACGTGTTAATTCACCATAGCCAGCTTTTTTTGATAATCATGATTATTTCTTCCCATATGGGGGACTTCTTGCTTTCTTACAACGTGAGTTCAAATCAAAGGTAGGAAACCAAATTAAAAATAGAAAATAAAAAAATTAATTTTCCCCGTAAAGTGATAGTGATGTACATAATTTTGATTATGAAATTATTACCGAATCAAATCACGTCACGTGGCATGATTAATGATTAAGATGATCAAACGACCTAATCGCAGACCACAATCAATGATGGTCTCTGTTGTAGCATCACGCCACGTGTAAAATGCATGTGAGTGTGGGGTCCAGAGACAATAGTGCTCTGCAGATTACAAGCCGTCTGGGCTCAAAGTGGGACCCACAAAATTTACTTGTTATTTTTTTTTTGTTTACTTTTTTGCCCTTCACTGGTCCTACAGCTTCGAAGGCTACAGCTGGCAATTGTCATTGCTTCGGTGGAAAAAAGTAGCTTCTTTCTCTCTGGTAACGGTAACGGAGCTAAGTAACGGAGAGTCAGTAATTGTCGGCTTCTTATGAAGAAAATTTCCTGCCGTCAAAGCCTTTGCCTGACCAGAAATTCAC